>VZRQ01000978.1:44980-72701 GCA_013397975.1 Machaerirhynchus nigripectus | reverse complement strand
GGGAGCCGGGGGCAGCGGGAGCCGGGCTCACCCCGCTGCCCGGGGCTGTGGGGCCGGCACAGGGACCCGCCCGAGGGCTTTGCTGGGTGCTGGCAGAGGGGCCAGCTGGGGGACAGCCCCGTGAGAAGTCACTGCTCGCCGTCCCACACGCGCCGGGGAACCGTGGAGGATTGGAGGATGCTCCACCTGCACTTTTCCCAGAGGAAAGCCTTCCCTCGGAGCTCTGCTGCCCAACCCACGCCTCCCGAAGCTGGGTGGCTGTCCCGGGCACCAAACAGCCTCTGTTCCCAAGCTCACGGCGCTCAGCTCCGGGTAACTGAAAGGAGAAAAATTCGGGAGAAGCCGAAATTTCGGATAACTCCCAAACACAACTTTTGGAGCACACCCAGGCTTGGAAGGGGCACAGATTTGTGCAGCCTTAGAGTTAATGGATGCTCTGTGCCATGGCCAGGGAATCACAAATCAGACGGTGATGTGGGACCTGAGGGATGATTTCATTCCCGCCGGGAGGGCAGAGGGAAGCAGGCAGGGGAGGAGGGAGCTCCAAGCACTCTGTGCTGATTCCCGGTGTTTCCGAGAGCACACGGAGGTATTGTACAGCAGAGGGAGGCCTTTGGAGCAGGCTTTGACTTCACGCCAGGCCTAGGCCGCGTGCTGCTTTGTATTAATTTGTGTAACTTCAGGAATAAACTGTGCTTGGCTTGTCCATGAATTTTAAACGAATTGTTAACACGTTTTTATGAATGGAGGAGGAGGTGCTGGCTGGGGAGGGCGCCTGCTTGTTGTTTCAAGCAGAGGAAATCAATCATGGTTTTTTCGCAAAATAAAACTTTATTGAGCTGTAATAAACAGATACTTCCAAAAAGCACTTAAAGCCACAGAACCAAGGGGAAGGTGCTTGACTGCTTCAGCACGAATCGCAGGTCAGTGAAGGAATCTCCGGACTAAAGCTCCTTTTCTCATTCCTAACATCAGGAAAGAAGGTGCATAAAAGGGCTGCAGGGGTGGCTGGGTGGTGGGCGGAAGGTGAGCCCACAGATGATGTCTGGGCTCTGCAAGAGACCCCCAGAGCTGCTGCCAGGTGCCAGTTTGGAGGTGCCTTGGTGCAGAAAGGACCTGATGATGTTCGCAGTCTTTTCCAGCCTCAAGGATTGTGAGATGCTCCGCAGGGCCAGAGGCTGCCCGGGGCTGTGGCACGGGAACAACCCACTCCCTGAGCTCTCTGCTCCCACCCTGTCCCGGCCTTCCCAGAGGTTTTGGCTCCTGAGGTGGTTGGGAAACACAACCTCCCACATCTATTTCCTCACCCCCTTTTAGCAAAGGGGATTCTGCTCGGGGTTGTTGCCGGGGAATAGGGAAAACTGGAGGTTTTTCCTGTGCAAATGTGAATTAAGTCAGCTTTAAGAACAGAGGAGCAGCTCTCACTGGGGTGAGCCCCTCTCCCTTCTGCTCCCCACTGCCAGCTGCTTTTGGGGAAATGGGGACACAGAGCTACAGGAGAAACCCCTGTGCTCAGGGGAGGCCATTTGGTGGCCTTCCCGGCCTTTCAGTGACTCCAGAGTGCTCCTCTCCCTCCGTTCCACGGCCTCAAGGATGAAAAGCTGCAGATGCCTGTGATGAGAGAGAGAAAAGAAAGGTGAGAGACAGAGACCTGCAGGTGCCCAGGCTCTCCAAGGCTTTGGCTTGTCTGCAGCACTCAGTGGAGGGAGCAGAGCCCGTCCTGGTGTGGAATGAAGGCGACTTCCCGACCATGCAACAGGAGTTTAAATAACAGGGAACAAAAAGGAGATCCAGCCCAAGAGAAACCCCGAGGTGAGAAAGTTCACAGCCTGTTCCTGCAGGCTGAGCTCTTCAAAGCCAAACTCTCCCAGCCAGGAGACAAACCCGTCCTGCTCCTTTCCCTCCCAAAAACCCAGGCCATTCATCTCGGAATGGGAAACTGGGACTGGAAAACCCAGGGGCTGGCTCTTGGTGCTTCCATTAGGTTTGTGTTACAGAGTTATTCATAAAAGGCCCTGAATGACCAGTCCCTGGATTGCTTCCAAGGATTATTTCAGCTTTTCCATATTTTCGAGGCCTCGATTTGAACGTGTGACGTGGGCCAGCGCGCTGATGGATGTTGCTAAAAATGCACGCTGCCCCCCCCCGACTCCTCTGGAAAAAATGTGGTTTGGAATGTCTCTGGACTGCTTTTCATGGGGAGCTTCTGGAGATCTCCGGGGCTTGCCGTTGGAATCGGCCTGAGGGCAGTTCCCTGGCCCCGGCGCGCGCTGGCTGCGGTTCCGTGCTGCCCGAGGATGGGAGGTGAATTTTCGGGGCTCACGGGCAGAACGAGGCAAACACGACTCGTTCCTTCGCCTGCTTTTCTGTGCCTTTGTGTCTCCAGGTGTCCCACAGGAGAGCGGCCAGGGTGGGACTGTTCTGTGGTGTCTCCATCCCGATGCTGCTGCGTGGGATCCTCATCCCAGGTGACACCGTTTCTCCTGAGGCTATCCCAGCAGGAAATGAGCTTTTCCATCTCACCTGGAGCTGAACACCAAAGCTGAGGGACACAAACCTGCCCTAACGCCCTCGGAATGAAGGGGGGAACGGCCGCTCTCGTCCCGTGCGGTTCACGCGTCCCACCTGAGGCAGGAGGGACTGAATCCCCCCAGGAACGCCTTCCTGACGCAGCAGCTTACGTACCCCACGCTCTGGCATCACCAAATCCAGAGCCAAACCCGTGCTGTCCGGAGCTGCACACCGCCCAGGACACCCTGAGCCCAAAAAGCACAAGGTTTGCTCGTGGTTTTTACGCTCAAACCGAGTGCTGCAGCCCACGAGCTGAGATCTCGGCCCCACCAAGGCTCAAACCCCGGATCATTCCTGCACTGCAGGACTCGGGGCAGACAATTTCCAACAACCCCAATCCGCACGGAAATCTGTAAAAAAATGTGACAGGACAGAAAAAATTCAAAAAAAGAAGGAGCAGAGGTGGGGTTTTCACTCTGTGGCTCCCGAGCTCGTCGGAGGTCACATTTTCCGGCGATTCTCTGCGAGTGTCAGAAATTGGCTTTATTTAAAGAAAATGAAAGTTCAAGTAATTACAGGGCTGCAGGAGCCAGGACTCCAAGGAAAACACGGAGTATTTCGAGAGCTGGCAGCGCTGCCTGTGGAAAAGGAGTGAGTCACGGCGCCCGTTCGGACTCGTGCGTGGGGGAAGGAGACCGGCACGGCTCGTGTGGCCGGGGGCCCGCTGGCCACCCCTGAGCACGGCTCCGCCACAGCCCCTGGGCGCAGAGCCCGGGCTGCCCTCGGCCACCTGCCTGAGGGGCAGGAGGGACAGAAATGTGGCAGCCTCGGGGAGAAGGAGATGGGGAGGGGGAGCCCCTGCAGGGATTCATTGGGAAACAGCAGCTCTGGGCCCTGCAGGGCGGTAAAATCCCTCTTTTTCTGGGCAAAGGCTTGGAAACAACTGGTCCTGCTCGTCCCTTTTCCTGCCTAGTGCCAGCAGACAAGGGGAGAGGGAGGATGGAGCCCTCAAGCCCAGGCGGCCCCGCGGGAGCAGGGACGTGTTCGGCGTCGCTGGAAGAGTCCAGTCGATACTGCAGCAGTCCCAAAGCTGGTTTGTTGTTTCCTCGTCCCTGATGTCCTTCCAGGCTGCCACCTCCTCCCTGGCAGCTTTGTCCTGCCTGTGTCCCCGGGCTCAGAGCATTTGAGTGGAATTAATTTTCCACAGTGAGTCCCTGAGAGTCAGAGAAGCTCCTGTGCCATTCCCGTGCTGGAAGCAGCCGGAGGAAGGGCATCCCTGGGGCCGGGCTGTGGCTGGGGGAGAACCAGCCCCCATCTCCCTGCAGCTTCTGCCCGGTCCCAGGGCACGCACAGCAGGATCAGGGGGCCTCCGGAGCTCGTGTTGGGGTGGGAGATGAGGCTGGGAGCAGCCCCTGGCTGCTGGTGCAGTGTGTGGGAAGAGGATGAACAGAGCCTGAAAGCCGTGGATGGGATGGCCTGGGAGAGCAGCAGAGCTGAGCATCCAGCTCCCCAAATCCGTGCTGCAATCCATCTCAGGGACCTGGGGCAGCCCATCCCGGGGGCTGTCCCAGCTGCACAGGCCCATCAGCTCCCCAGTGACTTCCTCTGCCCTCCCTCCCAGCAGAGGGAGTTTGGGCTTGATCCTGCATTGATCCAGGACGGGGTTGTTGCCGGATGAAATTCACATTAAATAGATACTAAAAAATAAAATGCTGCTTTCGGGTGTGCTGCAGCTCCCCAGGAGCTGCCACTGGCACCACGGCAAGGGAAGGCTTCTCTTCCGTTCCCTTTCCCGTGCCAGCCCCGGGAGCAGGGGACAGCTGTGCCCCAGCTGTGCCTCCCGCCGTGGCGCTGCTGGTGCCCAGCAGGGAGGCCGGGAGTGCCTGGTGGGTTAATTGTGGATACTGGTGCAGTCCGTGGCCCAGATCCCGTGGCTGCAGCGGGGCAGGCTGGGCCTGGAGCATCCCAGCCCTGTCTGGGGGCTGCTGCTGGGGCTGCAGAGGAGGGTGCTGGGGCTGCAGAGGAGGGTGCTGGGGCTGCAGAGGAGGGTGCTGGGCCTGGAGCAGCCCAGCCCTGTCTGGGTGCTGCTGCTGGGGCTGCAGAGGAGGGTGCTGGGCTCAGGAGCTCGGGGCTGGGGCCGTGCTGACAGCAGCAGGGACGGCGCTGGGGCTCCCCTGGGACCCCAGAGAGGAGCCCAGGCAGTCCTGGGGATTCCAGCAGCTCCCTGTGGCTGGGGAAGGTCTGGGAGCGAGCTGTCCTGCAGGAGGCTGGTGATTTCACCCGAATCCCATGAAGGCCACCCTCAAAGTCACATAACTCAGCCCCTCTGTGCCCAGACTAAACTCATTTTCTCCCTCACTGCTGTTTAATTGGCTCCGTGGGACGGAGAGCTCCTGTCCTGTCTCACAGCTCTGGAGACACCAATAATTCCATCTAATTACAGCCATCCCAGCTCTGAGAAGGGCAGCTCCCCTGGCATTATTTATGTCACCTGCTTTGCTCCACACGGGGCTCCAGCCAGCTCCACTTGCTTTTTTTAGCAAGGCACATTTCATTTTTCACTCCCCACTGTCATCCCCTTCCCTGTCTCATTCCAAAACTTCACCCACTTGTTCTATCCCAGTCTGTCCCTCCCCGCTGCCCTGCACCATAAATCAGCATTAATTATGCTGCTAAAATCCTCCCCATCACTCACTGTCCTCATTATTATTATTTATCCCAGCCTGGAGGTGGCACATGCAAACTCAAGCTCCTCCTCAGTCCTAGGGAGGATTTTAATGGGTTTATGGGCTTGGCAACCCAACTGCGACACCTGAGGCAGAGTTTCCTGCCTGGTTCTGTGTCACAGAGTCACGGAAGGGTTTGGGTGGGAAGGGATCCTAAAGCTCATCTTGTTCCACGCCCCTGCTGTGGGCAGGGACACCTCCCACTGTCCCAGGCTGCTCCAAGCCCTGCCCAACCTGGCCTTGGGCACTGCCAGGGATCCGGGGGCATCCCTCAGGTTGGGTTTGTTGGATGATTCCCAGCCTGGTCCACCTGTCCCTTCACGGATGGGGTCAGGACGAGGCGCTCGGACTCACGTTTCCCTTGCTGTGGGACCACTGTTCCCAAGGCCGTGTGTTGGAGTCACCTCCTTCAAACCTTCATCCTCACCTGTCTGCAAAAACTCCACACGGACAAATTGGCTCTGGGATTTTCAGACCGGCTGAGGTGCCAAGTGTTCATCATTTTTGCCCTCTCAGCTATCCCACAAACTGAAGGGGTTAAAGCTCAGTAATTCTGGACTGTGCAGCAAAACCTGTGTGTAAATAAACAAACCATCCAGCTTTTCCCTCCTCTGCCTCGCCCGAGCAGGAAAACCGAATGTCAGAACTGAACTGCGGCTCCGCACGCTGGGAGCCCACTCTCCTTCCCGGAACCCACCCGGCTCCAGCAAGGCGGCAGCTTCTGCTTTGGAGAGGGTCCCCAAATCGCCACCGTGCTGGAACTCGGGCTCCCCCTTCCCTGGTGGCACCTCTCTGCCCCCACACCCTCTGGATTTTCCGCTGCACCTCCGCCGTGCAGCGGAGCGGGAGCAAGCCGAGCCCAGCCCCCGGGAGCGATAATGCCCGGGAATGTGGATCCCCGCGCTTGGCGATAATGCCCGGGAATGTGGATCCCCACGCTGGGCACTGCGCGGGGAGGTGGCACCGCGGGATCCCGGAGCTTCGGCCGCGCCCGGAGCGCCGGAGCTGCCACCCTGCAGTGCGGGAGCTGCCTCCCCGCAGTGCGGGAGCTGCCACCCCGCAGTGCCGGAGCTGCCACCCCGCAGTGCCGGAGCTGTCACCCTGCAGTGCGGGAGCTGCCTCCCCGCAGTGCGGGAGCTGCCACCCCGCAGTGCCGGAGCTGCCACCCCGCAGTGCCGGAGCTGCCACCCCGCAGTGCGGGAGCTGTCACCCCGCAGTGCGGGAGCTGCCACCCCGCAGTGCCGGAGCTGTCACCCCGCAGTGCCGGAGCTGCCACCCCGCAGTGCCGGAGCTGCCACCCCGCAGTGCGGGAGCTGCCACCCTGCAGTGCCGGAGCTGCCACCCCGCAGTGCCGGAGCTGCCACCCTGCAGTGCCGTGCCCGGCAGCTGGCAGCAGGGGAACAGCCCGGCCCTGGAAAACACACGGGAATGCTGCTGGCTGCTGGCAGCGCTCTGAGTGCCTGCCTGCTTCCTTCCGGCTTCCCTGCCTCTTCCCTGCCTCTTCCCTGCTTCCCTGCTTCCTTCCTGCTTCCTTCCTGCTTCCCTGCCTCTTCCCTGCTTCCCTGCTTCCCTGCTNCCTGCTTCCTTCCTGCTTCCCTGCTTCTTCCCTGCTTCCTTCCTGCTTCCTTCCTGCTTCCCTGCTTCCTTCCTGCTTCCCTGCCTCTTCCCTCCTTCCCTGCTTCCCTGCCTCTTTCCTGCCTCCTTCCCTGCTTCCCTGCCTCTTCCCTGCTTCCCTGCCTCCTTCCCTCCTTCCCTGCCTCTTCCCTGCTTCCTTCCCTGCTTCCCTGCCTCTTCCCTGCTTCCCTGCTCCATCCCCAAAGCTTCCAGCAGCTCCAGCTGAACACCAAAAGGACCCCGCACCCAGCAAAAAGAGGAGGAAAAGCAGCCATCGTCCCCTTGCTGGATTCAAGGCCCACTCTCCCTAAAAAACAAAGAGGAAGAAGCTGTTCAGGATGGGATGCATGGAAGGGGAAGGATTTTCGGCTCATTTCCAAGCATGCAGAGAGCCAGGGCCTGATTGTCTCCTTTCTGCACTCAGAAGTATTTGTGAGCATGAATGTTTTGATACGAAGTCAGGAATGATTTCCCAGTTTCTTTCAGGGAAATCAGGCGGATGAAGGGAGGGAACAAACTCCAAGTGGTTTAGGAGATACCCAAAAAACTTGTGACGACTTCATATAATCCTGGAATGGTTTGGGTTGGAAGGAACCTTAAAGATCATCTTGTTTCAACTTTCCTTCACACCTCCCACTGTCCCAGGCTGCTCCCAGCCCTGTCCAGCCCGGCCTTGGGCACTGCCAGGGATCCAGGGGCAGCCACAGCTGCTCTGGGCACCCTGTGCCAGGGCCTGCCCACCCTGCCAGGGAACAATTCCTGCCCAACATCCCATCCAGCCCTGCCCTCCATCAGTCTGACCCCATCCCCCCTTGCCCTGTCCCTCCATGTCTTGCAGGAAGTCCCTTTCATCCCAAACCAGTCCTGAACCATTTCAGCAAAGATGCGACCCCAGCCCAGCTGGGTCCTGCCTGCAGCTCCTTCCTTCAGCCCTTCCCAAGGAACTGCACCAGCCGTGGGTGGCACCTGGCTCCCTCCAGGAAGAACTTGGGACATCCATGGGTCCATTTCAGTCAACTCAAACGGAAGAAGCCCCAGAAGGATGAGGAGCAGGCTCGGTTTGATGGCTGGGCAGAGGGGGAACCCTGAGCTCCTGGGAGCAGGAGCTCAGCAAGGCTGGTAGATGCTGGAAAAGGCCCATGGGAGAGAGCTCTTCCAGAGGCACCGGGATCAGGAAATGCTTCCATCAGAGCTCACGCTTTACTTGGCACCTGCTGATCCAGCCCTGGGATGTGGAGCCACGGGAAACCGAGCTCCATGGGCCCTGAGCCTCGTGGATCAACTTCAGGTTAAAGAAAATTAAAATGTGAGGAAAAGCCTTTCACAAGGCAGGGAATTCCGGAGCGTTCCTGCCGTAGGGAGGGTTGGGATTGCGGGGAAATGCCACCACTGCTGCTAAAACAGACACTGAAGGAACGAGGAGGATTTCCAGCCAGCTCTGGGGAGGGCTGGAGGTGCCAAAACACACTTCAACAAGGCTGAGGAGCTAAAGAAACTTTAATAACTCTACCTGCCCAAAGACAGCTCGGTTTCATTGTCTGTTCTTGCCCAGATTTGGTTTCATTCTGGTTTTATCCTTTTCCTATGAAAGTTGTTACAGAAGACCCTGAGGTCACATCAAACCCCACCTCTCGGGCTGGAGAAGATCCCCTTTGCTCGTGTGGTAGCTCCAAACCAGGAGCAAACGAGGTTTGATTAACTGGCTCTTGATTAGAGCCAGAGGACTTTGTGTTGGCCACACTTACAATCTGAAGCCCAACAAGTAGAAATCCAACCAGAGCAAACAGCTCCATAAGACGTTTTATAAACACAAATAATTTGGCAAAGCTCAGCGAGGGAGGAAACTCCAACACTTTGTTTGATTATTTTAAAGCAAATCGTTTAATTACAGACCACTACAAGCTAAAAATGTCTGTTTATTCAAAAGTAATTCTCAAGTTTTCTGGAGTACAAAGTGCTGTTCTTTTCAGATTGACTGGAGGAGGGGTTTTGGCACAAGAATATCGCTGCTGTTACCTAATTCATTGAAATAAAATGTGGCTGTGCTGCTGTTCATCCTCCTGCAAACTGAACTGACACCGTTTCTTCCTGAGCATCAAAGGACTCCAAGCCACGGCCTAAAATGAAGCATTTTTCTGTGGGGGGTCTGACATTCAGCCTTAAATGCAATTTTTCCTCTACATTTCGGGCATGTGTGTGGATATTTTTTAATGAGGGGTGGGGGATGCAGCCCAGGCCAGCACTTCCACTGAGCACATCGCTCGTGTGAGGAGGCTTCAGAGTCCTGAGCTGTCCCCTCCTCTTTCACTGCAAGTCCCAGCCTTCAGCAGCCAGGAATTCCCTCTGATTTCCTCCTCAAACCACTTGATTCCTCCTGCTTCCTTTATTATTCCCTGTAACCATCCCTGACAAGCTTTTGGCAGCCTCCTGCGAGATAACCGGGTTGTAGCGCTTGAGAGCAGAAATGAGTGATAAAAAGCAGCGATGTATTTGCAGATCAGAGGCAGGCCAGGCCGGGCTGGGACGTTTGATCAGCGCAGAACACACGTTCCTGGCTGGTGCTGTAATCCAGCAGCCACTGGGTTTGTCTGGCTCGGTTGTCAGGCTGGGGCTGGGGCTGGAGCCTGCAGTTCTGTCTGCAGAGCTCAGCTCCTTCCCCAGGGGACTGGACACGGCTCCTATTTTCTGCCCTCCCAGATATTTCTCAGCTCAGACCCTGCCAAATGCTCCGTGTGTCCTACGGGCCTCAGTCCTCCAGCAGCCACCCTTCAAATCTTGGTCTGGCTGGGCTTTAAACCTGAAAAACTTAGGAGGGAACTGAAAACTTTGGTGGAACTGAGGGCGAAAAACCCAGCAGCAACAGTGACCCACAAAAAAGGAGCCCAAAGCAAACCCAAACCACGCAGCTGCTGGCCCCGCAGAGATCTCCACTGCAGCACTATTGATTGTGACACCTCTGCTGCCTGACCCTTTAAGCACGGCTCACTGGCAAGGTGTCAGACACTCCAGTGGCACTTTGTCACGTCCCCGGGCATCTCCGGGGTCTGGAGGTGTCGGACACCTCCCCAGCTTTTCAATTCCCTTGGCTCAGCAGCAAACTCCCATCAGCCTCCAAGTGAGAGGGATTTGTTCACAACCCAGTTTGTAGGAGCTCCTCCAGCCTGGGCCGTGACGCCCCCGGGGTGCTGCTGCTTGGGGCATTGACCCAAACCGGCCACCAAAGGTCACTTCTGGAGTACGGGCAGGGACCGACACCTCAAGGCTCTTTTCCTTCCCCCTAAAAACAGCAGCTGGTTGGAGAAATGGTGCTCAGCACCTTCCACGGGCTGTGGCTGGAGCCTGGACAACTGCAAACCTGCTTTGGAGATGTGGAGAGTTCCCTGAGGAGAATCCCCCTCCTCCACCTCACGTCCCTCAGTGCTGGGCTCCAGACACGCTCCCAGAATTTATCGGGACGCACGGCGGGGTCGCGGCACAGCCTTTCCTCACAGAGCAAAGCCTCCCAGGAAGGTCCTTCCCAGGGAAAAACAGGGACTGGTTTGCCCAGATGCTTTCCCTTGTCTTACCCAGGTGCTCTGGGTTGTCCCTTTTCCCTGGACACTGGGAAAGGAGGCTGTTGGCAAAACACGGGAGAGGCAAAAGGAAGGGTACAGGGATAGCTGACCCCGCTGGCATTGCCAGGGTTGCAGCTTCCTGCCCTCCCTGCAGCAGGAGCAGCAAGGAATGCTCCTGGATCAGGGCACAAATACAAAACGTGCTGCGGATCGGCAGCGAGAGACTGAGGCAGCAGCAAAGCCTGACTGGCACAGGTCTGGCCCAAGTCAAGCCCTGCCTTTTTATCCAGGGCTGACACGAAACCAAGCACAATTCCGGTGTCCTGGATGCTCCAAGGGCACTCAATCAGGGCCCGCTTGGTGCTGTGGGGGAAATTCCACCGGGGACAACTCCTCCCCATTGGGAAGCCCTTCGGGAACAGCTGCTCCGAGCCCGCAGCAGGGCCCAGCCCTCCCGGCGGGACAAATGCTGCGACTTTCCCAAAGCTCTTCCCAAGCCTCTCTGTACTTCCAGTGTGCTGTGCCTTTTCCTGGAAGAGGACCCGGAGGTTTTCCGTGGAGGGGGTAATTCATCCTCGTGGGCCAATGCACAGGTTTTTGTCTCCGAGTGCCCCTCAGCTCTGCCTGCCCTGGACGTGCCTGCGCTGGGGTCTCAGCTTCATCCCACGTTTACCCAAAGTAAACAGCGACAGAACAGAGCGGATCGATCCTGTGGGAATGCCTCTGTCCTCCCTGGTGCTGGAAAACCGCGGGATTTGGCTTGTTGACTTTGGTTGAAAAAATAACCACCGATAAAACCTGAATTTCTGTTAATTTCAAAGAAACATTTCAGTTGAGGACACCTTGAGAACTGAAATCCTCCAGGAATCCATGTGCCTCTCCAGGCAATCCCTGCAGAGGAGTAACCCGGGGGGTGTTGGATTTGATGCCTCAGGCAGCAGAGGATAAAGAACACGTTATGGGAACTGCTTATCTCAGCCTGGGGTCAGCCCCTTGGCGGGAGCGGCTTTTCCAGGCACATCTTGGGTATTTCCTTGTTGTCCCCTCTCCTTGGAAAGCCTTTTTGGAGCTTCCATTGCGGGTGTCCCCCAAAGCCGAGGAGCAGGGAAGCTTTTGGCTGCAAAGCCCTGCCGAGGTTTGGGGCGCGGCCGAGCCCAGCTGGGCCCGCTCCGAGCGGGCGGTTCCGTGACACCTGCTGGAATCCGCCCCGGAACGCTCCCGGAGACACGCGGGAGGAATTCCTCGGATGCGTTTCCCTCGGACCGCAGTGTGTTCCATATGCGGAGGGGAAGGAGCCGGGTGCGTGGAGTTACCTCTGGAAAATCCATCATTCCCAGCTGGGGGGCCAGCGAGGGCTGATCCGCGTTTTGCCGGAATTCCCGGCCGGGAGGCACTGGCAGCCCCAGGCACGCGGGTGGTGCAGGGAGGGGTGCAGGGAGGGATGCAGGGAGGGATGAGCCCTCCCCCGCCGTGCTCACAAGCCGCAGTGGCTCTCAGAGGATCGGGGGGCTTTGGAGCCCCCTCAGTGCTGCCCACCGGGGGCTCCTGGGACCCCGCTCCCTGCGGAGCCCGTCGGAGGAGCTTTCCCGGCGTGGGGCTGGGATGCTGGGATGCTGCTCCTCCAGCAGCCGGCCCTTGCAAAGCAGCTTGCCGAGACTTGGGTCAGCTGCGAGCCTGCACCTTCCCGAAGTGCTGACAGACCAGGTCTTGTCTCCTCTCTCCGAACTCCGTCCTGGGGAATCCCATCACCAAACCCCTCGGGCCTGCACTCCAGACCCGCTTCCTGCTGGAGACTTTCCCAGTCTCCTCCTGCTGCAGGAGGCTGGGTGGGCTCTTCTTTGCACATCCTGAAACCTCAGCGTGGCTGGAGCCCAAATGTCTCCTTGATTTGTGACTTCTTTGGGATCTCACCGGGGCAGGGAGAATTTTATATCCGAAATCCATCTGCTTTTGGCAAACTGGCAGCGACAGAATACCTACAATACCTACAATACCAAAGCTACAATTTCAGGATTTGAAAAGTTGATAAGCATTTAATTTACTTTTTTTTTAACGTGCAATTTTACAGGCTTTTAAATGACTTATCTTTCAGCAGCTGGCCTTGATCTCCGGGTTCTAAAAGCATTGCTGAGCTCTCCCAGTCCCACATCCTCCCATGGAAAGGGTGAACTTGGCAGAGGGAGCCCCGCTCAGGTCAGCGAGGCTGAATGTGTTGGGAAATGGGGTCTTAGGGAGGTAATTAATTATTATCTAAACAATCGACTTGTTTATAATCACCTTTTATAATTAACTTAATTGTTGTAATTAACATTGATTGTTTCTATTTAAGTGGTCATTATCTAAACTCTCATCTAAACTACAGGCAGGTTAGGCCGGGCTTAAAATGTCTGTGTCTTTGCAACTGATTCCTGCTTTAAAATACAGGACTATTTATTAAAACTCCCATAAACTGGAGGAAAAAAAAAGCTCAATATTTCAAACATGCTGCTTTGCCTTCAGAACTAATCTTTCTGCCTTTGATTTTTTTCCCAGCTCCATAAAAATCCCTTGTTGCTGGCTTGCCTCTGGAACAGCAAACCTGTGCACGTGGGCCACGATTCCCAAATGAACCCCGTTTATCGCTAACCCAGGCTTTGCAAAGTGAAAGCCAGGAGTGAAAACAACGTGTGTTCATCACAGAAGGCAAGAAACTTCATGAGGAAGCAGATGGAAAATCAGATGCTGGAGTTTTCGTACACTCCAGCAAATAATCAATGCAAGAATAATAACCTGACAAACGCCGGGGCCGAGCTCCACCCTGGCACAGCTCCACCAGAACCAGCGGGAATGGGCCAACCAGGATGTTTCCTGGACCTGAGGAGTGTTTTCCAAGCCAGCCCTCCCCTCGCTCCGGTTCCCTGTCACGGATCCGGGGGTCCCGAAGACGCCGAGCGGAGGAATCCGGCGCTCGCAGAGCCGGGACCTCGCCGGGGGAAGGCAGAAGGGCTGGGAATGGCCAAGGGATCTCTGCAAGGGCTGCCAAAAGGAAAAAGAGATAAAAGACAAAAATGTAAGCTGGAAGCTGTGCTTTCTGAGGCCACTGCCAGTTTCTAACAAGGATAATCCCAGCAGATGCAGCCTTAGATGACAAAAGTCCCGTTGTGGAAACACTGCCGGGTTTTTAAACATCGGCATTTAATCTCTTGGCAGCAGCACCGGCCCAGCTATGGCTCATCTTTGGTTTTTTATAGTCACCAACAACATATTTGCATCAATTATAGCAGCAGCATATGGTCTGAGGAAGGTTGGTTTGCTCTGCAATTAATGTGGCACGAAAACCTTCACACAGCAAATACAGACTGAAGCAGCAGCCAGAAATCCATCCGTGCTGGAGCTGCGATATGGAAGGGAAAGGAATATTTGCCAAGCACCTGACTCTGTTTCAGCCTGATTTTCTTCCCAGAGCAGCAGGTGAAGGCAGCAACAGGTTAAATCCAGCTCTGCCCAGGCAAAACTCCTCCTGGCTGTTTCACAGGCGAGATTTTCTAGGATTTGCAAAGAGGTTTTTAGGAGCTGGCACCCAAAAAGGACTTAGGGCAGGGCTTTCCAGGGAGCGGAGCACGAGGCCAAGATCCTCACAGCGCCTGGCAGCGGGAGCAAGGACGAGCTGTGAAGAGGCCGAGGGGGAAGAAGCCAAGCTGGAATGGCTGCAGAGCTGCTGAGCTCTGAGCAAGGAAAGAAACCCCTTGGAATTATTATTATTATTATTATTATTATTTATATGCAAAACATTCAGATTTGGGCAATACAGAGGGAGGTGTAACATTACTGCAGCGCCGCCACAGAGGGTGACTGTGCAGAGCTGCTGGTGGTTTTAGCTGCAGTACACCTCCAAAGACATAAACCCAGGCCTAGGTTTAGCTCAGCCCAGCTGGCACTGCCGTCCCTCCTCTGCCAAGACAGAAAGCCCGGCTGTTCATCCCCGAATCCCAAGGCCCAGGCGGGAGCTGTTGCGTGACACCGCTCTCCTGTCACTTCGTTTTGCTGCAAGTCCTTTCCGGAGCAGGCAGGGCTGGATTCAGAGAGCTGGGCCCCCCGTGGAGGGAGGCAGGGAGGGAGGCAGGGATCAAATCCTTCCCCTCCGCGCATCAAAAAGCAGCAGGAGCTGGGCAGGAAAGGAGCAGAAGGTCAGCGGGTTTTGGAGAGGAAGGTTCTGCTCTCAGCGAGGAGGAACAGCTCTGCCCTGCCCAGCTGTAGCGTTTCCTGGGTCTTTCAGAACCTCGTGGTTCTGAGAATTATTTCAGAATTATTCATCTCCAACGAATCAGTTCGTGTCTGGCTCGCTGAGCACCTCGGAAAGGCGTGGAGCTGCCCCTGCTCCACCCCCTTGCTCTGGGGATGGGTATTTCCCACCCTTGCTCTGGGGATGGGTATTTCCCACCCTGGCTGAAGGGAAACGGTGGCCTGGATGGTTTGTACTCCCAGCCACTCTCCAGGTGGACCAAGGATGCCCACAAGGGCAAAATTCAATCGAATTTTGAAGGAAAGGAAGAAAGGCTCCTTCAGAGCCAGGCAGACCCTGGAAAAAAACCCCCTGTGTCTTTCCTGAACCTGGTGACAGCAAATTTATTCGCTTTTCCTCAAGCCCCAGCTCCTGGAGTTGTATAATTACAGCACAACTCAACTTAAAATAGAAAAGAAGCAGAGGAAATGGGGAATGGTTCCCACAGCCCTGCTTGGGGAGGCTGGAACAAGGTGAACCTACAAAACATCAGCAAAGAGAACCCAAAAACTCCCACACTTTCAGAACCTTCCCCGACGCATCCCAAGCTGTAAACTCCGAACGTTCGAATTCCTGCTCTGAGCACCCGGTTTGGCCGCAGGGGAAGGACAGGCTGCTCCACAGGGCTGGGAGCACCGGGGAGGACCTTCCAGAGTCCCTTCCAGCCTCACTTCGCTGAGATTCCGTAATTCCCATGGGCTGGTGGCTGGATGGGAACTCAGAACCACCAAGCAGAGCTTGGACAGAAACCCCGAGCTGAGCCTTGCCTGAGCTGAGCCTGCACAGGAGGGAGGTGGAGCTGGGTGATTCCCACAAGCGCAGCCTCCATCCTTCGGAGCAGTCCCCGTGCGGATTCTCCGCGGCTGTGGAAGGCTCGGCGGGCACGGAGGGCAGCAGCAGCACACCCTGCTGCCCTTCTAGGGAGGGGAGGAGATCCCACAGGGAGCACAAACACTGCTGGTGCCAAGGTGACCAGCACTGAGGAAAAACTGATGGTTGGGGTTTTTTCAGCCAGAAAACTTAGCAGAATTATGTGGGGTTTGCCACTGTCGACCTCCCAAAAAATCAGTCTTGGGAAAAAAACGGTAAAAATGTTAGGAAGAAGATCAGATCTATCTCTCAGAGCTGGTTTTGGGGTTTGCCACTGTCGACCTCCCAAAAAACCAGTCTTGGGAAAAAAAAGGTAAAAATGTCAGGAAGAAGATCAGATCTCTCAGAGCTGGTTTGGGGGCTTGTTCCACTTCCAAATGAAAGTCAAGCTTTGCTCTGATTGATGGGAAGACCTTCTGGGAGCCATCTACAGGACGGGAAAGCAGAGGAACGTCTCAGTCTCTCATTCCCGAGCTGAATGTGTGGGGTGATCCCAGCTTCCCAGAATTTCCTCCTCCAGCAGCACGTGTTGGTCCGGGTGTGCACAGCCCCACGAGGACGGGGAGCGAGGCCGCTCCTCCCAGCAGCCGCAGGCTCTCCCTTCCCTGACAGTGAGGGCCTGCCCAGGAGGGACTCTCCCCGCAGAGCCAGGCTTTCCTGCATGGCCACGAGGAGCAAGCCCGAAGTTTTCCCAAGGAAACTCTTCCAGGCTGAGCCCACCCTGGCAAGGCTGGGGTCAGGAGGCAGCTGGGAGCTGAAGGCTCCTGGATTACCAGGCTCCCCAAGATCTCACCGGGGACTCATTTCATGGATTCCCCCGCTCTGGGATGAGGCTCCCGCTGCCGTGGGTAAAATCCATGGACGTGAGGAAGGAACTCCATCTGTGCCGGCAATCTCATCCAAAGCCAAGGCTTTTATTGTGGCTGAGGGCTGCTCTGATTTGTGGTGCGGTTTTCAGCTCCGTGGTAGCTGTCAGAGGAGGTTGTGGAAGCCAAGAGCATCAATGGGTTCAAACAACAATTAAAGACATGGAAAGATCCATCCTGGGCAGTTAATTGCACACAAGGGTGTGGATACGGCCCCTGGCTCGGGAAGTCCTTCAGCTGCAAACCACCAGGAGCTGGAAGGGCCACAGGAAGCATCACGAGGGACTTGCCGTGGGTCGGCCCCGAGCATTTGCCGCTGGCACCGTCAGAGACAGCGTTTGGGGAGAGGGGCATCTGAGATCTGAGCCATCCCAAAGGCTCCAAAACACGACCTTTAACAGATTTACTCTTTCCAAAAGATTGTGGTTCAGGGCTGCAAGACGCAGACCTGTCTCAAAAGCTGTATCTTCTCCATCTGGAAGACCGAGCCGGAGCCTGGGGTCAGGAGTTTGGGATATCTTCCAAGCTTCAGCCTCAGGAAGTCCTTCAAAAGCGGGTTTTCATTAAAGGAATTTTCTGTGGTAGAAAACCTTGATAAACAAATGTTGCAACGTTCAGCAGGGTTTTCTGATTGCTTAAGTTGGCAATGCTTTAAAACAATAAATATCTGGGGACAACATGAACCTTGTCCCACACAGATGAGTTTTCTTGCTGCCTCCTTGGCATGGCACAAACCAAGGGGTGAACGTTCAGCCACAGAACACACCTGGAATTTCCCAGACATCAGCTCAGGGACTCCTTCGGATGCTCCAGATCCTCTCTTATGTCATGAAAACGGGCTGAAGGGAAGCAAACCGTGTTTTTATTTATGTTTACGCTCCCAGCTTCGAAATCTTTGACAGAAGCTGCTCCTCCACACAGAGGCTCCGTGGGAAAACTGAGCCTATTTACAGGAATTTTTCCAACCTGTAAATGATGGCAAAAAATAAAACACCAAGGCAAATCTGGCCCTGTAATTCATGTACAGACCTTTTAGTGGGAGGGTGTTTTGCAAGGACAGAGATGTCCCAACCAGAGCTCGCTCTTAAACTTGTTTTTAAATGGAAATCAAAGGGACCATCATCTGGGAAGCCTCAGCATTTCATCTCCGAAGTTTTCCCACCCACTGGATTTTTGGCCAGCCCAGGCCTAGAGAGAAGTGACTTCCCTACAGGGTCCTGGGCTGGCTCAAGAAATCCTCAGCAAATAATAAATGCCAGAGCTGAGGGCACGGAGGGGTGGGACTGTGCAGCAGCTCCCTGCCAGGAGCCTGGGACAGTGAACAGCCCTCTGGGCAGCAGGAAGGGGAGGTGACAGCCCTGGAAAAGCCCCAGCGGTGGCAGGGCTGGAGGGTGGGCAACAGCCAAAGTGAAGCTTCCTGCCAGTGCTCGGTGCCTCCTTCTGCCTGAGCCTTCTCCAGCAGCTGAATCCCCCTGATTTACAAATCCAGGTGTAACCTGGGTGTCCCCAGGCACCGCCACAACGACCCAGCTGCCCTGGCACCACACACCAACTGCAGGAAATTCCCATCTCCCTTCTGCCAGGGAGGTTCTGAGCGTCCAGCTTGGGCAGCAGCTGCGAGACAGAAGCACAGAGCAGAGAACAAATACTTTGGCAGGTGGCTAACGTGGCACACGGCTGGAAAATAGGGTATTCCAGTAAAAGAAGTATTTCAGGCTCCCAAGAAGGCGGGATTCCTTTCAACTTTCCAGACAGATTATAGTGGCCAGTTCACGTAGCATTTATCTCCTCGCCCAGCAATTTACAACCTGCAGGATTTGCTCTTCTTGTTGCTCTTTTTAGCCCAATGAAACACTCCTGGCCTGGAGAAGTCAGCGAGCCGGCCCAGGTGGCACTGCTGAAGTCCCGATGTAACAGAAAAATCTCATTACAACAAACTTGCTCAGGCAAATGAGCCAGCTAAGAGCTCCCACGGCAGGGAACCCCTTCTGAACAGGAGTTCTACAGTCCCAGCGTGAAAGCAGCTCCTGGATTAAAAAAATCCAGGATCCAGAAATCTTCTTTGGAGAGGAAACAGGAGGGGGTTTTGTTTGTATAGTTGATTTCCTCCTCTATTTCTGAGTTAAGGTGGGAGCGTGCTCAGCTGGAGGAGGTGACTTCCCTGACAATCTTTTCCTGGACTTTTCCAAAGGCACAGCCTTCCCTCCAGGCGGCCAAGCTGCGGATCTGCCCACTCCTCTCCAGAAATCCATGGCACAGCCGGATCCCTTCAGCCAGGAAGGCAGCCCTGGCAAACCTCAGGCCCCGAGCAGGAGATGCCCGATCCACCCCGACCCTCTGCTCCCTCCCGGCCCCGCGGGGCTCTCCCTGATCCCTGATCCCAGAGCCAGACGGTGCCACTGCTGCTGGCCTGGGCACCCATTCCTGGTGCTGCAGGTGGTCACAGTCCTGGGGAGCAGCTGGGAACCTGCATCCCGGGGCTGGGAATCTGCATCTCGGGGCTGGGAACCGGCATCCCACTGCTGGGAACCTGCATCCCCCTGCTGGGAACCTGCATCCCACTGCTGGGAACCTGCATCCCATTGCTGGGAACCTGCAACCCATTGCTGGGAACCTGCATCCCACTGCTGGGGACCTGCATCCCACTACTCAGAACCTGCATCCCACTGCTGGGGACCTGCATCCCACTGCTCAGAACCTGCATCCCACTGCTGGGAACCTGCATCCCGCTGCTGGGAACCTGCATCCCACAGCTGGGAACCTGCATCCCACTGCTGGGAACCTGCATCCCACAGCTGGGAACCTGCATCCCCCTCCTGGGAACCTGCATCCCACAGCTGGGAACCTGCATCCCGCTGCTGGGAACCTGCATCCCTCTGCTGGGAACCTGCATCCCACAGCTGGGAACCTGCATCCCGCTGCTGGGAACCTGCATCCCCCTGCTGGGAACCTGCATCCCGCTGCTGGGAACATGCATCCCGCGGCTGGAGGGTGCCCAGGTGCTTCTCCATCCCTCCAGCTTTTACCCCCTTGCTGTGTGAGCACAGCACTGCCTTCCATGTCAGTGCTGGGGAAATCCGAGAGCGCTCTGGCTTTGGGCGCCTCCATCCTGGCTTGCACGGAGTATCCCAGAAGAATGCAGCTGTCTCAGCCCAGGATCATTTCTGTAAAGCAGGAGGTAGACTCTTTTCCTGATTTATTTACTCACTGCCTATAACGGCTTGTCCACAAACATCCCAGCTTGGTTAAATCTTTGACATGTAAAACATTTCCAGAAATTCTTGCTGCCATCCCGCAAGACAAATGGGGAAGTCTTGGCTTTATTATTTTTTTTTTTAAGACTCCTCACTTTTCTTCCGTTTTCTCCTTTCCAGTGTGACTTTGTCTCTGGCTTTCCCCAAGCAAGGCACTCATTTATCAGGCTTGCGAGTTCTTAGGGGTTGGCAGACTCCGGCTTTTCCGCTTGGCTCGGGCCTCGCAGCCGCCATATGGAACGAGTTGCACGTTTTCGCTCCTTATCGGCGTTTCAGATGGAAATATTTCCTTGGTTCTTCGCGGGGCGTTTGGGCAACTGCACACACGCTGGGAGTGTTTAACCCTGACATTGCTGATGAGTCGCTGCTCCCAGTAAAACGCCACCCGAGACTGAACTGGGAATCTTTTACAGGGAGCTCCGCCAGCAGCTGGATTCTGTTCCTGGTTACAGATATCTCCTTTAATAGCTGTGGAGTTCCGTGCACAGAACAGAGGAGAAGCTGGCTCGCTGTCTGTCTGTCTGTCTGCTGGTCTCTCTGAAGAGACAGCTTTCTCTCCCTCTCTGCTCGCTGAGGCAGCTGTGCTGCAGTGCTGCTGCAGCAGCCGTGGTCTGTGAGGGTAAGGAAAGCAGTGCCCTCTCCCTCCTGCCTTTGCTAACGTGGGTGACAGCTGCAGATGGACAGCTTTTCAGGCACAGATCTTCCGTGCCTGAGTCTCCCACCGCTCTGCATCCACTGAGGACTTTCCTCCCAGCTCCCTGTGAAGTCCTGCCTCACACTCAGGGTTTGTTCCAGCCCTTCTCTTTGGCACAGGCCGCTGGTCAGCCCGGTCGTGGTGAGTGGGGGCTGAGGCCATCCAAGCCAGGCTCTCTGGCTCCATGGAGTCCTCCAGGTTCAGTGCTGGCCTGGGAAGTCCAGGAGAAGGTGAGACAGGGTTGAATTCCAGCTCCAGCTTCCCCAACCCGGTCACATCCACAAACCAGCAGCAACATCAGAAGGCAACTTCCTCCCACTGCCAGGATGTTCCCAGACACTTCAGGAGACACTGCAGCCACACCCAGCCTGGGGCAGAGACCAGGAATGGTTGCACCAAGTCCTGATTCACGGACCCACAGCTCTGCTGAGGAGCCCCAGGGAGCAGGAGCAAGGTCTCTCCTGCTCCTCCCTGTGCCCTCTCTCCATGGCAGCAGCTCCTTTTGCTGTTTAACTGCTGCTCCCAGCTCCACATCCGAGGCACAGATCTTTCCTCATTGCCCAGCCGAGCCTGGAAACCCTTGGATAATATCAGTGGCGATGGAGGCGTGTGCTTCTCTTCACAGGTTCAGCTGGGCACCAATTTACACATCCAAAGTGAGCTGAAAATGAAGGGTAAAGTCCCTGAATCCACAGAGAAGAAACACAGCAAAAATGAAAGACTAAATATGATGCAAGGTCTTAAACCTCAGGGTCTCTTCCCTCATGGGGGTGAGGAACTTCCACATCTTCCGCAACAAAGGCCTGGAGTTGGATCAGTTCAGGCCTTGTAGCATTGGACAACCTGCTGCAGCTCAAATACATCACCAGACTCTGTAAATCCAGATTTTTACACTTTCCAATTCTGCTTTTCCCATCCTATGTGGCTCCTGGCCACGTCCATTCCAGTTCCCTGCCATCCCAGACCAGGCCACAGTGGTGGAATACACAGGCCTTCAGCAGGAAGGGAACTGAGCACCCCTTTTGGGCTCAGGAATGCTGCCAGGAGGCTGTAAAGCAATATTAGAAATGGAAAGCAGGCTCTGGTGTCCATAGATCTGAGACTGGTTATTCTTGGTCAAGTTTCTTCCATATTATTATTATTATTATTATTATTATTACTGTCATTATTAAATTGCCTGATTTGTTTGTCTGGCCTGAGTATCTCACTGTGAGCCCCGTGTTTTTCCATCAGGCTCAGCATTAGTCCCACGCTGATTCCCATGTTCGATCCACTGGTTTCAGCACCAGCTCCAGCTGCCCGAGCTTCACCTTCAGACATCACCAGCAGTCTCCAAAGCTGTTAAAAACCCCAGGCTTCCATGGAAATCGTTGCTGATCCTCGTCTAGATGTCTGGTTTTCCTTTTTCTGTGCCCACAGTTAATGGAGTAGAAAAAAACGACGTGAATCCCTGGGTTTTTTAAAATTTCCTTCTTTGCAGTGGAAAAACAACGAGGTCAGAAGAGACTGAGAAGAGGGATGGAGTCTGATTTCCACCTCCAGGGCCCACAGCAGCTGAAGCCACCCTGATGCTGGGGCCAGAGAGGTGCTGGTTTCCTGCCCCTCCTGCCTTGCCTTGTAAGATGGGGCAGGAAGAGCAGAGCTTTCCTTTATCCATCTGCATTCACCAAGGAATTTTCCTTCCTTTTTCCCCCAGCTCCTGAAGCTGGGAGAGCACAGCAATCCCAGATCTCCTCGGACACCTGGGCAAAGTCATAGGAAAAAAAACCACCCAAGCACTGCCAGCTTTAACCTCCATTAGAGGAAGGCCAAATATTTTAAAGCCTCCTTCAATTTCCCATGTGCTCCTCGCACTGCAGCCTCTCACACAGAGGCAGCTGGCCCGAGGGAGATTTTGGGTGAGTTCCTTGCAGGCAGATGCCATTTCCCCACCTCTGGAAGCCTGCAAAGGCACTGGGAGCACTGTCCAAGGCAACTTTTTCCTCATGTTCAAAGGATTATTTTCTGAATCACTTTCCAGCCCTTTCAGCGAGCAGGAGGCTCTACTAACACTCTGAAAGCTTCCCCTCATCCTGGTGCATCTGTTCCATTTCTCCTCCATCTGGACAGGGCGCAGGTACGCAGCCCAGCCCCTGGCCTTTGGCCGACGTGGTCTTTCCAAGGAATTTTTGGATGTTCAGTGAAAAATCCATCCAAAGCTCGCTCCGCAAAGGGCTTTTATTTCCATTTGAGTCCACTTCAAGGGGCTGCAGCGGGCTTAGTGATGTTATTTTTGATCCCCTTTCCAAAAGAACAGCCGAGAGATCCAGAGTTTGGATTTAGGGAATTATTGGGCTGTTGTTGAAAAGGAAAATAGCAGGAGCTGCCTCTCTTCCCCTGTATCTCAGGAGCTGAGCCTTGACCACTAACTGTACAGCAGATTGAGTCCTCACTGTCATTCCCTGATTCCAGATCAGACTCCTGGCCTGACTTCACACGGCTGGATGAGGCAGGAATGAGAGCTGGCAGAGCCAAGTGGTGCCGTGCTTCATCCAGCAGGAAGAGCAGAGCTCTGGGAGTGACACTGGCACCTCCTGGAAACAAGAGAGGAATGCTGGTTGGGAGCCAGGACAGAGGGCACAAGCTGGCACATCCGAGAGGATTCCTGGAGCAGAGTGCCAGGTGCTGCAGGAGAGACAGGAGGAATCCCATCTACCTGCAATTCAAACACAAAGCCATCCTTGCCGTGCAGGGAGGACATCTCTGCCAGCTTCCCTCCAGGACCCAAGGGCGCAGAGCAGGTGTTCTGGCTTCCCACAAAGCACTGGGGAAACCCAGGCAAGGAGTGGATGAGCTGAGTGTGGGAAACTGAAGAAGCCAAGGTTTTCCAGCAGGGAAGCTCCACAGTGAGGTTGGGAAGAGGAAAGCAGCCTCCAGCTTCGCCCTCCTGCGCCAGGAGCTCTGCTGCCGGCAGGGACAGAGTGACACTGTGCCCCGGGGCTGGGGACAGGGCCACCAGGAGGGCTGGCAGGAGGAGGAGGAGAGCCCATCCGTGTGCTGCAGAGGAGGAACTTGGAGCTCTCTGTTCCAGAATAAACGCTGCCATCCTGCCTCCCAAAGCGCCAGGCCAGGGCTCCTCCCGTGCAGCGAGCCGCCCTGTCCGTGCTCACAAACACTCCCTGCTCCCTCTCTGGGGCCAGCGGGGAGGAAGCCTTTAGTTCTGGATTCAAAACTGCCAATGGCTTTTCCAGGCCTGGGAGGTTCTCTCATCTCCCCACGCAGAACACACAGCCTCTGCCACGACCTGGAATCAGACACGAATTTCCCCTTTCAAGACCATTTCAAACGCTTCCTTTCACTTCACTCGCCTGTCTTTGATCCTGGGAGGGGCGCAAGAGGAAGAACAAGGCTTGGATTTTAGCAGAGGTTTAGGAAGCTCAGCTCCAGACTGAAGCAATTCCGATCAAACGGCTGCTGCCTCTCTGCTGCCCCTTCCAGCAGGGAATTTTACCTACAAACCCCTTCCACATCCCACAGTTCTATGTTTTGCAGAGGAGCTGATCGTGCCTGACTCTTGGTGACATCCAGGTTGTGAACCAGCAGCTCATCCAAGCACAGCAGGATTGGAGCCAGGTCCTAGAAAGCTTTTTTGTGGTTTCTACAGCAGCCATTCCCTCATGAATTGCCTTTCCTGTTCATCTTTGAACACAAGAAAAACCAAAACCATTCCAGTTTTGACTCTGGAGCAATGTTTTTCTTTCTCTCAACTCGCTTGGGCCAGCGAGAAAGTTTCCACAGATTTTCCCAGGTCTCTTCTTCGAAAACAGAGCAAAACAATTCATGGAAAGCAGTGCTCGTGTTGCCTGCTGCTGTTTGCTTTGGAGGGCGGGAGCACATGTGGGAGCAGGGTGGAAAAAGGGGATTAGATATCCTCATGTGGCTGCTGAGCTCCTGGATCCACCTCTGGAAAACAGCTGAGCAGGTGCAGAACTACATTCACTGCTGGAAGATGAAAGAGCACAGGGAGCAGGAGCTGTGCCCAGCGCAGGAGCCGTTCTGGGGAAGGCATCTCTTGGAACATTGAGCTGAATTCGGTGCTCAGCACATGCCCAGCAGCAGAGATGGTTTGAAATTTGTTGCAGACAAACACCCTGATCTTACCCTATCTCATGGCCAAGGTCTGGGTGTCCCCTTGAGGTCCAAACAAATGTTTGATGTTCAGTGCTGCGGGGTTTTGCTGGTCTGTGGGCAAAGGTTTGGCCTCACAGAGGCTTTTCCCCTCTCCTGGGTACCTCCCCAACTGCAGGGAAAGCAAAGAGTCTGGAAAGCCACATCTGCTGGCAAAGTTCCCTGCCCCATCACCCAGCTGGCCTGCTGGTCTCTCTAGGTGCTGGTTTGGGGGTTGTCACCTGAAATGAACGGTACAAAAAGCAACAGAGCCCGAGGGGGGGCACGTGTGATGACCCAAAAGCCACCCAAAGCTCCTGCTTCCCACACAGAAAGAGGAGTTTGTCTTAATCCTCACACCTGGATAATCCATGGAATGGTTTGGGTTGGGAAGGACCTTAAAGCCCATCTCATTCCACCCCTGCCATGGGCAGGGACACCTCCCACTGCCCCAGGCTGCTCCCAGCCCCATCCAGCCTGGCCTTGGGCACTGCCAGGGATCCAGGGGCAGCCACAGCTGCTCTGGGCACCCTGTGCCAGGGCCTGCCCACCCTCCCAGGGAACAATTCCTTCTGTATATTCTGAACAATATTCATCATTTTCCTAACCCTGCTCAGCCCAGAGCTCCCGTACAGCCAGAACGAGGGGGAGGTCTGGCCCAAAGGGCTCCGAACCCGGCTGTGCCGGGGCTCCCTGGGCTGCCCAGCGCTGAGGCCTCAGTCACAGCGAGCTGGGTGAGAGCAGAGCTGCCCTGGAGGGGCACGCTGACCCACAGTGACCCACGGTGACCCACAGTGACCCACACTTACCCACACTGACCCTCTGTCCCTCAGCGAGAACACGGAATCCGCTCTCGCTCTGCTCCGAGGGGCTCCTGAGCGCGGAAACCCCGGCCAGGCCTGCTCGGAGGCCGCTCGGGTCCTCCTGTGGAGCTCTATCTCTGCTTCTATTTCCAGTGCACTTTCAAGTGCAGGAGGCTGTGTGTCCTTATCGCCTCCCAGCAGGGCAGGAGGAGCAGCAGGAGCAGGAGCAGCACAGCCCCTGCCAGAGCAGCGTTCAGGAACAGGCCGAGTGCACGCGCTTCCATTGCTGCTGTGATTATTATTGTCCTGTTGTGGGCTTGCTCCCTGCTCTGAGGCATGCAGCCACCCCCGAGAGCAGACAGCAGAGGAGAAGCTGTGTTTGTGTCGCTCCAGCCACCGTTTGCCATTTCTGTTTATCTCTCTGCCGCGGCCTGCGAGAGGCTCGGAGCAGGACCCGAGTCCGTGCCAGCTCCCTGTCCTCACCCCGAGCCAGAGCGTTGTTCGCACGCCTGGGGCATCCCTACCACCACCACGTGCTCCCTCCGTGGTTTCTGCTCACCTGTGGAGCCCCCAGGAGCTGAAGGACACGTGTTTATTACCAAAAAAAAACGCCTGGATGAGGAGCTTAAATTTGAGGCCTAAATTTTAAACTGCTAAAATTAGATGCCAAGGACTCCCACAGCCCTGAGGGCAAGAACACCCGATCTCTCTCAGGGGCAGAGTTCTCTCCCTGGGCTCTCTTTGGCTCGGATAAAGTGAATTTTCAAGGAAAGCACCTGCAGGGATGGGGTCACACTGCAGCCATCCCATTCTGCCCTGGGAGAGACTACGGATCCTGGGACACGCAGGGTAAAGGCTCCCAGTGCATTTTGTGGGTTTAGAAACCTTTCCTGCGGGTTGATGGTTATGGGGCTTGTAGGAAAACGCAGGAGCTGGACGCAAGCACAGGAGGCAGCTCCCAGGGACGTTCCCCAGAACAGCCCATGGCCTCTGCTCCATTTGGGCCTGCTCTTCCCAGGAACTGATCCAAGGCAGCTTCCTAGGAACCAAGCCAGAGCGGGAATTCCCTGGAAAAGCCCCTTTCAGGTTGGAAAAATCAGGCTGGTGAGGGGCTTGGAACACAAGGCCTATGAGGAACAGCTGAGGGAGCTGGGGTTGTTTAGCCTGGAGAAAAGGAGACTCAGAGGTGGCCTCATCACTCCCTACAACTCCCTGAGAGGTGGTTGTAGTGAGGTGGGGGTTGGTCTCTTTTTCCGGGCAACAACTGACAGAACAAGAGGACACAGCCTTAAGTTGCACCAAGGGAAATATGGGTTGGATATTAGGAGAAAGTTTATTACAGAAAGAGTGATAAAATATTGGAATGGTCTACCTGGGGAGGTGGTGGAATCACCATCCCTGGACGTGTTTAAAGAGAGATTGGATGTGGCACTCAGTGCCATGGCTTAGTTTAGTTGAGGTGTTGGGACAGAGGTTGGACTTGATGATCTTGAAGGTCTCTTCCAACCTGGTGATTGTGTGATTCTGTGATTCTGTGTGTGAATTAAGCAGGTCAGGACACAGATCACAGATGGCAGTCCTCAAAAGGAGCTGTGAGCCCCAAAACACGTCCCTGTTCCCACTTGCTGCACCTCATTCCCCTCCTTCCCCTGTGAGGTTCCCACACGCAGTTCTTTCCCTATAAAAAGGTCTAACTGGGTCTTCAAAGCACGAGACCTCCGTGGCCCTCTTGGCAACTGCCTCCATCCTCTGACTGTGCTGCCAGGGAAGAGTTTTGTCTGGAATTCCCTTTTTTCCTGATGGTCCCACTGACTTTGGACCTTCCCAATACGAGTATGGGCCACTGAGCACGTGCACTCTCTTCCTAGGCTGAAAAACCTCAGTTTAGGGGTTTAGGCACCCCCATCCCAGAGAACACTTTGGACGTGGGCATACCCCAGCTGCCCCAGCTCACAGGGCAGTACAATCCTCCCTCACAACCCCAAACCAAGGCAGGCTTCTTGGCGTCCCAAGGTGATGCCATAACTGTATCCGGCCTGAATTCCCAGCTGATTCCTTGCTCCAGGGAAGCAGTGTCCCATGTTCTTCTGCTGGCTGGGGCTTTTACCCATTGTAGCTTCAGAGCTGAAGGCATCGAAAGATTTCTGGGATTTATGAGGTGGCTTTAGGCCTTCCTTCTTTCTCTTTTGTCCTACAGCTGGCTCTTCAATGTGACCTAAAAACCATTCTGATGTCCCACTGGATGGCCCCAGAAGTGCCCGTTTTTGTGCCAAAAAGAGCGATTATCCATCAGGAATGAAGCACTCTCATTGTTTGGGCTCTGGGGAGCAGGGCAGGAAGAGGCAGCTGGGCACCTGGTGGGGAGCAGGGCAGGAAGAGGCAGCTGGGCACCTGGTGGGGAGCAGGGCCGGAGGAGGGAGCG
>VZRQ01000978.1:994-44429 GCA_013397975.1 Machaerirhynchus nigripectus | reverse complement strand
AGAGGCAGCTGGGCACCTGGTGGGGAGCAGGGCAGGAAGAGGCAGCTGGGCACCTGGTGGGGAGCAGGGCAGGGATAGGCAGCTGGGCACCTGGTGGGGAGCAGGAGCAGAGTCCATAAAGCTGCCAGCCTGTGCCTCACTCCCTGCTGGACACTCCTTCCAAACCTCCACCTAAAACGGTGAAATTCCAAAAGATTCAGCCTTACCAAAGGACAGGGAGTGCAGCCCAGCCGTTCTGATTCCCTGCAGGATTCCCAGTGGCATGAACACAAACAAAGGCAGAGATGACACTACAGAAAACTCCAGTGATCCATGTGGAAGGCAGTGGATGTAGGGCTGCACATTCCAGCCTCTCCACAAGCTCCAGGGATGCTCAGAATCCTTCGTTTTGCCAACATTAATAAGGCCTATCTTGAGGCCATTGATCACTCCCGAAAGCCAAAGTTATCAGCTTCTCTTATCTGCTCCCTGTCTTTATCCAGCTGGAAAACAGTGTGTGCTCATTTAGCCGTCCTTCAGGACAGTCTGGTTATCCATCACATTTTAAAAGGGGGGATTCGGGGCCTTGGCCACAATTAAGAGAGCAGGGATGGATCTCTGCATCTGCAAACACCACCCCTGATCCCAGCTCCACCATCCAGCCCACAGGGGAGCAAAAAAACCCCAAAACTCAAGTTCAAAGGGGCATCCTGGGAGTGAATCCCTAAAAAAAAATCTCCAAGCTGAAGCAGGCAGGATTCAGCCACACTGAACTGCTCCCAGCTGCCAGGGAGGAGGAGCAGGAGTGACAGTTGTAGGTAAATAATTAGCTGGACAGACAGATGGAGATAAATACATATTTATATATTTATATTGTTGCACACACATTCATATTGAGCTGGATGCACAGAGAGAATTCTCCAAGCAGGTCTCTGCCCTACAGCTCCTTTGACCTCGTGCTCTGTTTCCCCCTCTCCGAGTGAATAATCTCGCTCATGGAACCTTATCAAGTGATGTTTGACAGTCTGGGAGCTCTATTGCATCCAGGAGCTTTCTGTGCTGCACCACAGCAGCAATATCTCCCAAAAACTCCTCCTAAAGCCAGGCCCGCTCCTCATAAATCACAGGCACACATTGGCTGTCTCTTAATCAATCTTCCCCAGGTGTTCCCTCGCTCAGCCTCACCACGAGCATCCTGAGGCTTTTCCTGGAAATTCTATTATTTTTTTTTCCCTAAAGCAACTGCCTGGCCACGCTCAGGGCTTTCGGATTTTCTCCTTTCTCCCTGGTAATGTCCTGCCATCAATTTTCTCTTTGCAGAAGTCTCCAGGGTGCATAGATACCTTCTACAAATGTCTGATGAGGCAGAAACTCCCTCCAAAAATATCACGTTGCCATCTCTACCTCTGTGTTTGGTTGCCCACCAATCAAGCAGATCAAAAATATTTCATAAACACCTTAAAATATTTTATATAAATATATAAAACCAGCTCGCTTCACTTCTTTTCCCTGTCTCCACAGCATCTCCAGGAGCACTTCCCTGGTACCCAGAGAAAGTTTTTCTCCTGGAAACACTTTTTTTCCCCCAGGGAAAAAAGTGATTTTTGACCAGAATGATAATTTTTTAACTTAAATTACCTGGTCTATTTGAAGACAGCTGATAAATCACTGAAGAAGGAAAACACTTCTCTGCATTGAATCATCTTGTAATGAAAAAGATTCATTTTGTCATAGCTTCAGCTTTGGACAGTATTTTTTCCTTTTTTTTTGGCTTTTAAGTCTCTCCTGAAAAACGTGCTGTTTGTCAAACCCCTGCTCCATTTCAGCCTGTAAAAAAAATCATTTCAAAACATCAATGAACGCATTTTTAATTTCTATTTTTGGGAAGAGCTGGGGCTCAGCGGCAGCCTGACAAAGCCAGGCAGGCCTGGCTGAGCTCCAGCCAGCTGAGGGGACGGGCAGTGAAGGTCATGGATGCTTGGAAAACATCCCAGAGACGTCCCCCAAAATTCCCTGAGCTTCTCTGCCCAAATGCACGAGGTGGTACCAAGAACACCCCCGATCCTGATGGTCTCACAAAAACAAGTGGAGAAACAGCCCGAGGATGCTCCTTGTCCACCCTCCCTGGCTCTTCCCTGTCTCACAGGCTCCCGGAGAGCCCTCACAGCGCTGGGACAGCCCTGCAGCAGCCCCTGAGCTGGCCCAGCCTGGCTCACAGAGCCCTCTGGGCACAGAGGCCACTTCTTGGTGACATTTGAGGTGCTTGAACACAGCCAGGGACCTTCTCCAGGGCTGCACGTGGTCCCCAGGCAGAGCCAGGAGCTTCCCAAATTCCTGGGCTGAGCTGGGAGCAGCCACGTCCCTCCCCGGCCGTGTAAAGCCCGGTAAGTGTCACAGATTGGGGAGGGGGGAACCCTTTCCATGTTTTATCTATTGAGGGCCAAATGTTTGGGTCAAAAGCCGGAAAATCGGCATTTCTCAACCTGTTTTGTTTTGTGGCTGATAATAAAGCCTGCTGTGCACAGAGTCACATCCCACCCCCCTCTCACAGGGTGTGAGCCCTGCTCTGATCCACCACTGGAGCTGCCTGAACCCCCAACAGCCTGAGCCCCTCTGGGATGCTTGAACAAAGTGGATTTCCTGGAGGAAAAAAAAGCCCTATAAACCCTATTTCTAAGCGGCTTTGCCAGCGAGCCCAGCACTCTGCAATCGAGCCTGTTGTGTCTGAAGTATCGAGCACTTGAGATAGGCCAGGCAAGTCGTGGTCCCTGCCCTTTTTATATCCACTGCCTGGTTCTGGAAAGCCTCCTGTGAGGAGCCACTTGCACTTCAGTGGGATGAATGATTGCTGAAACCAGCCTGCGCTGCTCCGTGTGTGTGGGAGGGGGCCTGGAACGGAGATAGCGCGAGGAGAGGGAAAATCAGCTCAGCTGCAAGCTGCGGTCGGAGCTGGAAGACACTCGTGTGGAAGGTTTCGCATCTGCTGGCTCCTTGCTGGAAGTCAAAGTGCCACCTCAGGTGGAGAATCACTAAACCCAGCGTTTGGGGGATGTCCAGAAGTTGTTTCCCCTGCTGATAAATGGCCCCAGGATCAGCAGTGCCTGAGGCAGAGGTGAATAATTCAAAGGAATCGACACCTCCCGGCACTGGGAGCTACAGGATTATTCACCTGCTGGGAATGGCTCATGGAAGGGGCTAAACCTGCAACGTGAAGGCCCCTGAAGTCACTGAAAAGCAGCAAAGAGCAGCAAAAGAGCAGCCCAGCAGTGCCTCTCCCCTGAAGAGCATCCAAAGCTCAGCTATAACACAAATTTCCCTCCAGGGAGTGATGTTTTCCGCTGCCACCCACCTTCAGGAGAAATTCCCGTCATCCCCAGTAATTCATCCACGTCTTTCTTGCTTTACCTTTCATTCAAGGTGCCACACTGGGTATCTGAGATCAGTTCTAGCCTTGGGCCAAAGTTTAGGAAACATTTTGAGGCCATTTCTCGCAACCACACGTGTTATTTTTAAACACCGCGTGCGGCCAGGGTACTGCCAGATAGGCTGGGGATGTTTGAGGGCACGGTAAAAAAAGCTCCTGAGGGCTGGGGGTGAGATTCCCACCAGCTCCAGCAGCTCTCAGATCAAACCCTGCAGGAGATAAACCTTCGGCCCCTCGCAGGCTGCTCTGGGATCTGGGAGCTTTGCCCTTGGCTTTGAGACTTTGAACCAGGGCCAAGCGATTGGAGCTCCTGGTTTAGGGGAAAAGGAAACAGAAAGGAACTACAGGCTTAAGGGATTAGAAGGAAGAGCTAAAAATAAAGTACCAGCAATGCCAGACCCCCAAATTTACTGCTTTCCTGCAAAGAGGATGGGTTTTCCTGTTGTTCTAGCGAGGGGAATCAGCTTTCTGCGTGACTCGGAAGAGCAGGACACGGACGGGAAGCTGAGCGCTGTTACTCTCCAGGAGCACACTTGTTCCTGCTGCTCTTCCTTCTTCCTGGAACTCATCCTCGGGCTACACATGAAGAGCAAATGGTTCTTGGGGAGCGTTTCTCAGCTGCCTCAGCTGGGCCCAGTGAAGGGCTGCAGCCCATGGGTGCCAGAAGATGACAGGATTAAGGATTTTGGCCATTTCTGCTGGTGCAGCCTGGGATGGGGGGTCCAAAACCAGGGGGATATCCCTGCCTTGACTTTCCCTGCAGCGCTGTCCACCTCCTCCTGCCTTTTCCTTCAGCTCCACATCATCCTTCCAATCTGGGTGATCCTGTCTTGGGGCCTGGACGGCCTTTCCGGGGTCCTCCAGATCCTATCTCCCACCCAGCCCTTTTCCAGGGCCCACAGCTCAAGGAGAGCAGGAGCAGGTGCCACCAGGACAGGCAGTTGAGGCTCAATGATTTTTCTGGGAATGAAAGGAAAAGTTTGTGGCTCTCTGCTGCTCTGAGCAGCCAGTTGGCCCTTGAGAGGAAGCCCAGCACTCAGCCCTACAGAACTATACACACACAGATATGTTACATATTTATCCGAGGCAGAAATTGGCCAGGAAATGGCTATAAAACACACATTTTGAATAAAAGGAGGGAGATTTATGGCTCTTTTGTGAATCTGAGTCATATCTCTCTGCATCCCCCAGGCAGGAATACTCTAATCACTAACATACCCCAAACATGGACGCACAGTGGGCCGGGAATTGCTTCCTTCTGGCCACAGCTCCAGCTAAAGACGTGATAGGGATTGAGCTACTTTATCTGACAGTTGGTAAATGAATTGCCAATTCATTCTGAGCTCGGAGGGGGAGTTTTTCCCCTTGAAAAAAAAAAGGGTCCTTTTATATATGTCTTTGATCAGGCAGGGCCTTGACAAATTATTTTCCAAGGAATTTCTTGAGCCTTAATGCCACGAGAAGGAGAAAGGGGGGGTGGAAAAAAAAAAAAGTATTTGCTCTCAAAGAGAAGCTTTTATGTCTCCAAAAATCCCAGCGATGGAAGGGATTTTCTGCCATTTCCCCTCATCCCCGTGGCTTCAGGGAAGGGCGGCAGGTAGCCTGAGGATTTTTCCATCCTGCAGGGAGGCGGGTGGGGAGGAGGCAGTGCCAGGTCTCCCGGCCCGACTGCTCCCCGGTGAGGGGGAGCTCGGAGAGCTCCGGCACAGACGGAACGTAAAGGTCAGGGCCATCAGTGACACTGAGAAAGGGCCCCTTCAGCGCCAGCACGAGCCAGGGGAGCAGGGGACAGCGCAGGGTCGCGGCACCAAGGAGCTGCTCCTTGCCACGAGGGCTTTGGAAAGGTTGGGATCCAAGGGAGCATCTCCTGCCGGGGTCACTCCGAAGTGTGAGGAGAAAGCAGCGTTTGCTTGTCTCCTGCTGCGGCTGGGGGGCTTCCTGCCCTTGCTGTTCGGTTCCTTTTATCCTGCCTTTTACTCCCTCTCCTCCAGGCAAGGATCATGTCCTTGCTGCAATCCCAAGGGAGTCGCACGAGCCAGGTCTGGACGGTGGCTGTGCTTTCTGTGATCCCTAACGCACAAGGAGCTTACTCCCGTTGTCCCACTCCCGCGTCCTGAAGGGGAGCGGATCCCACCAGCACAGCATTCCAGCAGCGCATTTCTGAACTTCATCCGAATCGATTAGGCGAGAAAAATAAATTTAAAAACCCCCACAAGAGTTTTTTCTCCAACCTAACCCTGTATGGGCCCATCTACCACCTGTGTAAAAGAATATCCCGGTTGGAATTCCCAGTGGCAGCCCCGCTATGGACAAGACCGATGGATAAAACCTCCTGGTTAAGGGAGAGCTGGTCCACAGAGTTAGGAGTAGCCTAATTTCCTGAAGAAATGGGCCACTGCAGCTGTCTTTTGGGACCTTCATGAGCAAAATTCCACCACCTTCAGCAAAAAACCCAGAGGAATTTCAGGTTGGATGTTGAGGGTCCTCAGTTGGGTGACACTGAGCTTGGAGAGCTTCTCCAGCCAATTCGTCCTTTAAATAGTGCCTGTCCAACTTTTCCTGGCTCCAAAACCCTCCCGATGGAACCCTAATTTGGGTTGTGTTTAGGTACTGTCCCATCCCAGCTGCTGCGCCTCCCAGGCAGAGGGTCACCTGTCCTGAAATTCTCCTGGAATTCTGTCCTCCTGGAAAGAGCAGGAGCAGGATTCACCTACTGATCCGAGGGGTTCTTTCCCTGTCCATCGACATCTGATTCAGTTGTTAAAAAACCCCTAAAGCTGGCACACCTGGGTGAGAAAGGACATCTCCCACACAGCTTTCCGGAACAGAACTAAAATCCAAGCAAACCAACCTCAAAAATAACCCCAGGTCAGGCTCAGGAATGCCTTGGGATGGTGAGAACCCTGCTCAGAGCCAGAGCTCCCTTCCTCACGGGTACGAACATTCAAGGACTGGCACAGGCTGAACCACAGGGTCTGCAAGGCAGCAGGGAAGTACTTGAGATTTCTTTATTATTATTTTTTTAAGGCTGTAACACAGCTAGGAAGGAGTTGAGCCTTTTGCTCCCTGACTTTACCATGTTTCATTCCTTCTTTGGATACTGTTTACAGCTGAGCACCAAGCTGGGATGCTGGGGTGGCCAGCAGCAACATTTTATGCCAAAAATTAAGCAGCTCTGATGCTTCCTCTTCTAGGAGATGCTTTACGTAAAAAGCCATTTATGGTTTCAGGTGACTGGGTTAAAGACAGAGGGGGAAGCACAACTGCTCCTTTGTGAGGCGAGCAAATGACATCATCCAGGCCTAAAAGCAGTGTTTGGTACTGGTTAAACAGGCCCAGAAAGCACAGATACCCACACAGATACCCACACAGATACCCACACGGGTCCAACAGTGGGATTTACTCTCCTTTGCCCGGTGTTTCTGAGCCTCTGAAGGTCACCCAGCAGTGCAAGGTTGCCTCAAGCTGGAGCCACGAGGAGCTGCTGCCTCCCTGCTTTGCTGCACAGCCCTGGCGCAGGACACGTCCCGAACCAGGGCTTGGTGGTTTGCTGCCCACACTGGCACGGCTGCAGCCCCTGCCAGCCTGGCTTTGTCATTGTCACCTCGGCTGGCACTGCCCCGCTGTCAGTGCTGCTGCTGGCACTGCCCCGCTACCAGAGCTGCTGCTGGCACTGCCCCGCTGTCAGTGCTGCTGCTGGCACTGCCCCGCTGTCAGTGCTGCTGCTGGCACTGCCCCGCTACCAGCGCTGCTGCTGGCACTGCCCCGCTGTCAGTGCTGCTGCTGGCACTGCCCCGCTATCAGTGCTGCTGCTGGCACTGCCCCGCTGTCAGTGCTGCTGCTGGCACTGCCCCGCTACCAGCGCTGCTGCTGGCACTGCCCTGCTATCAGCGCTGGTGCTGGCACTGCCCCGCTACCAGCGCTGCTGCTGGCACTGCCCTGCTATCAGCGCTGGTGCTGGCACTGCCCCGCTGTCAGTGCTGCTGCTGGCACTGCCCTGCTACCAGTGCTGCTGCTGGCACTCACTCGGGCTCTCAGAGCGTCTGCGCAGAGCCTCCCTCCCTCCCTCCTGACTGCCTGAGCAGCTCCAGACTGTCTCAGCAGCACAGACCATCCACAGCATCCCCTGCCTTAAATTAAAAGCTCTCCAAGTCCGGAATTCCCTCTCCTTCCCTGCCCAGTCAGCACCAAGCTCGGGCAGGGGAGCCAGCACTGCTGGAATAGCCCCAAATTCATCATTCTGCTCAGCTTTCCAACCAGGCTTCAGCTGGGCTGGCTTTCTCCAGGCTGTGCCCCACAAAAGCCATCCTGGGCGTTTGTGGGCCATTTCTTTTCTCATTAAATGCTCTGATGAAGAAGTTGCACCCACACATCCCAGGTTTGCAGTGATCCAGAGATGGGAAATGCTGGGGCGCTGCCCAGCCTGAGTTTCTGAGGAACATTAGGACCTGAAACTGCCTCTAACAGTGACCTCCAAGTCCAAAGTGATGAGGCAGGGACTGGGCAAACAGACAGCAGATGGGTGGAAAGCTGGCTGGGCCATCAGAGGCCAAGGGGGATCTCTAGCAGCCAAAATTCCAGGGGATGCTTGGCTGCAATCCTCAAGGACCAGTATTGGCACCAGTGGTTTGGAATAACTTCGTATAATAAAGTCTGGGATGATGGGACAGGACCCCCAGTCCAGGGACAGCACACAGGAAGGCAGAGCTGCTGCTCAGATGGATCCTGAGGAACTGGAGAACTCCCCAAAGTCCCAAGGCAGAGCCCTCCCTCCGGCACGGCCGATCCCATGAAACAGCTCGGGCTGGGGCTGGAAGGAAGCTCTGCAGAACAGGACCTGGGGTCCTGGTGAACAAGAGGAGCAGGAGCCAACCACGGGGCAAAGATCAACTGCACCCTGAGCTGGAAGAGCACAAACCCAGCCAGGAATGGGATTGTAAAGGAGGTTTTAGAATTCCACACACCGAGAGCAGGAGAGGAGGAACTGGTGTTCCACCACCAGTGCCTCATTGCCTTTTCGGGAGCAGGGGAAGAGCCAGGAGCAGCAAACAAATCCCTGATTCACAGCAGAGCAGGTCTGAGTGAAAGCTGACGTGAAACACTGGTGGGTTTAGGGTCCCTGGAGTGGTGACAGGGATGTCACCCCAGCACAGAGCACCACGGGGACACAGACACGTGGTGGTAAAGGCATTGTCCACGGGCCAGCTCCCACAAAGCAGAGCAGCAGCAGCGGATTATTACAGCAACAACGACAGCAATCACCATCATCACCATCATCATCATCATCATCATCATCACCATCATCACCATCATCATCACCATCACCATCATCATCACCATCATCATCACCATCACCATCATCATCATCATCACCATCACCATCATCGTGTGGTTTCACCTCCCAGGACAAAACCCCGTTTATGGATACAGGCACCCCCAGCGCCCTCGGTGCCCCGCTGCGCAGGGGTCACTGCGCTGCTGCGGGCACTGGCCTCTGCCCCGCTCCCACCTCGGGGCTGTGCTTGCTGTTCACGATTCAAGCGACATTTCTTCCCCCAAGGCCGCCCACCGCTCCTTCCTGCAGTCTCTGGTAGAGCCAAAGAGCCCCGAGCGAGGGCAGCGCACAGGTTCCGCCCCAGGGACCAGTTCCCGTATTCCAGCACAGGTTCCGCCCCAGGGACCAGTTCCCGTATTCCAGCACAGGTTCCGCCCCAGGGACCAGTTCCCGTATTCCAGCACATCCCCGCTTTTGTGTTACTCCTGCCCCCGGCACTCACTGCAGGGACTGGAGACAAAACCTCCTCAGAGCCCAGCCCTCCTCTGTCCTCTGCCTTTAATCCCTGTGGTGGGAGGGCCCATCCAGGTGCGAGTGGTGCTGCTGGGAAGCCTTGGGATTGCTCCAAGGCAGCGATGGGCTTTTCCCAGGTGTTCCCAGGAGAAGTTGGAGCCAGGATGTTCAAACCACCCCTTCTGATTGACTGTGGAAGCTGTTGAACCTTTGTTTGTCACCTTTATGTGTCTCATGAACACTTTAAAATCCACTTTAACGTAGCTGGCTCCTCGCAGGTGCAGGGCAAAACCTCCAAACCCCACAGGCAGAAGCAGGCACTGAGTCTGAGGGGTTTGTTTCAGCCAAAAAAAAGGAAGCAGGAGCTGTTGGAGCCCCTGGGTGTGGTGGGTTCCAAGCGAAACGTGTCCTTCTGAAAGGACTTCAGGTTGGAAAATTTCCCTTGAAATTCTGAGGGTGGAAAATGGAAACGTGCAGAAATTATTGCTCCCCTTTGGGGGTGGGAATTTATTCAAGCCACTCTCGGGACATTTGCCATTCACTTCAAACTTTGTCATTTTCATTACTCAAAAATAAGGCAGCAAAGGTGTTCACTTTACCAGAGAAAAATAAAAAAACCAAGCAAGCACAGAGATATAGAAAAAAGCCCCAAACTAAGTATTTTTGTCCCATGAGGAGTTCTAGTCCCACCTCCCCCAGTCATGTTTTCTCTGCCTCACTTTTCTCTCCAGTAAAATTTCCAGCTTTACAGTGCATTCTAAAATCAAACAAAAAATCAAAAACAGGGCAGTGGAGAAAAGACTCGGAACCTTTGAGAGCCTCATATATTCACTGGTCTCCTGGAACTGGGAATTTTAAGAGAAAAAACTAAACCACACTTTTGCAAATCACAGGAGACCCATCATAAAATAGTCAGAGTTGGCAGCGCTGTAAAATCTATGATATTGTGGGCTGGATTTATGGACAAGGATCCTGAGGCTTTGGGATATTTTTTTTCCCTCAGCCCTCGAGGCACAACAGCAATTTTTGGGAGGCTGGCTCTGCCCTGGGAGCAGCCTGAGCAGCAGAGGGGTGACTTTGTCCCTCCCGTAGGAAAAACCTCACAGCGCAGGTTTGGGGGCTGCTGGTGGGGAAAAATCTCCCAAACCCCCCCAGCGTGGTGGCTGCTGAAATGTGAAATGCTGATGGGGCAGACAAAGAGCTCCCTGTGCCTCTCAGAGCTCCAAAATCCTCCCCAGGTACCAGCAGGGAGCTCCAGCCCAGGGAGGCAGCCGGAAAAGCGGCGGCGTGGCCGCGGCCCGGGGATTGCTGCTCGCTCCTCAGAGGGTGCTCCCAGCAGAGCTTGGGTTTCTTCCTCCGAGGAATTGCTCAGCCTGCTCCAGTTTATTCTGCTTCATCCCTGCAGGCCTGTTTGCCTCCAGCCTGGTGGTGTTCCACGGCTCCTTTCCTCACCAAATTCCCTGCCCGTGGCGAGGATGGGCCTCCACTGCCTTCTCCGCCCATCCTCCTCCTCCTGCTCCTTCTTGCAGAATCGTGGAGTGGTTTGGGTGGGAAGGGACCTTAAAGCCCACCCAGTGCCACCCCTGCCATGGGCAGGGACACCTTCCACTGTCCCAGGCTGCTCCAAGCCCCGTCCAGCCTGGCCTTGGGCACTGCCAGGGATCCAGGGGCAGCCACAGCTGCTCTGGGCACCCTGTGCCAGGGCCTCCCCACCCTCCCAGGGAAGAATTGCCAGTTTAGCTCTGAATAGGGTGAATTTTGCAACCTCTTTTGTCCAATTCTTCCACTGACAAATGTAATTTTTCCCCCAATTTCGCTGTTTATTGTTTATCGTCAGCATTATTATTCTTGGCTAAGAAATGAATCCATAAGAAAAGAAATCAAAGAAATCCCATCAGGCTCTTTAGAACATAAAATCACAATCAGAGGGAGAGGACAGCCTTCTTCTTGACAGCTCCTGGTGCTGTTTTGGACCACTTGGGGAAAAGTAGAAGCTCAAGGCAGGACAGGCACAGCCACGTCCAGGCTGGGGTCACCTTTTCCTTTCACATCCCACCTGACTGAAGTGGAATTGCCATATGGAAGCGCCAGGCTGACAAACTCCTTCAAAAGAGGAGGAAAAGGCTGTACTGGATCCTCCCACCCCCTTTCCTTTGCCTTCCTCCCAGGTTTTGCTTCTGTGACAAGAGATGGTTCTGCCACCGGTGGCCTCCCTGCTCCCCGTGCCAGTGTGGCTCCACCAGGCTGTGTCCTCAGGGATCTTCCTGGTTTTCCAGCACCAAACCCCATCCCAGAATCTCAGCATAACCCCAAAGAGCCAAAACCAAACCCGAGGAGCTGCGAGGAACCGAGTGGAGCTGGAAGCTTGAGGCTTTCCCGCCGAAGCTTAAGAAGCAATTTTCCATGGGAGTTTCCTTCTCCCTAATCCTCTTGGAGCAGCCTGGCAGGCATTTCTAGGGAGACCTCTTTGCTTACGGGGTAACCACTGCCCCTCTAATTACAGGGGAACACCAGCTGGGGCTTAGGTGATTACAGGATCAGCAGTAACGAAGCCGGGAAGGCACGGTGTGGATGACAGCTGAGCACAGTGTGGATGACAGCTGAGCACAGCGCAATCGCCGTGTTCCCGATCTCAGAATGCACTTTCCTCACCAGCCTCGGACGCTGCGTGTTCTGGAGGCGCCCTGGGTGATTTAATGCAATGTTTGGGGGGTTCCCTGGGGCTGGCTCCATGCAGACAAAAAGCTTTGCAGGAGCTGAGGTCCCAGCCGTGCCCCCCACGGGGTGGCTGCGTCTCCCTCTGCCCAGGAGCGCCGCTGGTACCCAGCGTGAGCTCGGGCAGCACGTTTCGGCTGTGTCTCACCCAGCAGCTATGAAATGTTTGGCAAGCACGGGGCAGTAAAAGCAGAGACATCCGAAGGCAGAAAATTTTATTGGAGCCGGTGCTGGGAGAGCCCCAGAAGACCCCATCCCACAGTCCTTGGGACAGCAAGGTGGGAATAGCACCGGGGGGCAGCCCTACTGGTGCTGCTGCCCTTCTGTGCCTTTGCAGGGTGTCCCTCAGTGTCCCTGCCATGTGGGACAGGCTGGGGACACCTCCCCAGCTCCTTCCCAGGACCCGGCCGTGCTTTCCTGCCATCGTCCTGGCTCAGGCTGGGGACACCTACCACGNGTGCTTTCCTGCCGTCGTCCTGGCTCAGGCTGGGGGCACCTCCCCAGCTCAGGCTGGGGGCACCTCCCCAGCTCCTTCCCAGGACCCAGCTGTGCTTTCCTGCCGTCGTCCTGGCTCAGGCTGGGGACACCTCCCCAGCTCCTTCCATGCTCCTCCTGAGGTGGTCCCGGCTCAGCAGCCCCCCAGAGCCAACCTTCCTGCTGCAATTCCCAATCTCTTCCTTCCTCTGCAGCTCATTTCCCCACCTGGTTTCTGCTTCCCAGAGCATCTCCCCTCCTTTGCCGAGGCTGGGACACGACCCCACACCTCCCCTGGGCCAAACCCTTCCCACCAACCTCTCTTCCATGGGAACAGGGTAGATTCCACCTCACTGGGGCTTCCCAGCGCCAGCCCAGCACCCACCGAGGTCACTTCTAAATCTGCCTTGATGGGAAAGTGACCCCAGGCGAGCACGGCCCTGGGGGCCCCAGGCAGCTCGGGACAGACAAGGCCACAGCCCCAAACGCAGCCCGAGCTCAGCCCATCCCTTCCCTCCCCCGGGGATGTTGCACCTCCTCTGCTATGGCAGGAATGAATAAAAATTATATTATAGGCATCAAGTAGAAAAAAAATCAAGTAAAACCACCCCAAACCCAAAAGTACGTTAAAAACAGGTGGGCAGTCCCTTGCCACTGGGAGTGTGTGGTGTTTACCAGCCATGAGCTGGCACAGAAACAGAGAATGTAGCTAGGTAGGGATTGCTTTTTCTCCTTGGCTCCACAGCTTTGGATCCCTGTCTCGATTCCCTCCCCCACCAGCATTCCCACCCATTCCCACCCCCATTCCCAGTGGCTGACACGCAGGTATACCTCTTCAGTTAATTAGAATTACTTTTAATTAAAAATATATGTAAATTATATAGAGTGTGCACAGCTTGGAGAGGAAGAAAAAAAAAAAGGAAGAAAAGAAAGCAAACTTCCATTTCAATAGAAATTTGAACCTCTTGGAATCAGCTGCTTTTGTGACATCCTCGGAGTTATTGGAACTCCCACGTATAAATAAATAGGACCAGGAAATTGTACACCTGAAATACTCTGCAGTAGACATTTTTCCTTGCACATATTTGCTTTTCCTACTCTTTTTGCCTCCACCACTCCCAGCCTCTCAGGATCGTTTTCTGCCCCTTTCAAACACGTTTAGTCAACATCTCACTTCACATACCCACACTGATATCCCTTTTTGTTTCTTTTTCTTTTGGAGAGGAAGCAAAGGAACACGGGAGAAAAGGAAAGCCTGGGATTGCAAACGAGCGTCATCATCATCGTTTTTATGAGCAAATTTTTCCTCTCAGTGTCTGCATCCTCTGGCCCTCTCCCCCCGCGGCGGCTGGCTCAGAGCCTGGCTTTCCACACGCCGCTGAAAATCCAGCAGGAGTCGAGCTGGGGGTGTTTGCAAGCTTGGAAATAACCCCACGCTTCCGTCAGAGACAGCTGAGGGACCAGGAAACACCAGGAGATGGGAAGGGAAGAGGAGCGAGAGAATTACAAGCGGGAAAGGAGAGGAGGGGATGGTGTATGGGATGGATCCTGGAGAGGATTTCGGGGAATTTGTGAGGACACAGCTCTCTGTGGGAGCAATTTCACTCTTGGTACAATGCCTGGGCGAGGTAGGTACTGGATTTATTTATTTGTGTTCTCAGTACCTCTTGCTGTTGAAAAGTAACAAAGATAGCACTAATTAAAAAAAAAAAGAGAAANGTAACATCCTAATTGTTCTCGTTCAAGCATTCTGACCGTGGTGAGAAAGGCAGCAGGAGTTTGGTGTCCCTTGGAGAACAGAAAGAGCAGAAGGGCAGGGGGGGACGAGGGTGCTGGCAGCAACACAAACTGGGTGGGACCGTGGAGGGGGAGACGTGTGCTGGGCCGGTGGCTTTTCTTCTGAAACAAAAGAAAACAAAAAGGAGGTCGGGGCAAGTCCCAGCGAGGCCGGCGACTCCCAGCCGCGGGTGCCGTCTCGGTCCGTCCCTCTCGAGTGCTAGCGGTGAACATTCGCTCCAGGGAGTCTTGCAAACTGCTTTGTTATCAACAGGGGGGTTCTTCTCCTTTTCCTTCTCCCGTTCTCTCGGATTCTCCCGCGGCTCCGGCGCTTCCCTGCCCCCCTGGTTAGCTGTTCTCGCTCCACTCTGGCACCATGCCCACGCCGTGCACCGAGTGGTACTGGTGGGGCGACAGGGTTCGGGGCACGCCGTGGGAATACAGGAACTCCGCCGGCTGGAGGCCGCTGGGAGGGGACTGGATGCCCGTTTGAGGTCCACACTGCCTCACGATGGGCTGGTGAGAGCTTTGGTGCTGGAACATGCCGTGGGTGTCGGCGATTTGGGGCGACGTGTGGTTGGCCACGCTGCCCAGGCGGGGCACGAGCGGCCCCGAGGTGAAGTGGGCAGAGAAATGCTGGTAGGGTAACCTGTCCATGGGCTGCATGGCAGACACTGTGCAACTGCTGTACGAGGGCACGCTGGGCCACGTGTTACAGCTGATGTCCTCCAGGCTGGGCACGGGCTCCGTGGGTGCCGCCGAGCTGGCGTACATGCAGGCCTGGCGCTGCGCCGACTCAGTCCTGTACGACGTGTTCAGTCCCTGCTGCTGCGGGTAACTGGGCCTGTAGAAAGGGTCCTCGTCCGCCGGAGAGGTTTCCATGTAGGGCTTCTTGTAGGGATGCTCGGTGGTGGAACACTCCTCATCTGTTGGGAGAGAAAAGTCCTGGTAGGCAGCGAGGAGGAGGTGCCCGCAGCTGAGCCGCCCTCTCCGCTGTCCTGGCTTTACTGAGGGCAATCCGACACTTCCCTCGGTGCAAATCCCTGGAACTGATCTCAGTCTATCCCGTGGAGAACAAGCCTTGCACTTGGCCCTCTCTGCTGGAGCGGGGAAGGGATCAGCCAGGAGCTCTGGGAGGAAAATCAGGATGCTGGAGGGATCCTGAGGTTTACCTCGCCTCGTGATCCCCACTCACCCTCCCCCTCTCCTCCCCGCTGCCGCTCTGACCTGGGGAACAACATCTGCCTGTGACCTCTGCACCTACCAGGGTCCCCACTCCCAGACAGGAGGCTCAGAGCTGATGCCGTCAACTCAAATCCTTTACAACAAAACATTTCCACGAGAAAAAGAGACAAAAATGGAGATCGCAATAAAAATCCTCCCAGGAGAGCACCAGCGATGGCACTCCGGTTGGGACAATCAGATTTGGAGTCTGACAGCCCCAGCCCTCGGCTGTGCCAAGGCAGCTGGGCACATAAATCCACACAGGGCTGTGGGCACATAAATCCACCCAGGGCCGTGTGCTGGAGCCAAGGGGAACAAAGGAGAAAAGTAAATTTCACAGCTAGAAACAACAAGGCACATCTCGCAGAGCCCTTTGTTTCCTGCACCATCCCGGGCCAGCAGAGGGAAGGAGATAAACAATTTAGGTGAAATCTCCAGGGCGAAGCCAAATGAATAAATGAATGTGCGCTTATTTATTCATCTGCCGGGTCATCAAATGAAATCCAGCTCTGCTGGAATGGATGGCAAAATTCCCAGGGACGAGCACTTCACCAAGAGATTTTAAGGACAGCGTGGCAAGGGAAGGGGAGCTTGTTCTGACATGGATTAACTTTGCTGCTGCTTCAAAAACAAGATTTCTGGTGCAGGCAGGAAAACATCCCACTTGGTTAGAGCCCTCCTGGCTGCACCCTTTTAGCAGGGTCAGATTTGAAAGAAATTTGGAACAAGTTGCCCTTTACAACTTTTCCCAACCAGCATGTTTGGAGCTGTGATTTTTTTCACCCCCAAAATACAAAGGACATGGAAAGACCCCAGTTTTGCAGAGAGGAGGATTGAGAGCAGCTGCCCCACCAGATGTTGCTGCCAGGCTGCTCCGAGGGGAATGCCCGTGTCCCACCTTCAGGAGGGGCAGGTGGGCAGTGCAGGCACCTTTGCTTTGTTCTAAGCACACACATGCACATAAGCCTTACTGCCCTGACCAGCCCTGGGGGCTCTCCTGGAAGCTGCACCCTCTCTGCGGGTAAAACAACCCCCTGTTCCCACCCAGGGGTCTCCCATGTCCAGCTGGAACAGCTGCTGCCGTTCATCTTGGTGCAACCATCCCCCAAAGAGCAGCTTCTGAGGGACACCGTGGGGACATTCCTTTGGCTCTGTATGGCCCAAATGCAGCTGGAAAGCCACAGTCCCGTTCCTCTCCTCCTGACAACATCACAGCCTGGCTCCTTCACCTCAGCCACACAGAGCCCAGATAGTCAAGTTCCTCCTCTGCCCTCCCTGTAAAAGCAGGATGGGACAAATGAGCAATTCCATCCCAGTTTTAAAACCAGCTGACACAGTGAGCAGGGAGGTGCAGGAATGTGCTCCCTCCTCAGCCCTGCTCAGGTGCGTGTTGTGCAGGAGCAGGGGAGAGGATGGAGTCCCCCGAAAGCCAAAAGCTGGAGGCACAGGTCTGACCTCTCCCCTGATCTCAGCTCCATGACAGGAGGGACATCTGGAAGAGCAGCCTGAGCCGGAGCTTTTATGGACAGTGTGAAAAGCTTGGACTCCTAACGCACCGCTGAGTAATGAGAACACTGGGGTGGAAAAACAATGTCTTGTAAAATGCAGCATTGTTCTGCTAATAAAGTTTTCAGCATTAAACCGCATCACTCTGCTGGCACCAGCAATCATTGGCTTGGGGTTTGACTGTTTATTTTACTTTGATTTTTTTAAATATACAACACAAACCAGTCAAACTCTGTTTTTCCGTTGTGTAAAACTGCCTGACTTACAACCTGAGCCTGCTGATTTTTCCACTTAGCCCGGACATTTCTCTGCCTGCCCCAGCCCAGCCCGGCCGAGCCGCAGTGTCCGGAACCGCTTCCAGAATCCAGCACAGGTGAAGAGGGAAAAACCAAGCCAACCAGGATTTCAGTGCAAACCCCACAGGTGCCCTTTGTCCTTCTGAAATCTCTCAGGATCACTCTGCTGGTCCCTCTAGAGCCAGGCTCGCTGATGTTTTGTGTGGAAAGGGATGTTAAGGTGTGTTAGGACCTTGTTCCCACCTCCGAACAGGACCTAGGCACTAACAAAGGATCTCAGCCTGCCCTAACAGCTTCTGCCTGTCCTCCTGCCCCTCTTCCCAGTGATTTCCCCGTCTGTGGAGCCTCCAGGTGCTAGAGAGGGAAGAGAACGGTCCATGGGCATCGTGAGGTGGGACGCTGCAGACCAGAGGGGCTCAGCTGGTGCTGGCTGAGGGATTGACACCGGGCCGGGCTCCCTGGTCTTGTCCCACCGCTCCTCACAGAGGAGAGCAGAGGCAGCACAGAGCAGCTGAAGAGCATCCCCAGGCTGTGTGGAGCACATCCGGGGTGGAGAGGGGGCATCATCAGCGACAAAAGGAGCACAAGACAAACAAATCCCTCACGCAACGCCAAACGCTGCGGTTTCAGTTCATCCTCGCTGGCTCTGGAGCCCGGACCGTGCAGCTCTAGGCCACAATCCCGTCCCACAAGGTCCCCTTACCTCCTCCTGTCAGTGCAAGCAGGGCACAGGAGACCCTGAACTGTCTGCTCAGGGTGTGACTCCCTGGCAGCAGCTCCTTGTCCTTTCCCAGGTGCCCCTGAGCCCTCAGGGGAGCTGCTGGCCATCCTGGGAGCTATCCTGACCATCCCTGGCTGTTGTGGCTGTTCCTTGGAAGCCGAGGGGGGCGATCAGCTCTGGGGAGCAGCCCCTCGATCCTGCACAACCCTCAAAGAGCAGGAGGTGCTGCCAGGCTGGGGGAAGCTGCCAGTGCCGGGGAGAAGCTGCTCCGAAGGGAATCCAAGGAAAACGGAGCCTGAAGAATGGGGTGGAAACTGGCTCCCTCACAAGGAATGTGATGATCTATCTAATGAAGGAGCCTGAGCAAGAGCGAGAGCGCTTCCAAGATTTCCGGTATTTACTACTTCCAGCTGGGCTGTAAATACCACACAAATGGCTTTTTAAATGGAATTTTCCCCATTCCAAGATCAGGGCCATGTGGAATGAAACGCGGACATGGAAAGCCTCTGGATTTCAGGGTGCACTGGGCCCTCCTCTCCTGCCTTGGTGTAAATCGGGAGAGCTCCTTTCCCATCCAGGACACTCGGGTCCCCGGGATGGAAGACAATGAAGAGTGGGACACGGCTGGTTTGGTTTTCAGAGCTCACCCCCAATTCCAGGGCATTACAGGAGGTTCATCCTGACTTTGTGAGGGAGACACAATGGGTGATTATCACTAACGCTGTTGTTTTATCCAGTCTGGGCTCCAGCACGGATCTGGCACGAGCCTGGAGAGCCAGTACCAGGGTGCAAGAGTGACAAAGGCTGTCCAAGAAGAAAAGAACAAGGAAAATTCAGTCAAAATGAGCTTCTCTAAAGGGAAAACAAGCCCTGAATCCCAGGGCATGGAACCTAAGACTCGCCAGTCGCTCCGGCCACTGCCCTGTTTGTGATGCAGCCGTGTTGTGTTGTAGGGGAACACCACAGGGCTGTGGGGCAGGGAGCACCCAGCCCCCAAAAGCTGGAATCTTTCCCACAGGCGGCAAGTTGCCAGCGCTGCCTGCAGAGGCGCAGGAGGCACCTCTGACAGGAAAGCGGGATCACGGAATGGGTCAGGCTGGAAGGGACCCCAGGGGGTTATCTGGGCCCACTCCCTGCTCCAGCGGGGCCCTCCCAGAGCACAGAGCACAGGAGTGTGTCCTGACAGTTCTGGAATATCTCCAGTGAGGAGGCTCCACAGCCTCCTGGGCAGCCTGACTGGTGCTTGGTCGCACGAGAGAAGTTCTTCCTCGTGTTCAGGTGGAAGCTCCCAGGCACCAGTTCCTGCCTGTTGTCCTGCTGCTGGACACCACGGAGCAGAGCCTGCTCCATCCTCTGGCACGTCCCTGCAGGCACGGACAGACGTTGATGGGGTCCCCTCTCAGTCAAGGCTGGCCCAGCTCCCTCAGCCTTTCCTCGTTCGGGATACGACGCTGCCGAAAGCAGAGTGCCACAAGTGTGGCTGCCCAGCAAATCCTGGGTGTGTCCCAGCCCCCCGGACATCTCCTCCCCACGCAGGGAGTCCCTTCCTCACCCTCAGTGTCCCACAGCCACCCTGCTCTGGGCTCCACTGCATCTCTCCAGCTGCAGCACAGCTCGAGCCTTGGCCGCCTCGTTGCATCTCCAAATGGCAGCAGGACGAGCAGCGTGTGCTCCAAGGAGATACCCCACGCCTGAATTTTGTCCTACAGATGCTTTGAGTGAGAAAGCAAAGCTGGGGGGATGTGGGAGAAGTCAGTTCAGGCAACAAAGAGGGGCCTGCTCTGGAGGAGAAGGTGGAAAGGCATCCCGGTACCTGCACCGACCTCCTCAGAGCAGGGAGGAGACGGAAGAGAAATCCTTCCCCAGGGTTATGTCCAAGTGAGGGGGCTGAAGGGCATGGTCCTCGCTGGTCGGAGCCAGTGGGTTCTGCCACGTCCCTCTTCTCCCTCAGAGTGCCAACTTGACAACTTTTATAACCTCCCCAGGGAGAGGCTGTTCCAGTTGCCTCCTGCTCAGCATCGCAAGCATCCCAGAAATCTGCCAAGTGGTTGGGATTGTGTAAGGCTGGGAGGGAGCAGAGGTTTAGAGGGATGACTCTTCAGTCCACAGGGTATCTGAGAGACAGGATAATGCAAGGGAAAACAAGCCCCAGTATCCTGACTGGGATGTGGGGCTAAATGAAAGACACAAGGCACGCTGCCTGCTGCCGAGGCCTGTCGGGCTTCTCCGAGCACAACAGTGGGACAGGGAGAGGGGGAGAACAATCAGCAAAAAGACAAAGCTCCAACTGCTCTTTGTGTCAGCCTGAAAATCCACACCAAGAACGGCGGCCACTCCTCGGTGAGACACAGGGTTGGAGCTGATCCGTCCTCCCAGGAGCAGCGACGGCCACGTGCCAGCAGCAGGCCCAGCATGGGGTGCGAGGCAGGATGATCCCTGCCATTCCCCGCTCCTGGAGCAGCGACCCCCTTGCAGCACAGCGGGGTCATTCCCAATGCTGTGACCCTGCCCGCCCACCTGCACACCGGGAATCACCAGATTAGGAGCTCTGGGACGTGTCCTTCCTTCCTTCCTCAGCCAGGAGAGCATCACCTCCCCGAAGCCTCCAGAGATAACAGCCCCTGGCAGCCCTGCTGCTCTCCCCTAATGTGATTCCGTATCAGATCTCCGCAGTGAATCCATCTTGCCCTGACAGCTAAGAACAACACTGCCAACCACAGAGAATGATCCTTGTCTTAGGTCACCAGGAAAGCAGAAGTTGAACAAGGTTCCTTTGAGCTGGGTGAACACCGAGCCGTTCCTAACTGAGCCTAACCCAAGGCTTGGCCCTGATTGAAAAAGATGCAGAGAAACATCAGGGGATGTCAAAGCTGGAGGGAGACTGGCTTGGAAAACAGCGGAGGAATTCACCCCAGAAGATGCAGGCAGCAGCTGGTCTCAAACCCAGCTGAGCTGCCCTCTGCCCCCGAGGGCACTTATCCGTAACCACAGCCCTGGGAAAGGAAATAATCTGCTTGAGATAAATCCTGAACTGCCTGAGGAGGAGTCAGGGCTTGGGGAGTGGATAATCCAACACAATCAATGAGATTTCCAGTCCAGAAAATGGACAGAGGGGCGGCAGGAGCAAACACACTCCTGCTTTTGGGTTTTCTGAGGTGGTGAGGCTTGATAACTGTTAAGCAGAAATGTAGGAAAGCAGGAGAACTGTGAGGGAAAACTCAGAAATGAGAGGCTGGAACAGCAAAAAAAGAGGAATATTATCCATAGGATTACTTTCTCATGTCCAACAAAGATCCTTGCTGGTGCTGGAAGGAAGTTCCATGCTCAGTGACATGAGGCCTTGGATCACGCTCTGATTTATCCGAACCGAATTGCTCATCTCTGGCGAATTATTTTTTTGTTTTCCTTTTAATTAATTTCACTTTGCAAAGAGCTGCTTGGCAGCTCGGGCTGGCTCTCTGGTTCCCATTAACTTTGTGTTTCTCTCCCCTAAGCCCTGCTGGCTGGTTTCGATTTCCCCAAGGCACGGCGAGGGGAGAGAAGGCGGCGCAGGGAGGGGAGCAGAGGCTCGGGGACACCCAGCCCCGCGGAAGAAGCCGGAGGTATCGGGCGGGACGCTGCTCCCCTTTGATTAAAGCGTTTGGCGGCTTTGATAAAAGGCCCTTAACTGCTTGTGCCACTCCAGGCACGGCGGAGATAAGGAGGGCCCGCGGGCCCTGCAGCCTCGGCCTCCCCCGGCTCCCTCAGCCGCCCCGCGAGGCCCGCGCAGGCCGCAGGGGCCGCGAGCTTTACTCCAGGGCAGATAGTCGTGGCTTTTGGGACAATAAGAGGAAGTGAGATAATTGGGGGATTGAGGGAAACCACCCATGGAGACACCACTTAGCGGGAATCCCAAAACTGGAAGGAAACCTCTGCTGATTCCTTATCGCCTCCCAGTGCGGAGGCGAATGATGAATTGCCCCGCGGGGCAGGGACACGCAGCAGCCGGGGGCTGTCCCAAGGGCTGGCTGCCACTTGGGCCAGCTTGTTTTGGTTAGTTTTGGCCAAAGGGGGAAGAGCAGAGGTGAAAGCTCAGCTCCCGGGACAGAGGAGCTGGGAAAGGACTCCCAGGAGCTGCAGCTCCCAGCCTGAGGAGGGATCACAGTGGGATCCCTTCCATCACCGGCAGTGGGACTTGGCAGCACCCCGGCACCTCACACCCGCAGCCCCACAGCAGCCCAGGGCTAAAACAGGCCACGCAGCCCACCCCTGCCCTGGGGGTCACTTTGGGAGTGACACCAGCCCCTCCTCATTCCCTGCCTTCCAGCCAGCTCAAGGCCAGCATCCCCATTTCCAGTCCCAGCTCTGACACGTTCCGTGTGAGCACAGTCACCTGGTCAGCTGCAGGGAACAGAAAATGCCACGTTTCCCACTGATTACCTCAATTTCAGGAAAATATTAGGATTTCGCAGCTTTTTCTACTTTGCATACAGACCTGTACACAACACACATGCTGCTACAACGTCCAGGGGATTCACCAAGGACATGGGAGAGATTCCCAGTGCCCTCCTGCCTCCTCTGCCAGCACTTCCCAGTGTTCCCCACCTCAGACTGTGTGTCTGCACATCCCAGAGCTCCAGGGGTTATGTTGCTAAAAATAATGACGTGTCTGACTGATAGGGCCGTGCAGGGAAGCGGGAAGGGATCGGCCGTGGGGACACATTCCTGGTGCTCTCAAAGCCACGGTGCTTGCTGCCTTCTGGCAGCTTTTCCACGGCGTAAACCCTGACAGAGGGAACGGGGTCGGCACAAACCAGCTCCTGCCCACCCCTTGTTGCATCCAGGCCTGGAAATCCCCTGTTTTTTCCAAGTAAACCTGATCTAAAGCTTTTGCTATCTCAGTCCTACAAGTGGTGCTGCATCTAAGCATTCCCACTGCTTTGGGAGAGGAAGGCAGAGACCAGGAACCCCTCGCTGCTGCCCAGAACAATTATCCCGTCACTATCGGGGGCTCTTCACGCCAGGCTGAGCCGAGCAGCCAGTGGAAACCCTCCCAGTTTGATCCCTAAAGCTCTGTCAAAGCGGGTCAGTCGCAGCAGAAGGGAAGGAACGTGGATATCGTGGTTTTCAGTCCCAGGCACCCTTCATTAGCCCCAGCATTCCTGCAGACAGAAAAGTGTCCCCCAGCCGTGAGACAGCCCTGAGCCAAAAACTGGGCAAAATGCAAACTGCCAAGGTATCTCCACTTGGAGATTAACCCTGTCTGAGGGGCTGCAGATAAGGCATCTTTATCTCCGGCACCAGCTATCTCTCCAAATGTGGATTCGCCGTGGGTGAAAGGCACTGCCACACCTCCAACAGCTCATTCCCAGCCCGGCAGAGATGGGATCTTAGGTGAGAGGAGCCTCACTCAGCCTGGGGGAGCTGCCCACAGCCCTCATCCCTCTCTCGTCCTCCAGCATCACTTGTTGGGTGCTATTTTTGCCAAATAATCAACTATTGGAGGCGGGAGATGAAGGAAAGTATTTTCTCACTAAATACCTAAAATACTCCCTTTCTTTCACTTCCATGTTTTCCCATCCACAAAGACAGTTATCCCTGGGGCTGTCCAAGGGGAAACATCGGGAAACAACGCTGGCAGTCACGCTAGGAGGGGGAAAGCAGGGAGCAGGCAAGCTCTGACCTTTTCTCTTGGTGCAGTGGTAGATCTGGCCGTGCTCCTGGGAGATGGGGTAGGGGTTGGCAGGCGGCAGCAGGTCCTGGGAGGTGCTGGACACCCCGTTCTCACACTGGTACTGGGAGCCCAGGTTGGAGGAGGCAGAAAGGACCCTGGTCTCGCCGCTGAAGGGGCTGTGGTTCGAGGACACTTTTTGTCTCACTGTGCTCCTGGGAACAACCGGGTACTCTTTACTGCGAGCAAAGAAACAAACAAACCAACATGAAGAACAAGTCAGCAAAGCGATCAATTAATAAATAGATGAGAGGATTAATAAATGAAGGCAGCACATTAGTGTCGTGGAGGTTGTTTAGGCTTTCAGGGAAATGGAGACATCCCTCCCAGGAGGCTGCAGCCCCGTCACACTTTATCCACGCAGCACTCGTTATTCCCCTTCCTTTTAGCCCCCTTAAATTCGTGCCTTTTCCACCACTGCTATTTCATACCCACGCATAAAATAGACAAATGCAGTTTTAGCAAAATAAAGAAGATTTATATTGACACACTGTAGCATTTATAAGCTGCATACTATTTATAAGGTATTTGCAATATGCACACGCATGTAAATAAAACCTCATTTCTGCCAAGCTCACTTGGAAATGAATTAAATATTTAGGTCTGCTTTTTTTTCCCTCACGGTAGTTGTCCCCATTCCTTTTCCCAGGAGTCTGTCAGCCTGGCTGTCCTGGATGGGGGATCCCTGCGGCACAGCCAAGCTCAGGAAAGAGAAATAAATAAACAAATAAATAAACAAACCACCGAGATTCGATGCACACCAGAGCCTCGGCAGAGCCAGGACGGGAGGGAAGGCCTGGATGGTTCCCTTGCCCCCAGACCCGGCTGGAAGTCGGGAGGCTTTGCCAACCCAGGCTGGAAATCCCCTCTCCTCAAAGACCCTTCGGTGGCTGTTGGAGATGTTTCTCCAAACACACGGGCAACGCGGCGGCCCCGGAGGTGATTCCTGCTCTGCGGGGAGAGCTGAGGCTCAGTGGGGTCTCAGGCACTTCAGGTGGGGCACAGGGCTCCTCCTGAACCCCAGGGCTTGCTGAGACACACGAAGATCGGGTGGCACGGCACCCCGAGGTGGCACCCGGCCCGGAGCAGCGCAAAGCGCCGATTCCAGCACGAGGTTTCTCCTCTGAGGCTGTGACCATCGGACCAAGCTGGCTTTGAGGTACCCCCCTCACCTGTCCAAAATCACCGTGCTGGAGCAAGGACAGCTCCTTAAATGCCATCCACAGGCTCACCTGGCCACTTCCACGCAGAGGAGGAGCCCCAGAGCTCCCCTCAGAGAGGACCTCTCGCTGCAGAACTCACAACTTATTTACAAAATTTAACAGTAACAATTACATAAACCTGCCCCAGCAGGGAGCTTTCACCCAAACCACTGCAGTGGTGGCTGCCAGAAACATCAGGAACCAAGCTGGAATGGAAGGGAAATTCACCCAGGAGCTCAAACCCAAAGCAGTGTGGCTCCGGTTGGGCCGTGAAAGCTTTCCAAACCCCGGGCACTGGGGGCTTGCCAAGGAAAGCCCGTTCCAAAGGTGGGGTTTCATCCCCTGGAAGCGGCATTTGCTCAGGACTGAAGTCCAGGCTGTGCACCAGGAACGAAAGGGGGATGAAGCGGGAGGAAGCAGAGATTTATCCCTCGGATGTTGGAGGCAGCAGTGGACATCAGGATGTGTGGTGGGGTTCAGAGGACCTGCCTGACATCCAGCACTTCACTCCTCCAGGATCTCTTGCTGGAGGGCAGCTTTGGGGGCTTCTGGGGAAGGTCAGGAGCGGTGGCCACCAAACCTCAGGGATGACCCTCAAATCTCCTGAGTTCTACGGGATCTCCCAGCCCTCCCAGGCCATGGTTCTGAGCTGCCTGCTCCACCTTCACACCGGGATCCTCAGGGAAATGGCACCAACCCTGAGCTGCATCCCCACCTTGTTTCCCTTCCAAGGAGACATCTGGGAGGAGGTGACATCTGGATGTGCCCTTAGCTCTCCTCGCTGAGGAGAGGCTGCGTGGACTGGCTGGGTCCATCTCTCTCAGCCCTGCACAACCAACACCCAATTCCCAAAAAATGACAGAGCCTCCTTTTGTTTCCCCGTGGGCACCCAGAGCTCTGCCGGAGGAGAAGGAGGGACACGTCACAGCGTGGTGCCAGGCCATGGCACTTGAGGACATTTTTCCTGGTAGGTTCGTCCATGGTGGAGAAATCTTGGATGAAATCCTAGCGGTGTTTTCCAACCCCAGTGATCCTATGACCATTTGCAAAGGATGTCTCCTCGGAACACGGGGTGAGAGCCCCGTGGGGGTTTCTGACCATCAGAGGGACCCCATAAAGGTCAGCCCGTGGCTGTGCCAAGCCCCACACAAACACTGAGGAGCCAAACCCACCCTGGGTACTCCTCACCCAAACCAACACTTTCCTCTCTTTCAGCGGACAGCTGAGAGCAGGAGAAAATCAACAACCTGATTAGGGATTTTCTGTCTTGATTAAAGAATATTTTCAATCATGAAGGCCAAAAGAGACCTCCAAGGTTGAGTCCAACCTTTGATCAACACACTGCCAACTCAACCAGAGCGCTGAGTGCCACGGCCAGTCCTTCCTTGGACACCTCCAGGGTGGACTCCACCACTTCCCTGGGCAGCCCCTTCCAAAGCCTGACAACCCTTTCTGTGAAGGAACTCCTCCTGATGCCCAAGGTGAAGCTCAGCCCCTTCCTTGCCATGAAGGAGCTGCTTGTCTGAAAAAGCAAGATTTTTACCCCAAGTGCCAGAGCACGGGGGGTGTTGGGTCCCAAGTTCCTTCCAGACTGCATTTCCCAGGGAATACGACAATCTCCGTGGCCACAGGACGGGACTGTGGCGCTCCGTGGGACACAGCAGGAGCTGGGAATCCCGCAGGAGAGGGAACAGGTTGGAGACACCGAGTTCCCAAACAGCAGATCTGGGAGGTGTCGCACTAACGTCTCTCCAGACTCAAATATTTCCATTTCAGCCAAAACACATTGGGTGCTATTTTTGCCAAAAAATCAGCTATTGGAGAAGGGAGACGAAGGGAAGTAAATATCTCAAATGTTGCCTTTCTTTCACGTTGACATTTCTCAATTCACAGAGGCCGTTATTGCTGTAATTTGACATATTCCTCCTTGTAGGAGCTGAGCTGAAATAAATATTTGGTATCTTCTAAAGCAACAATCATCCCAAAATGTTTCTGGTTTTTCCTGAACCCACTCAATATGTAGAGTGCACACCTATCATTTTTAAAGCCCGAAGGACAAACTAAAATGTATCAAATTCTCTTTTTTTTCCCTAAAAATCACTATTCCCAAAACAGTGGTTGTAATCCTGAGCTATGGTTTAGTAGAATGAAAAGTTTCTATCACGTCCAGAAATTTCGCTGTCCAGAAAAAAACCTGTAGCAAAGCAAAAATGGGGGGGAAAAGCATTAAAGCTTGACTTAAGTGATGTCAAAAATTGTCCACACAGCAAGGAGAGGGTTGTTGCTCCTGGGCCAGAAGGCAAGTTAGTTTTGTACAGGGTGTTAATGGGCTTTCTTTTTTTGCATTAAAAATCTGCAAAATCAGAAGAAATTTTGTTTAAAAGTTAACTGGGGATAGAACTGACCAGGAGAAAGCTGCCACTGGCCTGTTTAAAGCCTGCCGAGGCCAACACCGAATATTGAGTTGCTGTGTGAGAATAGCAGAGGGGGCAGGGAGGGGCAGCACGAGGTGCTGGGTAATGTTTTGATTTCTAAGTTAAAACCTGGGGAAAGAAATCGGGGGTGAGGCCCAAGAGCATCGCTGCTGAAGCCTGGGCTCTGTTCTTGACTCCCACCTGGCCAGAGGTTTCCCAAACCCACGGGGCTGGACACCAGCTCTGCACAACTTCCCTGATTGCACCCACATTCCACTGAAAATTCACCATAAAACCCCGATCCTACAGATCAGGCCCGACCAGTGAATCCCTCCTGCAATTCCAAATCCCAAATCCCACCTCTGCCAGGTGGAATTAGAAACCGGTCTCTTCTCTCATGACAGCTTCCCCTTTCCCCGGCCAAGTGGTGCTCTCACCACGACAGACTCGAGAGCTTTGTAGGATCACTTTTGCCACAAACTCGTGGCCAGCAAAGAAAAAAGACTCGTTTGCCTCCAAAGGAGCAGATTCAAGATGAGTTTGTGGTCTCAGAACCAGAGCCCTGCTGGCCGCTGCAAATAATAATAACTGAAAAATTATAAATGCAGAGCAACGTCCAGCTCCCTCTCCTGCTCATTACTGCACCCTAAGAGAACAATAATTTCCCGTGTATTTTCATGTGCAAACCTGAAGTTTCCCGAGGTACCAGCCAAGGCACAGCAAACGCAGCTGCCAGACAAAAACCTGGTTCAAAACCTCCTCAAAAATCACAGTTCAGAACCAGGAAGCTCCTGCAGTGAAGCATCCAACCCCTACCAGCCCTAAACAAGTTACTTTAGATGTTCTTGATGTTTCTGCAACAAAACCTTGTATACCTCACGGCTTTCCAGAGCTGCTGTAGCTCATGGTAACAAGGCTTAAAAGGCTGATTAAATAGCAGATCCCAAGGATCTGTTGGAGGACAAGGTGGAGCATGATATGGAAAAGGATTCCGTGTTTTTACAGCACCCTTGGAAACCCCTGAGCTGTCTAAATCCTGTTCACAATATCAAATCTTAGTCTAAAACCCAACCCAAGCTTGAACATAGGGATTCCCCTCCACTCTTCCCAAACTTCCAGGAGATTTTAACTCCTCCTTGGACAGTCCCAACAGAAGGACAAATGTTTGTCACCCTCCCAGTGCTGTCCCCTCTACCCGCCCAGCAGAGTCAGGCCCCAATTCCAGGTGTGCAAGCACAGCTCAGTGGCTTTGGGGTTTACATTTCCCAGGCCACCAATTGTTGTCCTTCCTGCTGAGGCTCAAGAGGAGGCAAGAAGTGGGAGTCAGCCATAGCAGACACAGCAAAAGGAAAAAGGGGGAAAAAAAGGGGACTGGGATAAACAGACCATCTCCCAGGAAAAAAAAATCAAACCCAGTTGTCAGCGTGCGTTCATTGCAGCCCATTGGCAGCACGCAGACAGAAAATAGAGCCACTCGCAGGAGGCTGCCTGGAAGTGGATAATCTGCAGCAGGAAAGGACGTGGTGGCAGAGGAATTGCTGAGTGCTCCCTGCAGCCTCAGGCTGTGATTAAAAGTGAGCCCTGTGTGCGCGGGCCCTGCAGGGAGCGGCACCCCAAATCACAGCGTCCCCTGAGCAGCGCGGGGTGCGTTCCCTGCCCCACCCTCCTCCAGCGCAGTGCGTGTCCTGACCTCCCTGCCAGGACCTGAGGGGTCCAGCACCCCGGGGGGGGCGTGCCTGGGGGTCTCGGGCAGCTTAACAGGGCCGAGTCTGGGTTGGGGCAGTCCCGGGATCAGTCTGGGCTGCAGAGGAGGAGATGGAGCAGCCCTGGGGAGAAGGGCTTGGGGGAGAGCTGGACATGCCCCAGCTCCCAAAAAACCTCCCACCTCCTGGGCTGCATCCCCAGCACCGTGGGCAGTGGGAAAGGGGGGGTTCTGCCCCTCTGCCCCGATCAGGTGAGTCCCCACCTGCAGAGCTGCCCCAGCCCAGGAGGGACCTGGAGCTGCTGGAGCCAGGCCAGAGGAGGCTCCAGGATGAGCAGAGGGATGGAGCAGCTCTGCTGGGAGGAAAGGCTGGGAGAGCTGGGATTGGAATTTCTCTCTGGAAAAGAGAAGGTTTCAGGGTGACCTACAAGAAAGTTGGAGAGAGACGGTTTACAAGGGCCTGGAGTGACTGGACAAGGGGAAATGGCTTCACAATGACAGAGAGTAGGCTTAGATTGGATATTAGAAAAAAATCTCTCCCTGTCAGGGTGGGGAGGCCCTGGCACAGGGTGCCCAGAGCAGCTGTGGCTGCCCCTGGATCCCTGGCAGTGCCCAAGGCCAGGCTGGATGGCACTTGGAGCACCCTGGGACAGTGGAAGGTGTCCCAGTAGCAGCTTTGGCCCGTGGCAGGGGTGGAATGGGATGGGCTTTAAGGTCCCTTCAACCCAAGCCATTCCATAATGATCCTGTGGTCTGTTTTCAGCCCCTCTGAGCAGTGCAGCCCAAAATCACTGCAACAAACCCAAGAACCAGCAATGAAAAGAACCAGCTAGAGCTCAAAAGCTCTCATTAGCAGGCAAATAAAAAGGTAAATTTCTTCAGAAAGATATGTTGGAGTAAGAGGAACATGGGAGGAGCTGGAGAAGGGATGTGGGCCAGGGGCAGCACCTGCATCCTTTCGTGCTGGGCTGAGCTCCTGCTGATCAAATCCTGCTGGGCAGATCCCCCAAAGGAGGGGCAGCCACAGAAACTGCAGCTACCCTGTGCTTCCCCAGTGGCTTTCTCGCTTCAGAAGAGCTGGGAATAAGTGAGGTCTGCAGAGCTCCCTTTTGGATTTCACCTGAATTCCCTCAGATCCTACAGAACACATCTCAGGCCCGCGGTTTCCACGGGGGCTTTGACCAGGAAAGTTTCCTGGGGGGCGTGTGCTGGAGCAAAGCCTCCTCTCCCCAGCAGAGGTAACAGCTCCAAGTGTCCCAGTGGGAACGTTTCAGACAGGGGTGACTCTTGGGAGAGCTCAGCGACAGAACCTGGGAAAGGGAGGTGGATTAAAGATGCAGTGAGAAGGCACAAGAGGAACGGGGCTGCTTGCAGCAGACCGAGGCCGAGGTGCACGAGGCAGCCTGGTGCCTACAGCCCAGTGTTTGACCTGAATTCCCATGCCGGAATGCCAGGGAGCACAATCCCCTCGGAGCCCAGAGGCTCATCCATTCCTCCTGCCAGCAGCCCGAAATGCACGGTCACCTCTGATTCCACGTCCTCTGCGCTGGCCCCGCTCCTGTTCCCCATGACACACGGGAATCTTTGGAATAATTCCTTTGGAGCCAAGAAGATTGCTGCGGGTTCACGCCAGAGGCAGCAAACTGCAGCTCGTGGCCCTTGGCAGAGAGCACAGCGCCAGACTCTGCCATCACCCTTCCCTGTCAGAGAACATTCTGGGTTTTCTGTCACCTCCCAAGAGGCTCAGAGGACCCACCGAGGGAGCCGAGGCCACCATTCCATGGCATCACCATCCCCCTCCAAAGCCTTCCCAACAGGAAGCTTCGAGGGCCAAACTGCATTAACTGAACACAAAACAACCAGGGCCTGACACTTCCAGGACCTCCTCAGCCCCCACAGGAACCACCACAGACAACGGGAGCTGCAGGTGAGCAGCAAGAATTGGTTCCAGGGCTGACCAGAACCGCTCCCTCAGCGCCCCAGACCCACAAACGCCTCTCCCCTGGCGTCCTGTGGCAGCCACAGATGACAAAAACTAAGGTAATAACACAGATGATAAAAATTAATGTAATAACACAGATGATAAAAATGAATGTAATAACACAGACGATAAAAATGAATGCAATAAAAGCTGTGATTGCAGGCCAGCCCCAGCCACCCCTCGGTTTACCAGCCCAGCTCCGGTTGCTCTCTCACGGGCAGGGGATCCCAAGGGCACAGCCCTGCACTGCAGGTCCTGTCTCTGCACCAGCTTCACCCCCTGCTCCCTCCTGCCACGCCTGCGCTCCACCCCAAATTCCTCTTGGCACAGGCAGGAGCTCCAAGGGAACACAAAAGAGAGGCAAGAGATCCGAACCGAGCACTTCACCTAGAACTGCCACCACCACAACTGCCTCACTCTCACCTGCTCTGTGTTTTCAAACTGCAGCGTGCCCACAGGGTTGTGTGGCGGAACTCACCTCCCTCTCTGCATTTTCCGTTCTTTTTAACGTTTTGGGGTTTTTTTCCCTAATCAAGAAAATCCCAAACTCAATCTCATGCTCAGAAACGTGAGAACTTTGAAAAACCTCTTTTGCCCAAGGACCCGTCCCACCTAAGAAGCTGCCGAAGGCCCCTCTTGTGCTTCAGGAGAGAGAGGCAGCGGGAGGAACAGGAACAGGAACATTCACTGGAATTTGGATCTCTCTGGAGCTCGTGGCTCCTCTTTTTCACTGGAATCCTCTGCTGCTGGAAGGCTTCACCTCACTCCTCAATGAAGTTCTGCCTGGACAGATTTGTTTTTTGCTGGGAAATAAGAGGGGGAAAAACCAATATGGGAGGCCTTGGAAAGGAGAACGCCGTGGGAGGGAGGGACTCGAAGCCCTGGTGAATGTGAGCTCAGCAGCTTCTGCCACCAAAGGCTGTGCACGGTTATAAAAATGTGGGGTTTTTCCAGCTGCTTTTCTCACAATGAACCAACAGCACTAAAAATCCATCCCACCCCGTTCTCCAAGGGCCTAAATGGACATCATTCCCCTAAAACCAGGATGGACTGGCCGGTCCGACACTGGGAAACAACGTCATAAGCATACATTTATGTATTAAAATATATCATATAGAAATTTAATGACATTTTAATACATATTTATGTATTAAATCTATATGAACCCACAAAAGGCAGGGCATAGTTCTGCAACGTTCTCAATCCTGAATGGTTCTTTATCTCATAGACACAACCCATTTTTTATAGCTGCAATTTATTTATATATCTATAACTGATTTTATACATGGGTTTATATATTTTCATATATAATTTTGGATATATTCATATTTCTACATAAAAAACCCACAAAGGTGGGCCCATATTTAGGACTTTGAATGGGCCTTTATTTTACTATAATCATCTTATCCTGCCCTCCCTTAAAAAAATGCCATCTTTGTGAAGGCACACAGCCATTCCTCTGCTAAGTTATTAAAATGAACATCACAAATTATCCTGTAAAGGCAACGATTTTTAACCCTTCCAGCCCTGCCAGGCCTGAGTGGGTGCCTTTATATATTCCAAGTGTTTCTGTTCCCTGGGTCATCGACCGCAGGCCCTGCATAAAAATGCCAAGCAATTTTTAGCACGGGCTCTTCATATGGCACCGAGCCCTTCCTAAGAGTCCTCCCTGTTCCACCTCCTCCCTCCCGCTCCAGAAAATGAATCCAAACCTTCAGATCTTGCCAGGGGCTGGAATGAAAGGGTGGTTTGGCAGCAGAAACAAACGAGGCGGGGGGACATCATCACTCAAGCTCCAGCAGAGGCCGGGAGACTGGCACGGGGTGGGGGAGCCATTTCAAGTGGCAGTGCTGCCATAAATAAATAAATATTGACAGCCCGTGCCAGGGCCTGCGGAGAGGGCGGGCAGGGAACACAGGGCACATTCAGGAGCCCGCGGAGATGGTGGAGGTGGAGCAGACGAGGTGTTACATCTACCTTGGTGCACGTGTGTCCTGGTCCTCGTGGGGCCGAGCCTGGGCGTGTTTGCACACAGGAGGAGATCTGCCCCTGCTGGGGAGGGTCCCGGGCGTGTTTGCACACAGAAGGAGATCTGCCCAATTTGGGGAGGGTCCCGGGAGTGTTTGCACACAGGAGGAGATCTGCCCGGGCTGGGGAGGGTCCCGGGAGTGTTTGCAGGGCTGCAGGGATCATTTGGTGCCTGACAGCACGATTCCCCTGGTGCACAGAGCCACGCTCAGGGGAGCAGCCACAGCCACCAGAAGTGACCACCAGAAGTGACCACCAGAAGTGACCACCTCCAGCTGGCTCCTGGGTGGGCAGTGGGAAAAGCCCTCCCATCGGAAGGTCCCAAAGCAGGTCCCTCCAGCAGGAGCCAGAGAAAAAAGGACCCGAGTGGCTCCTCCCCCCCTGGAAAATGCTCTGCTGGGAATCTCCACCTGCCTTAGTTAGAACCGTGGGTATGGCACCGTTCCTGCAAAACATTTGCACCAGGAAGCAGCTTGACACAGGGACAAAGCTCCAAGTGAAGGGAAAGGCCTGAAGTTAATTACCAGCAGGACCTGACATTTAGAAAAGGACATTAAACAGGATTTTCAAACAAGATCTGGGCTTGATTTTCAGCTTAGGTACTTGCAGCCAAACCCGAGATTCGAAAAGGTCTCCTCAGCCACCTGGCCCTGGAGGTCCCAACGTTTTCCTCCTTCAGCCTGAAGCCACCACACCTCTGCTCCCGCTCTGCTCATCCAGAACCGAGCAGGGAAACCCTCCCCTCCTGCCAAAGCCCCTGCACAGCCAGCGACAACACAACACAGGACACTCCACCACCACCTCCAGGGGCAGCTGGAGCATCCTTCAAAAACCTGCTCCCAAAACAAGGCTGGGAGGAAAGAACACTCAGGAATTCTTCCACAGCAGCCTGGTGGCCAAAGCTGCGCCCTGCTAGTCCAAGTTTTTATCATGGCCAGAGCTTCTCCCAGCTAGCCCAAGTTTTCAAGGGGTCTAAGTCCACGTGCAGCCTCAGAGACCAGAGTTTAGCACAACGCTAAAGGTTGTTCTGGATGGGGACACGTTTAAAAGGAATGCAGTGGCCAAGAGAGCGTCCCACAAGTGAGGTCCTGCCTCTGGCACCCTGCAATCACGGAATTCCCCTGGGAGCAGAAGGCCCAGGATTCTGGCCCCACGTCCCCCGAGTGTTTCAGTGAGCCGACGTGAAACCCGCACGCAGATGCCGAGGCAGGGAGGGGCACCGCGTCCTGGCTCAGGGCAAGCCACGAGGGACGTGCCAAGCGAAGCCCAGGTGGCTGTGGTGGCCCGGGGAGGGCCCCTGGGAGGGTCCCCGCGAAGGTGGCACGCGTTACCTCTGCATCCTGGACATCCTGTGCAGCTCCATGTCGTCGCTGCCGCGGAAGCCTTTGGCAAAGGGGTTGTTCTCGATCTTCAGCTGGGTGATCTGAAAGGGAGCAAACGCAGCGGGGTCACGGCGAGCCCAAGGCACGGCCTGGCACAGAGGGGGTAGGGGTTACTGAACCCAAGGCAGGCGGGGTGGGAGGGGAAGTGCAGCTTGCAGGAGCTCCAGCCGCCCCTCAGCTCGCTGGCCGCTCCAGATGGGCCTTTCCCTCGAACGCTCCACGGGAAAAATATCTCCTGTCAACAACCTCTCGCTTCTCCCAGGCTCATCCCAGAACTAACACGTGGGACTGCACGTCTCATTCTTCTTTGGAGAAAATCTGCTTTCTGAGAGTTCCTCCTTTCGTTCTGCTGCTGGGACAGAGAGGGCTCCAGCGCTCAGAGGACCAGGGATGGAGGTCTGAACAAACCCCAGCATTATTTTCTCACCAATGCACAGGCAAGACCGAAACCTCACCTCTCAGACCAGAGAATCTCACCCTGTGGGTGTTTCAGACCAGCTAAATGTGCTCCAGGCACTCTGCAGCTGCCATCCTGCCCCACACCTGCCAGCACTGCGGGGACCTCATTACCGGAATTACTTGGAGGGCGACTTCACCTGTGACCATCAAGCCCCGGAGGATTTTTTGTGTCCCCAGTAATTCCAGTTTGCTCACTCAGCGAGCTGCCTCGAGAATCTGAAGTTTAGTGGGATGAATCCCCTCAGACCCAGCTCCTCTCAATCGTGCCAGTTGAACATTTACAGCAGCTGCCGGACAGAAAGTGCCCTCACCCAAAGGGACTCTGCTGCTCCAGGAGCTCCAACCCCCTCCTGCACTATTCTCTGGGGCCTTTGGTGAGCAGGGCTCCTCACTTAAGCTGATATTGATGTGGGCCAGCAACACCCTCAGCTGCCCTGTGGATCTTGTAAAACCTCTGCCACCCCAAACGTGATGCAAAGGCTCTGGTGCCCTGGGCAGAACAGGACTGAGCCTGGACCCGGTGGGGTAGTGCTGCAAAGCCCTAAAATTTGGGCACAAGGGGGAAAAGTTCCCTTTCTTTCCTCTTTTCTCCATCGCTGCCTGGCAGTCTGAGCCCTCAGCGAGGGATCAGGAGGGAATCCTCAGCCTCCCCAGGAGGAAGGACGGGCCCGTGTTTGCCACTGGGGGAACTCGGCGCTCTCACCAGGTTTCATGGAAACCCCGTCCTTCCTTCCTGCTGAAAGCTGGCCAAGGGGAAGGAAAGAGCTCGGGATTCATGGAGGAAGAACAGAGAGAGGTTCATGTTCACCGAGTCAGGCACAAACAACCGGGCCCACCTCCCTGCCAAAATGCAGAGAGGAAAATCTGGCTCGCCCAGTGTCAATAGCAAACCTCGCCAGGTGTGTGCACAACCAGATTATTTTGCTCTTTTCTTGTCTTTCTGCGTATTTTTTTCCAAGGGCCGTTTGTTTATTTGCCATTTTTGCCTCATTCAGCCCCAAATCTCTCCCAGAGCCCCCCACCACCCTTACACTTATCCCCAGGGGCGTTCCCATTAAATCAGGCCCGTGCTCAGCACATAAACAAGCCCTTTGCACTCTTTTTTGTCCCTCATTTCAGATTTCAAAGAGAAAGGTAAACAAACAATCTTTTGGGGTCGATTTGCCAGCTGAGCCATTCTCCAGCAATAAAACAGAGGCACGTTTGGCAATTAAGAGCCCCGAATTCTTACACAACCAGCTGTGTACTTCTCAGAGCCTATCGGTCTGGAGGCGGTGGCTCTTCCAGCATGAATAATAGGCATTATTCAACGTTCTGAATGATCCTGAAGCCCTCAATTAAGAGGATTGTCCTCCCTATTGCCGACCCCAATGGCAATATTTGCTGGCATGAGTGAAGTCCTGCAGCGTGCGAAGGTTTACGGGGTTGGCAGCGGCGCACAGGGGCACAAAGGGCCGGATTCATCCCAACCCCAGCGAAGGCATTCCGGCCCCGGCTCCCTGCTGGCACCGAGGGAGGGAGATGGGGACTGCCAGGGGGCCCTGGGGCTCTGGGGCGGGTGGCAGCGGCTCCGCAGGTCCCCAGTGCACTCTGGTCGCTGCCGGAGGAGCCCGCAGTGCTCCAGCCCCTCGGCTGAATGCCCTGTTTGGTTCTTCAAGCTTCTGATCCCCCACGAAACATCAGCCAAAACATCGAAATGGGACCTCAGTATTGCAAATCTGTCGATTTAGGAGTAGAGAAGTCCCCCAGCCCACGTGAGGAACGAGCAAAGGTGCTGACGCTCGTGGCCAAAAGCCCCAAGAGAACCACGGCCAACTTCAGCCTCCTGAAAATTAGGGATTCCTGCTGGATTGAAGGCATCTAAAAACCAGGGACTGCAGGTTTGGAATTAATTCTCAGACCTCTGGTGTACTTCAGACAGATTGGAGCTTCCAGAACAAAGTTTCCCTGGGTGACAACTCACGGCATCAGCCGCCACAAAGCCGGGAGAGCCCAAGCCAGATTTAACAAAACCGTGCGCAACAAACCAGAAAACAGAGAAAAAGTTGGTGAATCCCTGCTTTAGCAAACAACCTGGGGAAGATATTTTCTTTGGCCACTTTTTGCCTGACTTCCAAACTATTTCAGAGGTGGAAAAGCAAACGGAGGGGTGGAAATAACCTTCTGGATCAGCTTTGCCACAGCAAAACTGAGCTTAATTGACTATAACCCATTGGGGGGGGCAGGGGGAAGAAAAGCTGTCAGAAAGTCAAATGACAATTACCTCATGAAAAATAAACCCAAATACAACGTCCTGCGAGGTCGTTAAGACAGAGTGCCCAGGGCTGAATGACGCGGCGCGGGTTCAATGGAACTGAGGGGCTTTGTTTGGTGTTTGCTGCTGAGGGAAAGCCACGGCAAAGCCCCTCCTGAGCTCCCCGAGCTGCCACGGAGCCTCGGGACGAGAGCTGTGCAGGGAGGTTTCCACCTCTCAGGGCTTGCCTGGCCCGTGGGCTCACCTGAGCTGTGACGGGAAGCGACGGCTCCCGGTGCAATCCCCGGGCTGCTCCCCTTTCTCTGGGCTAGCTGGCCACAAAGCCCTTCTGCTCAGGCCTTTCCAACAGCAGCCTTAGCTCCAGCGTGAGGAAATTTGGCTTTGCATCGAGCTAGGTCGAGGAAAGATGCTTTAATTTTTTTCCCGTTTCCACAGACGTGTATTTACACGGGATTTGTGCCTGAGGGCTCATGAACATCGTTATGGCCAAAATCAAACCCACCATTTTGCATTATTTTTTGTCAAGAATTTGGCATGATAAGACTTTTCCCAGTTGCTTCTCACTTTCGAAGTTGGAACAAAGTTAAAACTTTGTTAGGGATGATGTGCTCCACACCAGGGGCCCTGGGCTCTGTTTTATTTACTCATTTTGCTATCAACTTCTCTTCTTTTTAAGCACTTCAACTAAGGGAAAACGCTACACCCCGATCTCTTTGGGCTCTTCTGAAACTGCCAAAGGCTGGGCATGGGGGCAAAGGACTGCAGGGAATGGGGATCCTTAATTTGTGAGTTCTCTCTCGGATCTCTGCCACTTGGAGACCCTAAAACTGCCAGGGGAGAACAAAAATCAGCACTTAGTGATGAAGAGGTGCAGGTGATCACCCCTGAGCAGAGCGATCCCTGGGGATCTGTGTTCTCCCTGCCCTGCAGGTGGCCGTGGTCCTGCTGGGGGTGGCAGAGAGGGACCAGGAGCACCCGTGCCACCCCGGAGCTGGCAGTGCTGGGAGCCACGGGAGCCTGCAGAGCACAGAGCCTTTTTCTTTCTCCCTCTCACGTAGCCCAGATGGAAACCAAGTCGGGATGGAGGAGAAGCCAAACCAGAGGAGGGGGAAGGAGAGGAATAGGTGAAGACAAGGTGCCTGCTGAGCCCACGGACGCCTGGGCCAAGCAGAGCAGCTGGATGGGGAGCCGGGGCTCGGAGCCCGAGGCAAAGGCCAGGAGAAGGGAGGAGAGGGGGGAGCTGCTGGCAGAGGGGAGAAGATGCCGAACCCAAAGCCAGTGAAGGAAATGGGAGGGACTGGGAGGCTGGTTGGAGGTACTGGGGTGAGACAGAGGGGCTCATTGAGGAGCTGCTGGCTGGACTGGGACACGAGGACGAAGGATGGGGCGAGACAGAGCTGGCACAGTGCGTGGGGAAGGAGGGGAGGCTGCAGGCAGGAACCACGCTGCACGCAGAGGCTGGCTGTGCCAGGCCTGAGGAGAGCGGCTGCTTTGAGCCCCAAAAGGGTCTGGGGGCTCGGGGCAGGCTGAGCACCCCGTCCCAGGGCTGGCAGGGAGCAGGGGCAGGACCGGGGACAGAAGGAGACAAAGCTGGTTTGGCCACAGGTTGTGAAGGACACGAGAGCTCCAGAAGGAAGCTCTGTCCCACTGAGGCCTGGAGCAGCACTAGGATTTGAGAGCAGAGATTTGAGATTTGAGGAGCCCCAGAGAGGGTCGGGGAGGGAGGAGTGGCTCCCTGCCATCCTCAGGTGCCCGGGGGCTGCACAGAAGCCACCAGGTGTGGTGAGGGAGAGGAGCTACAGGGTCTCACTTAACCCCAGGGACCTCTGTCTCTCTCAGCACCTGGGGGAGAAGAGGCTGCCCTGGGGAAGGAGAGGGGCTGTCCCCTCTGGCCAGCGAGATGGAGGGACACGGGGACAGTGACCCCAGGCTGGGCAGGGAGAGCCTGGGGGCTGGGCAGAGGAACCCCAGGAGATGCCAGCCAGGCCACCGCACTGGTGGCCTCTGCTGAGGCGGCGGAGGTGGCACCCGCCACCAAGGACGAGGCAGACAGAGCTCTGGGGGACAACACCCCGGGCCCAGGGACCTGCCCTCCCGCAGCCCTCAGGCACGGTGACAAGGAGCCCCGTGCCCAGAGGGGACCTGCCCTCCCGCAGCCCTCAGGCACGGTGACAAGGAGCCCCGTGCCCAGAGGGGACCTGCACAGGCAGCCCTCAGGCACGGTGACAAGGAGCCCCGTGCCCAGAGGGGACCTGCCCTCCCGCAGCCCTCAGGCACGGTGACAAGGAGCCCCACGCCCAGAGGGGACCTGCACAGGCAGCGCTCCCCAGGACCGAGCTCCAGCTGGCCTGGCCAACTCACCAGCACGATTTCAGCACCGGGTCCTTGGGGGGGAAGGACGAACCTCTCTGCTCAGAAATCCCATCGGATTTCTGAGTGGATCCAGTCCTCAGCCGTGCCCTGCCCCTCTGCTCCACACAGCATTCCGGGGTGCCTGCAGCATCCCACCTGTGGCTAACGTTGCCTTAAAAGAATTTGGGCTCCCAAGAATGTTAAATAACTTAGGGTGGGGGAAAAAAATTCAGCATAAAACCGGATATCCTGAGGGGGGGAACCAATATAAAGCCCAAGCCCAGCTAAGGGGGAAAATAGGTTGTAAAAATTAATGAGAATAATTGTTGTGAATTCTCGTTTTTGAAAGGACCCTCGTGAGGGCAGAACCTTAATTATTTCTGTCTATTAGGGTTCATTTCCTGGTCCTAAGCAGAGAGCTCGTACCTAATAAATACGAGCCAGGAACACAATGATTTAAGCTACAGCAAAACGGTGCTTAACTGCAGGGGAAGTTAATATTTGGGAATCAACCCCGACTGCAAGCACCCATTGTGTAAATGGCGAGGAAATGAAATGTGCATGTGACCTTTTTTAACACCTCGGTATTTCTGGGGTGTTTTTAAGGGTAGCAGGGAGGGGGGAGGTGGTCAATGGAGCTGCTGACAACCGCCCTGGAAACCTCACCAAAACCCTCTTCATAGCTTAAGCCTCTTTTTGGGGAGTAGGGCTGAGGAGAGGGAGACCCCAGGGTGCTTAAATATCTTTTCAGGCTGTCTAAAGTACCAGGGGAAATAAGCACAAGCCCTACACCGGGGTTGCAGCTGTGCTCTTGGAATAAATGGAGCTATCTGGAAGCAGGCAGGTATTTCTGTAAGCTAAGCACGGACTCAAATGCATTTTGGGCCGAGTCACACAATTAATTCTGTTATTAATAGAATTCAGCTATAACAGAGCTCTTGAAACCTGAACCATGTGCAGGGATGAATTTGTGCGTGTGTAAAGCACAGGGGTGTGTAAAACTATGTGCAAAATGTGCCAGAGGGTGGATGGCAGAGCCTGCATGAGGTGAGGGGTGGAGATGAGAGAGAAAAATGGGACAAAATAAGCAGTGCACTGGCAGCAGGACCTGGGGACACCGCACACACCAGGGGCTGCCACCCTTTCCTGCTGCAAGAGGAAAATCTGGTTTTCCAAGCAGCCTCTCAGCTGTGGAAGCTGAGCTCAGGTTTCTGCTGGTGGAAAGGACCCCACCTGTCACCCAGCTCAGCTGCAGGATGTTCCTCCTCAGCATCTCCATCAGCCCCAATCTCCTTCCCCACCTGCACTGGGCCAAGCTACAGATTTTGGTGCCTTCCCTGCAGGGAGATGCCGATTGGGGAAGATCAGCCCTGGTTTGTATTTCTGGCTCTGTCTTTCCCGGTGGGGGTTTTATCTCGGGGCTACGGCCACTGTTCCTCCGTCCCCCCGGCTCCGAGCAGCCCGGGGGGGACGCGTGCGTCGGGGGAGAGGATGTCGGAGCCTGTAAAACGTGCGCGGGGTGTGTGAAACGCGCCGGGGTGGGTGCGAGCGTCGGCAGGGCCGGGAGCTCCTCTGCGGGGCTCCCCGCCTGTCAGTGCCTCTGTTCCGACAGACGCCGACCCGCAGATGTCATTTCTTATCACCCACATGTTGCTGATTTACAATCAAATATTCCTGCTCCTCCTAACGTGGCACTTTTCCCGAACTACTGTGCTTGCACGTTCCTGCTTCGCTTTTGTTTTACTTGCACGGTCGTTTCTTTTCCTATAAACCAGCCCCGTTTGTCTTCAAAGGAGAGCACTTCCATCCCCGTCTGTTTTCTCCTTGGGAAATGCCTTTAAAGCAGGCAGTGTGTCCTGTTTTATTAACTCCCACTTCTAGCAATATTATATTCTTTCTCCAAATCCATCAAGCACAAGTTAAACTTGATTTTATAGCATCCACAGTGGAGTTATAATTTAAGGCATAATTTGGCAAGGACTCAATTTGGATTCGGTTTGCTCGTCCCGGCCGTGCCAGCAGCTCCTATTTTAAAGGGCAGGGAAGTATTTTCCTTTCTCCCTAGTTATGGTGGAACACTCTTTTTTCCCCAGCCCAGCTCTGCTCTCCGCACCTTGCTGGTCAGCTGATGCAGGAAATGCAACTTTTGCCACACAGGTTCAGGAACCTGCATTTCCAGGAAAGCATCCGGGATTTCTTTGGGGTGCTAAATGACTTTCCTCTGTTTGGAAAGCAAGTTTCATATCGGGTACAAAGGAGCCATCCCGCCTGCCTGTGAGTACAAGCTTATAGTAAGCACTTTTCATGCGATGAAAGAGAGGAATTTGCTTATTTGCTGAAAAATTTGAGTTTTCATGTCACTGTGCCCTGGAGAGGGTCGGTGGGCAGTGGCGAGGGACAACTGGTGAACGACATCCCTAATTCATCCCTGGAGAACCACCCTGCTCTCAGCCTTCCTCCTCCTGCTCCTTCCCTGCTGGGTGAGGAAGCCCAAAACCGAGCAGGGAAGGAGAGGGAGCAGCGGGCTCCTCACAGCACGCCAAGAAACCCCTCATTCCACCCAACCCTTTTCTGTTCCAGCAGAACACAAACCTATCCCGCGGATTTCGTGCTTTGTTTGCCTGATCTCGGGAGCTGAGCCTCCCTTTCCTGGCCGGGCCTCCCGGCTGCCGAGCCCGCAGCCCCCCGTGGGCAGCCGGGTTATCAGCGCCCGGCCGCGGAGGGGAGCGCCCGGCTCCCTCCTCCAGATTAGGAGCCTTTGACCCACGGGGAGGGGGGAAGATAAAGCCAACTTCCTCGGTTGGTCGTCTCCGTGTGAGCGAAGCGTCCTGGTGAGCTCATCCCCCTCCCCGGCTCGCCCCCAGCCCTGGCTTGGGATGCTTTGTGTGGCCAGGAATAACAGAGGGGATGGGATGGGGATGGGAGGAGAGGAAAGGGGAAGGGAGAAGAGGGAGAAGGGAGGAAGAAAAAGGACGAGGGAGGGGAAAGGAGAAGAAAGGACGAGGGGAAAAGGAGAGGAAAAAGAAGGGGGAAGAGAAAGGAGAAGGAAGGAAAGGGAAAGGACAGGAAGGGGAGAGAAGAAAGGACAAGGGGAAAAGGAGAGGAAAAGGCGACAAGAACAAGAAAAAGAAGGGGGAAAGGAAGAGGAGAAGGAAGGAAAGAAAAAGGAGAAGGAAGGAGTGGAAAGGAAAAGGGGGAAGAGAAGGAAGGGGTGAAAGAAGTAGGGCGGGAAGAGGAGCGGAGGCCCTCAGGAAGAGCAGCGGGAAGAGGGAAGGAGCGGGATGCGGTTTGCCGGGGCGGGGGCCGGCCCAGCCCCTCACCTTGTGGTTTTGGTAGGAGGTGACGGCGATGAAGGCGGTCTCCGGGAAGACGTGGGTGCAGAAGGCGGTGTTCTTGGAGCCGAAGCCGTTGTTCTCGTCCGCTTTCACGATGTGAAGCCGGGGCTGGTATTTGTGCATGGAGTTCAGGATGATCTGGGAGAGGGGAGAAGAGAGGACGTCCCGTGGGAATGGAGGGGGGCACAGCAGGGCGCGTTCCCCCTGTTCCCCGGGGAGGAGACGGACAGGGACCAGCAGGAACCCGCACCCCCTTCCCCAAAACCTTGGCCCTCTTCAGGCGAAGGGCAGAGTGAGGTGCTGGGGTAGGGGGACGTGTCTCTCCAGAAACCCCCAGCCAGGAGCCCAGCAGGGCCGGGAGGTGCTGTCAAAGGTGGTTCCTCACCTGCTCCCCTCACCCCAGCCCTGCTCCTCGCACACAAAGCCCCGGGGGCCGCGGCTGCCCTCCCTACACGTACTGGGGGGCCAGGGCATCTCAACCCCCCCGTCTCATCCGAGGGGGGTAAAGAGTGAGGAAAGGGCGAGGGAAGAGAGCTGGAAGGATTTCGGGATTTATGGACTTAGGGACATTTCCCGCCAGGCACCCGCAGAGGCCGGGAAGGAGAGGAGGCTGGCGGAGCCGGGAGGGGAGGACGCGCTGTGCCGCAGATAAACCGCGGGCCCTGCTCGGTACCGGGTTAATCTCGGGGGGAGATGGGGGGGGGGGACGGCGG
>VZRQ01000974.1:867-10946 GCA_013397975.1 Machaerirhynchus nigripectus | reverse complement strand
GCCCTGTTGACCAGCTCAGGGGGGCGGCTGCCCTGGGGATAACTGATCTTACTCTTAAAGACAAGGCCAAGAATTAGGCTGAGGCATTAAGTACCTCAGCCTTTTCCTTACCCTTGGTTACAATGTTCTACCCTGGGTCCAATAAAGAATGGAGGTTTTCCTTGTAGTTATAAAAATGCTTTGTATTATATTTTACACCAGGTTTGAGCAGATTGAGTTCTAATTGAGCTTCTGCCATTCTAATTTTCTCTCTACATGACCTAAAAACATCCTTGTACTCTCCCTGAGTTACTGCCTCTTCATCCAAAGCGCATAAACTTCTTTTTCTCTGAGTTACTGCTAAAGCTCCCTGTTCATCCAGCCTGGTCTTCTTCCCTGCCAGCTCCTCTGTTGGCACATGGGGATGGCCTGCTCCTGTACATTTATATTTCCTCCCAGCCTTCCTGGACCCTTTGGTTATTAAGTGCTGTTTCCCGGGGAACTCTCTGAACCAGTGCCCTGAACAGGCTAAACTTCCACCAGCTTCCACCCTCTGGAAGTCCAAAGTCCAAGCATTTTGCTGATCGCCTTCCTTACTTCTCCAAGAATCAAAATCTCTGTGACTGATTCCATGGTCACTGTGCCGAAGACGGCCTCTGACCACCACATCCCCCACATCCCTTCTCTGTTTGTAAACAGCAGGTCTGGCAGGGCATGCCCTGGTCGGCTCCCTTACCAGCTGTGCCTGGTTACCTTCCACACACTCCAGGAACCAAATGAGATATGTCCTCTGCTATAAGAACAAAATTATCCATTATTATGACTAGTAGCTTTTGTGGTATTTCTGGCCTTGTCAGAAGAGAAAATTCTGCAGAGTTTTAGAAACTTATGTCTTTGTTTATTGTCTTAAATATAGCTTCCAACTGTATAGGCACTGCAAGAACATAGGAAGAAGCACTCTTCGTGTTCCAAAGTGCTTAGGACATGTTATAGCTACACCAGGAGTATTTTACTGGCATCAGTGTATGAGTAATACTGCCTTTTTCCATTGCTACATTTGGCACAGACTAGGATGGCTATATTCTAGTTTTTCCAATCTAATTACATCTTTAGTGGGGTGACCTGCAGCTTTCTGTCAGTAGGGACTGTCCTCCTTTATACCCCTGGCTGAAACTGTGGCAAAAGAGAACAGCTGGTCCTGTTGAGCGCTATGCAGCTTCCTCAGCTGTCTCAAGGGCTACTTGAGGACCTAGCATTTCTAAGCATCCCTGACAGCTATCTGCGGGGCTTGCTTTCCTTTTATTGTTACAGTTTCATGCAGGAGGTCAAGAAAGTGGGCAATACTTTTTGACTGAGATTTCCCAGTCTTAGTTTAGCAACAGAACAGGAGGAAGGCAGGGAAAAGGCCTGATCCAAATTGGGCTTCTGGGTTTTTTGATCTTTCCTTGTCCTTTTTCCAAGTCTGTGCTTAGCACAGCTCACATCTCTCAGCTAAGGGATACCCTAGATTGCCATGACCTCACATTGTACCCATTAGGGACTCTCACTGTGTCCAAAGACTGCTTCATAAACAGCATCTTTGCCTACAAGATGTTCTGGCAGCCAGATGTGAAGGTTTATTCACTAGTATACATGGAAGATGTGACAGCCTTTTGGGATTTTAAAAGCTGAGTCATTGGATAGTGACTAAGAATGGTTATTCATCAGTAGCTGACCACTAAACAATCTTCCAGTCTTATGGGACAACACCCATCAAAGCTTTGCAGAAAGTTGACTTTAACCCCGTATTTAGTTATCAGGTTTTAGGTCACGTTATGAATAACATTGTGATTCAAATGTCTCATGGATTTTCAGAAACCTCTTACCATAAGGTTTCCTTGTCACTGTTATTAATCATAACATTCCCAGAAGCAGAACCTCCCATGTACCATGATGGTTGAATGCAGGTGGTGGAACATTTTCTAAGTAGGCAATGGAGGGAAATAAATAAAGAAGAAACCTGTAGATACTTCCTCTGAACAGGGAAGTTACAGCAAGGGCTACTAACTGTGCCATGCAGCAAGGATATTTATTTTTTGTAGTGTTCAAAATTGGGTGATCTTACTTTTGCTGTCTCTGGAGTTTGTGTCACTGGTGGATGAGCTGTCTGCATATCCCTGAGAGAAGACACTAGATACAAAAGTGCAAATCCTTCACCTTCTGCATACCTGGGGGTTTTCAAGGGAACTTGTCACAGAGGTGTTTGTGCTATGCAGAGCAGCAGGCACATGAGAGTATGCAAAGGAATCTCCCTCCCCTGCACTACCTGCTCTGCATGAACAAGCCCTACCTAGAACAGGGGGCAAGGACAGAGATCCTTCAGAACTGTCACTGAGACGTAAAGAGGAGTTGGCAAACGAGCACCACTGCTGTAGCAGAAAAGACATGCTTTTTCCAGACATATATGTCCACTGCACCAGCATCCAAAGTATACACAGTTTGAGTGGGAAGCTGTCAGTGGAAGAAAAGGGAAGAGAAAGTACTAATTGTTATAGTTTCATGTAGAAAAAAAAAATTAAACTTCATTTCTTCTAAACTCCAATGAAGAAATCTTTAAAAAAAAAGAAATGTGGTTTGGAATTGGAAACTCAAGCCTGTATCTAAACAAAAGCCCTTACTATTGTTCATTTTTTAAAACTCATCCTATTTGAAATCTGCAAAGCTCCTAAAATTACTGTCAGGTTCACATGAGAAATACCTAAAATGCCAAGTATTTTTGGGATAATTGCTGTTTACTTGACATTTGTTGCTGCCCTGAATTTCAGCAGACATACGCTTGCACAGTTCAGCCATTAAGCTTAACATCAGCCACTTTGCAAAGTTAAATAATTCAGCTGTTTGCATTTGCCTACTAATTGCTGAGAGCAGCCATCCACACAAAGGATTAAGTGACTATTATTCTTCAGAATAATGTAAGTCTTTTATTCTGCAGGAAGTCTAAAAAATGTCATTTGGTACTTTCATGTATAACATCTCTAGGAATAAGTTAATGGAGTACAGAAAGTTAAAAATCTTTTGGGGCCTGTATATCAAATTCCATCTTGATGTGCTTTTAACTCTAGAAAAACATTTTGAGAGGGAAGTAGCAATTGGCTCTTAACTTCCATCTAGTGCTAGTGAAGTGCTGTTTTACTTCTAGACTGGAACAGCTCATTTTAAAATCCCAAAACAAATAAGCTGTCATGTCCAAAACCATTTGAAAGCTTGCAGTAGGCATTAATGAAGACAGCAGACTCTTCTGTGATAGGGGTGCTGAAAACAACACAGCAATATATAATCAAATGAACACTTTATGAGTCATTATAAATCTGTCTTGAGGTGGTGCCTAGAAACTAGAATTACATTCTTCTCCTAAACACTTTTAACTCAGTGGAGCTTATTGCAGAATTTTTACAAGCAGCTGTGACTTTTAAAGGATTTCCTCCCCTTTGCATTGGTAACTCCTCCATTGAGTTCATCAGTAAGAAATCAAGGCATATATCTCAAGACAGTAATTTTCAGACTGTTCTGTTCAGTTTGACTAATTTGCTATGTATACATCTCAAGGGTTCTTTCCCTGGTTAAATAAATACAGAGGCTTTCACTAACTCTTGCACTTGCTGCTCTGCAAGTAGCAACAACACTAATTTAGCAAAGGAAGAATAGTTGCACTGGATTTAGCTCTGAATTATTAAATGGTATCTCTTGCATAAATAAGAGCAATTTTATTTCCTTTGTAGCTTTCACAAAGTGATGATGTCTAAAGCTGGGGTTCTTTGGTGCATTTTAGCGACTTCTACACGGCCTCGAAAGCAAGGGGTTGTGTCTGCATAGCAGGGTGTGATGCTGTGCTGCAACACCACTGTGGATAGCAGCAGATGCAGCTGAACAAGTGCAGTGCCAGAGCTCTGCAGGTGACTTGAACTTGGAGTAACTCGCTCTCCAGCCAGGCAGACCCATGAGCTAGTGCTGGCTCAGAACTGGCTCCTGGACTATCACTCAGTGACTCACAGTTCTCACTCATACTTTCAGAAAGACATGGACTTCTAAAGTCACATCTCACAACTTTTAGCCGGTGTCTGCATCCCTGGGCCTATTTTCCTGAGATGTATAGAGTTCAGTTGTGGCTGAAGTGTGCATTCGTCGTGATCTCTGACCCTGCTGCCTTGTGCCAACACCTTTGATGCCAGGTGACACTGGCTAGTTCTGCTGGAGGCAGGATGGATTCAGACAGATGGCTTAGGCATACAGGAACTCCCAGAAGAAGCCATCTCTGCCTGTACTGGTGGGAACTGCAGCCTCCAGACCAGTTTTGCAATTTCAGCAGTTACTTTGCTTCCCACAGCAGAAGCAGCATTGCCTTGCTGTAGCACCTGTTGCTCATCTTCAGGCAAAACTCAGTGTTGCCCCAGTCTCTGAGAAGACCGTCCATAAATGTCACAGGCTTGCACTGGTCTGCCATACTCATGGACCCGGCTTTCTGAGTAAGTTACCTCTGTCCCTGCCTCAGCAATACTTCACAGACCCTCATAGTTTGCAATGTCTGCTGTAGGGTGTACAGGCACTTGCTGAAATTGCTGCAGTCTGGGGGATGCTGGAAAAAGCCTCACTTCAGAGAAACTCTCAAACATTACTCTTGTTTTGCTTTCGTCCATAAAATCTGCTGAACTTCCGTTATTCCAAGAAAAGGTTTTTTGGACTGTTCGCTCTTGTGTAATCTTTGGTCTGCAGAAAGTGTTTCGTGATTTCACATGATTGTTTGTCTATATCCCTATGTCATCTGCAAGACTGGCCATATTGCCATGTTCTGGGAACAAAGCTGGCTCAGAGAAATGTACGGCTTGTGATCAGTACTGGTAGTTTTGAAAATGAGTTTGAAGCCCTTTCAATCCAGACACTGCCTGTAGTGCAGCACTGAGTTGTGCAAAAACCAGCTTCTGACTTCTGGGGGCTGCTTTGCTTGCAGAATTGAAAAGGGGAAGAGTTGCCCAGGCTTTATTTTAAGGTTACATTCTAGCAAGAGCAGTATGTGATTAATGAAGGCTTTGAGCTTGTTATAGGCATGATCAGTCTATGCTGTAAATGGCTATAAACAAAGCAGGGGAAGGTAACGTAGCTAATTCTAAGCCAGTGTTTATAAACAACTTGTCAAACTTTATCACTGTTGGTTAATGTCTATTAATAATGTATTAATGCTTTATAAACTATTTATAAATGGAACCTTAATATAGGAAGCAACTTGTGCAACTTAGTTCTATGCTTGTGCATAAGTACAGGATCTTCTTCAGCTCCAGGCTGCACAGGTATTTCTCCTAACATCCAGAGAAGTAGTACTGCACAAACACTCAAGTTTCTTGGCCTTGATTAATGCAAAGCTGATATGCTGACAGATGAAAGAAAAAGCACACCATTCAGAAGGTTCTGAAACCAGTACCCACTTACTACTAGCTGTATTCCCCCCGATACTCTGCTCTGATCCCTCACCAAATCACTGAATGCTGAAAGTTTGCAATATTTGGTTGCTGGTCCCAAGTTTCCTGTTGGATAAATATACAGAGGGTTAAATAAATGTAACTTCACTGTGTAATTTTAAGTAACCAGATCACACTAAATTTGATCTCCTAATCTATGAAGAAAGTAAAGTGCTGATGGAGAGGAAATGATTCACTGGCCTTAAATAAGGAAATGAGCAGACAACCCTCTCAAGATGCCACAAGGAAACATTCGGATCAGGTATTTCAGTGGAATTCAGTCCAGGTCAATATATCTCCTTGACCCCTCCTTTTCACAGGATACCTGCAGTAACAACGTTTTTTTTAAATTGTTGATGTCACTTCTTCCTGTAGATGAACACTGTTTTCTGCACATTTCAGCCTATTGGATGTGTCACAGGAGTGTGACATTTTATAAGATCATATTCACTCCAAAAATAGAAAAGTTTTTACAGATCAGAATAGTTCTGTGATAAATACTTCAGGACAATAGGAAGCAATAAGTGTGTTTCAAAATGTTATCTAGATCAGTTTTTCATGTCTGTTTTTTATAAACAAATCTTCATTATCCATGACTGGATTACACACTTTGCAATTTAACTAAACCATGCTAAAAATAAAATAAACTCAACTTTTTTTTTTTCTTTCTCTGCATTTATGAGTAATTCTTTAAAGATAGCATTTTGTGCTAATGCTAGCCTAATTTACACACAGTGTAAACTGTTTGTAGAATCCTTTCCTCCACAATCTAACGCCCATATCTGGACTACCTATCATTTGTTCTGGGTATCTGACAGGTGACAATATACCCACCCTACCACAACAAACTGCTCCAAAGGAGTAACTTTAACGAGGCGGAACAATGACCAAATATCTGTACAGTACAACACACTTGTGACCTAAAAATGGATGTTTCTTGTGGCATCCCACAGGCTCTAGACCACACTACCCAGAGGCCCGGATTCCTTCCCTAGCCTCCCTCTCCACTCAGCATCCCATGAGCTGGAAAGGGAAAGCCAACATGAAAGTGAATGCATTCCCTGAGACATGTGTTTTTCATCTTGTTTTTTTCCTGTTTGATGTGAGCTGTATTTTGTTGAGGCTGACAAACAAGGCAGCATTGCTGTGTATTAATGAGGCAGTGCAAGCTCTTGACACGTGTTCAGGGTTAGCTTGAAATTAACAGATGGGGGCTTGTACGGCCCATTGAGTTGTTTCTGGTTCCTTTAGTGTCACTAAAAGGAATGACCTGTGCTGTTTGTCTTCATCTGGCAAACACAGTCATTAATGTTAGACAAGACAGATTTGCTCTTCTAGACTGTACTGAGGTTTCTTCAAAAGTGATCTGAGCATGATGTTTTACTGAGCTGCACCTAGGTGAGGAACACAAATAACTAGGAGCAAGCAATGTGTTAGCTTTAGTGAAGCTAAAGGAGAGAAGCAAAATGGTGAGTTCTTCCCAAAGCATTTTGTAGAGCCCTAACTTGTGTGCAATTTTTTTTTTTATTAAAGGTCTGTCAGAGGAACTTGACAATTCGCTGTCTGTGCTGGAAAAACAAGCACTAGGAAAGAGATATAATATGGACCACACAAAGCAAGAAAATCAAAGGAATATTTTTAAAACATTTCAGCGATTTAAGAGTTAATGACAGCATTTGGGAAAATGACAGGCTTATGAGACTAACACTTTTTGCCCATCAGTGAGACACTGGTTTCTAAGTGTCTGCAGACACCTGTCTGCAAATCATCAGAATGGAATTAGGAGTGTCTCCTATTGCACCAGAGCACAGGACATTGGGATGTTGGCAGGCCACAAGCCTGGACTCAAATACCTTCCACCTCCTGTATGTCACCCTGCCCTGGATGCATCAAAGGCAGACTTCAGCTAGCTCTGCAAAAATCACTAGAGTTTGTCATAAGAGGCTGCAAAGTGTAGCAGATGAGTGCTTGAGTCCTCTTAGAGACCTCCTAAGGCCAAAGCAGATGATGCTTGTGATGTGTGAAGAATAAACTTCCATATCATTTCTGTGTTAACTCATGGTCTGTCCAGCCCATGAGGATAAAGTGTCATGTGTGACAGTTTGGGGGCTACCATGTAAAGAAAGGGGAAAATGTGAAGCGTTCTCTTTTTTCCTCTTTAATGTCTCTTGGTTTGCTTCCCATCAAGAAATTTTGCTGTTTGACAATTGAGACCATTCTGTTTAACAACACCCTGGTCTGGTTTCATGGGAGATATGCTGGAAAGTGACATCTGAAAACAATGTGTCAGACAATTACACTCACTTCTGAATCAATAAAAGCTCTCCTTCAAAAAAAACTGGTGGGAAATTATCCGTCACTCGACACTGCTTCTTTCATTTTTCCCACTGCTTTCTGCTTTAGAGACTGGCCAGCAGCATCTCTTCATCGGCTCATATTGTCCAATGGTGAACTCTCTGGTGGACTCCATTTGATGTGAGAATGAGACTTACAGGTTAGCTCCTTGACAAGTTTTATTTTAAGCCTGCTGCTTCCATGAGAATGCAGAGCTCCACCAAGCCACTCAGGTCTTCTCTTTGCGGTGTGCTCTCCTGCCAGCCCGACTGGCAAACTGTGCAAAGCATCTTCACAGCAGTTCTGTGACCAGGGTCAAGAGCACTTTCTTTCCAAACAGGCAGTCTTTGGACAATTGTAGAAGCTGACCTTTGTGCTCTCAGTGCAGTGAATGGGCTTGAAAACTGTTGAGCTGAAAAAGAGGTCTTTTGACACCTAGCCCATTAGCACAGGCAAAGCTGTTCACCTAGTAGTTAGCAGCCTGACAGTCAGTGGGGACATGAGAGAAATGATGCTAGCATTTCTTCATCGACAAGCTGCAACAGCAGCTCTCTGTTTTGGCAGTAGGGGCACCAGGTTTGCACTGGAACAGAGGAGAAACCTGCGTCACAGATCAAGTGCTGCTTTGCGCTCACAGTTTAGCAACAGTTGAGTGTTGGTAAATGTTGCACTGTGGGATGTGTAGAGCATACACTTTGACAGCCAACAGTGACAGTTCTTAAAAAGGCAGATAAAAGGCTTCAATGCAAAGAAAAATGAGTGGAAAATTGAAATTAACAATCTCCAGAATTCAGAGCACTTTTATCCTAAAGCCAGGACTCAGGGTCTGCACACTGAAAATTTGTCCATTTCTCAACTAGGTAAAAAGAACTTCTTTCTTTTTCTTTTTATTTTGTTAAATGCAAAAAGGAACTAACAGAAAAAAACCTCGTTACATAGGTCTCTTACTCTTTTGGATCTGGATACAAATTTATTTTGCAAAGGCTCTTTCTCTCATCCCAGGCTGATTTCTTCTAAACCAGCAAATTACTGAAACTTAGGCACAAACAGAAAGCTGCATCATTGTGATTCTTGCAACTTCCTGATGAAACTTACAACATATCCGTGTATTTAAGGAACGTTGCTTGTATTTAAGTAAGAAGTCGACAATTTCCATACCAAACATGGACAGATTTTAGCCATAGTATTACTGAGAGAAACATCTGTTCCTGTACTTCCTAAGATCTCAGAAGTCCTGTGCTGATGTTTCCTCCACATCTGCTGCAAAGGTCATAGCCATAGAAGGTGAAGTTTCTGTCTTTTTTTAGGGGAGTGAGGTACCATAATGACAGCAGGGAGGGGATATAAGTCACATAACTGCCTCCTAATTGATGGACAGTGCAATGGAAAGAGGAGCTGTCCTTCCTTTGTGCCACCTACACCTTCCTGTGATAAGCAGTCAACCCACAAAGATTTGCCATGGGCTGTGCATTAGAGGTATAAATCAGAAGTCCCACACAGTGGTACAAAGATAAGGACTTGATCCTTTGCTGGGTTGCAGGAAGAGTCATTTATTTGCTCTGAGTCTGATGGCAGGGCCTGAGGAACAGATCTTTGAAACACAAATTTTCAAGTAATTTTAAGGTCTCCACTGAAAACTGCCTCTCTTCTTTGGAAATTCAGTTGTAGATTACATATAAACCACTAGGAATTTAATTTCAAAGTGAAAGTTACCCAGTTTTCCTACACAGCACTGACCTAATTCATCGGGTAATCTCTCACCCTGTCACACAATGAAATAATGGGATACTGGCTACTGGCTACATCCATCCTTCAGTTCAGCCTGTTGTGATATTATCAGTCTTATTTCTCTGAAACAACATGTGGAAGGAAATGTGCAATGAAAATACCCTGGAGCTCCTTGAGTGATCAGTGTTACTAAATAGAAGAAATGAGGAAATGCAGCCCTTCAGTGAATCCTCTATTTCAATTTGATAAATTAACCCAAAGAAGATTAAATTGTATTCTGCCTGTATTTCTGCAATTTTTTCAAGCCAAGTACCATTTCCTTCTGGGTTTTAACTTAAATTTGGGCTTATTAATTCCCTTCCCTTCCCTTCCCTTCCCTTCCCTTCCCTTCCCTGAACTTCCCTGAACTTCCCTGAACTTCCCTTCCCTGAACTTCCCTTCCCTGAACTTCCCTTCCCTGAACTTCCCTGAACTTCCCTGAACTTCCCTTCCCTGAACTTCCCTTCCCTGAACTTCCCTTCCCTTCCCTGAACTTCCCTGAACTTCCCT
>VZRQ01000973.1:270108-375629 GCA_013397975.1 Machaerirhynchus nigripectus | reverse complement strand
GGGTGGCTCAGTGGCAGCAGCTGCTTCTGTGCAGGCAACCATGTCCAGTCCCAGATGTCTGTTGGCCATTAGAGCAGATTACTCAGTGCACATGTATGTACTTAGATTTTGACACCTAAATATATGTGTCCAGTTGGTGGCTGAATCCAAGCATTAGTAAGAAAAGCCAAAAGTTGGTCTCAGGTGTTTCCATGTATCTATATGTAGAAATGAGGGATATTTTTGGAAGAGACGTATTCCTAGATTACTTTTGAGACACTGTCTTCAGGTGTCTTTTGCTAATATTGCTGAGATATTATATCATGTGAGAAAAAGGAATTCCTATCCTGGAGTCTATTCTTCAGCAGAAAGAGCTGGAACCCAAGCCCACATCTTTAGATGTTGTGGTTTTTTCTATAGCAGTGCATTTTTCAACAATAGTGAAATGAGGTCAGTATCTGCAAGTGCCCTACCTACTCTTGCATGGTTTTATAGTTTTCTTCTTATTAATATGGTACAGCTAGATTCTTTGTTGGCTGGTACACAGATGTTGCCACTGAAAAATAGGTATTGGACAGTGTGATTAATGAAGGCAGAGTCCTTTTACTGATACAGACTTTGCCTCATTTGCTCTGAGTTCAAAACAGCTGAACAGCTTGGAGCTTTCACAGTGAAAACTCCTGCAGGACACTGTTTAGTGGTGTGTTTTGAAGTTGTTAATCATGTTTCATGTTTTCATCAGCAAGGTTAATTAAACGTCTTGTGAGATTAGATGCACATCTTTCTTTAGAATGGGAAGAGGCATGTTTGGAGTTTATCTCTAGCTGAGGACAGTTTAACCCAAGTGCTGTTCAGTAAACATACTTACATCAGTTGGTCTGAGAAAATACCCTAAACTGCATGCATTTTTCAGATTGCACTTCAGATGTGTGCATGGCATCATGTCAATTATCTTTTTCCCAGAGTTGTATCTTAGGGTCTTTTTTTCAGATTTGTGTTGGAAGATCCTTTTTTGATCTAGACGTAAGGATCATTTAAGCTTTCCTCAATATCCTTCTGTCCTCATTTCTTTTCTTTGATGACTGTAGCTGGAATGATTCTCTTTTAAGACCTTGTCTGCTGTTGAAATTACCTAGGATATTAACTAAGACAAATTCTGAAGCTGACAGGAAGAGCCACAATTTGTGATAGTTTAGAGCAAGACTAAGACATGGCACTATAAGAGTTAGATTTTCATAGGCGATATACTATATGGGTGCATAGGAAAAGGGGATGGAAAGAAAACTGGAGTTACTCTACTATTGTGGAAAGAGCTGAAAAAATAGCACATGAATATATTGCTAAAATATTCTAGGGGTTCAGAGAAAAAAATAATTAGAAAAAAGTAAGAATTACATATCAAAATTCTATTTGTCTAACACAGATGCTTTCCTTCTACAGAAACTGTACATTTAGAGTTGTGCATTCATCTGTTTTGATAAATTTTTGGCAGGGCTTCTGACACAGCTTTGCAACAGAATTAACTTTTCAATGCAGTGTGCCACCCTCACCTGAAATGAATTTTGTCTCATGACAGGACAGCACATGTAATCCCTTTTGACCTCCCTCTGTCATACCTGAAATGCAGTGTAAAGCAGCCGTATGTGAGTTTATGCTGCTAAGATAATGATATGCCTGAGATGGATTGAGATGTGTTCAACAGTTTTACGATAGAAGAAAAACTTGATGAATATCAATTAACTTTGTAGAGTACAATGGAAAACAAGAGAAATGGACTTCAGGAATATGTTCTGGAAAACTGTAAGCCTATATAAAATACGGAACACAGATGACAAACTTTTCCATATGAGTGAGAGCTGAACTTAATGAATATAGCTAATCAGAAGGTTGATGTTTAATAGGAGTGATGTAGATGGATGAAACACAGTTGGAAGGTACATTTGCTTGGTGCAACTGGGCATGCAGAAATTAAATGGCTTAAAACTCCTCAGAGAACAGTAGAGGAAGGAATTAGGAAGAATAAAGCAAGAATTAAGAATAACTTATGTTTCCTGTTCCCAATGGAAGACAGGCAAGAGAGATGTCAATGTTCCCTGAAAGAGAGAAGGAAAATGTGAGAGAACAAACCCAACTTGGGGGACAGGGAAAGTGAAGCTGACTGAACTTTGATCTTAAAGCCACAGTACTGTTCCAACTCTCCCTGAACTGATATTTTTGTCATTAATTTCTCTTTAAAGGAGAAACCTTAGAGTGAATACTAGGCCCTGTAGAAACAAAGATTTTCCATCAAGCACATATACCTTCATATGTTCCTCCCAGCTCTCTATTGCTCTGTAAAGTTCAGCTTGTTACCTATGATGCATCTCAAACGTTAGGGATCGCCCTAAATATTAACTGGTACCAATATCTGGCCAGATCTTGAAATCCTTTGCTATTCTTTAAGTGCTTGACACTGTTTAGGTGAAAGAAGCCATTACCATTAGGGTGGAGCTCAACCCCAAGGTTACTACAATCACTGGAAAAAATTCTTCATCACCAGCTGGGGAAAAAAACCTCCTAAAAATCACTTTTAAAATTCTGACTGCGTGCCGTGCAAACTGAGTACAGGTTGTGGGGAGTGAGGGCAGAAAAGAATTCCCTAACTGGAGTTTACTGGCCCACCATTATCTAGACTAAACTTCTCCTCCCAGTCCCTTGCTGCCCCTTTATTTTTCCCCCTCTTGAAAACCTATATGGTTTTTAAATAATTGGTATTGTTATCTAAAAAACCCAAAGAACTATGCAAGATATGGCGAAAGACCTTGAAAAGACAAATTCCCTGGGAACAGTATCACACGTATAGCACTTCAAAGAAATGCTGGGGAGAAGCCAGTGAAGTCTCCTCCCTCTGAAGTCTTCGAAGGACTGAACACTGTTTTCAAAAGAGAGAAATGTGATTCTGCAAAAATAGATTTTAGGGTCCAGATTCTGATCTTAGTTTTATTAGTGTATATAGATGGGTAGATATTGACACAGGTAGTAGAAAAATCTCTGTAATTACTCCACTGTAACTAAGATCAAATTGTATGTAAACCTATTCTGAAGCAGGTTAACTGTGGATAACTCAAAGTCAGTTCAAAAAGCAGGCAGTTTTTCTCTACTGAGACTAGTTCTCCCTTCAGTCACCAATAGAGACAAAAGCAAATCTCATGGCTGGGGCAAAATTTTAGAGTGACAATGTCATTGCACACCAAATGATCAGGGCTGTTGGTACTTGAAAGAGCTGTAATTCGTGATGTTAATTTTGAGTTAATTAAATTGAATAAAAAGTATTAATCTTTTTGAAAATATCAGTTTGTTTGTTGATGTTAATTTCTCTCCTAAAACTGGATGCTGCTGAGTGATTCAAGACTGTAAATCTGTTGGACTAACATAGAATTGTCAAAATACTCAGTATCAATGTAAATATTGTGTAACAGATTTTGAGCAATATCACAGTGTGGTTCTGTGGAATACTTTTAGCTTTGGCTAATCAATTTCATAAGAGACTCATGACCTCTCTTGGGCTCCAGGGACAGTTTTTCAAATGAGTTCTGACATAAAACATCACAGATGGGAATACTGGGCTGCCAGAGGGTTTGATCAAGCTAAAATTAAAGGGAGAGGAAAGAGAGTACAATTTTTATTCGAATCTATCTATACTTAGCTATGTAACTTAGGAGCCTTGCATGAGTCATGGTCAGTGGAGAGAAAAAGGGGGTCTTCAGGATGACTCAGGACTCCTGTGTGTCAAGGTCTTACCGATATTTTTCAGATACTCTCTGGAGACATCTATTTCTCTCCATAGATGTAGCATTGGGAAATAGAGGCTATTAACTGATGAACCTAAGATATATTATTTTTCAGACCTTTCCAAAAGTCCTGCTAATTTCTACTTTATACCTGTAGGGCTGAATCTTAGAATTTATTTATTTTGGTGCTTTTGTCACAAAATAACAGCCTACACAGAATTGAATTTGAGGCAGAGATTGATTTTGACTTCAAAGCCCAAATTGATTTACTTCTTGTGAAATCAAAAGCCAGCTCATTCATTTGTTCCTGTTCCCCCATGCCCTATAGAGGAGGTAAAGTGAGTGAGTAGCTGTGAGTGCTCAGTCCCTGGCTTGGATCAATCCACCACAATAGTCTAATCTGGACTGGAGGAGCAGAGGTAAAGATTGGTGTGAGGCTCTGCTCTTCATAAGTATGCCATACAATAGAAACTTCTGGATTGAAATTGCTGTCAATATTCTATCCACCCCACTTGAAGAAAAAATTTTGAATGTTGTATCACTGAGTGACATGATTCTGTCTCTGCAGAGATGTCACACCTGAATTCCCTTGTGATCAAAATATTCATAGAAACCAGTGCTGAGGAGAACTTGGAAGATAGCTATAAATTCTTATGGCTAGATATCGTATATCCAATGTTTTATTATTGTTATGATATTGTTTATACAACTATATGGGAAAATATTGTCAGGAATGGACAGGGCTTTGATCTGGGAGACTGTCTTTTAGTTTCCTGTACTGTCATTTCCAAAGATGACATTGCAAGGTGTTTTTTGTGAAAGTTCCCAGCTTGGAACCTCTAAAAATCTGCTGATTCAAGCTTTTTAATGTATTCCAAACATAAGTCTTTGGAATACATAAATAAGCTCTGAGCTCTTGACTTTGAGGGAAAGATACTGGGAGCGATTCAGTTGCTTTGTAGCAGGAGTCTGTCTCTGGAGTAGCAACTAAGACTTTTGAGCAGAGAGCTTCTACCTACATACTATTATAAGGAGCTTTCTGAAGCAGCAAATAAGCAATTTTTCCCTGTGTAAAAATATGTGGCTTTAAATGTCTCCAAGGCTATGGCTTGTTTGCAGACAAAAACACACTAAGGGGTTGATGCCACAAGCTATCTACCCAAGGTGTTTGTATTCACCTGTCATCATTTATTGCTGACATAACAGAAGAAAACTGAGTTCAGCATGATTTGGAGAGAGACAAACCAGCAGAAAGGCATCTTACTTCACTGAGCCTGGGGTACAATATGAATTTCAACCAAATGAAATTTTACAGGCCATAGCAAAGCAGATGACAAGCAGGTCTGGTTCACTTTCAATTATCTCTCATATATTGTTGCATGATTTTGCCCATCAGTAGGAATAATTTAAGAGCATTTATAATCCCACAGACATTAGTCTGTTTTTTTCTGATAAGATCGAATACCAAAGGAAAGCAAGTTGTGCCTCCCAGAGTGAGAAAGCAGTGATAGATTTAAAATTTTTTGTGCAGTCCTCAAAGTACATAAGATCCTGCTACTCTGAACAAAGTGGAAAACAAACAGGCAGCAATATCTTCTCTCAGTGAAATTCCTGGCAGTGTGCAAGCCAAGGAATTCTATTTATTTTTTTCAGGAACTATACCCTGCTCCCTAGACAACATTGCTAACTTAACCTGCGTCCTTGCTGTGCTGCTGGTGCCTGCTTTCCGTGAGCACTGCAGTGTGCAGAGCCCAGTATCTTCCTTCTCATCAGTTTCCCAACACAGCTTTTCTGCCCACCAAATTGAAGACTGCAGGCCCATTTTGAATGTGCCAGAATTGCTGTTTGATGTTTTCCATTATTTTTTCTTTTCCACGGAGGGACCGGATGGTTTCTTACAAACCACCAGTGCTGTTCTGCATAAGCAATCTGCATAACAACAGCTACAGGATGGGAAGAGCAAAGGAAAAAGTTGGTCTGGATTCAGATAATTGTCCAAACAATATCATGTTAGGTTGTATAGTCATTTAAGAAGAGCAGTTATCTGGACTATTTGCCTTTGTAAATACTCCGTATTAGTCAGCAGATGGCATTCATTGTACATTAACTATACTACCAATATTACCACAACTACTTTAAAGCACAAAGCATATGGTTTCCTCAAAGAGACACATTATTTCCTCATTTGCAGTTCAGTGTTAATTGCAAACAATTTAGTGACATACAAAGAAGGTAATTTTTCATCCCCATTTACTTTGAGTAACAGATTAAATAGAGTCTACCATTGTGCAAAATGTAAATAAGACCCATGACACTAAAAGGGTATTCAGGCTAATAGAAGGTCACACATTGGCTTTTGGCAGGAAACTCGACAGCAGTGCTGAAGCATTTTGGATAAGACTAATTGAGAGGTTCCAGCAAAGTGCCAAAAGGGGAAAATATCTTTTTTCTCCCTTCAACATTAGTTCAGATACCAAAAAACTCACTTAAAATGGCTTCAAAGAAATGTTTGCATTTTCAATGTTAATGCAGGCCACACTGGAATGGTGATAGCATACCCCAACCTCACAAAAGTGCTGATAATCTGCACAGACTGCCCTTTCAGTATCTCTGGGGAGGAGTCTGGCTGTTCCACACAACCCTGATGCACACATTGTTCTCTGGCATGCCTTGAACCTATGCTCATACCCATCTGTCTAGATGGCATAATGCCTGCTGCTCATAAGGTGTCATATCAGTTTTGATAGTGCATAAGTACCAATTAAAGATTGCTTTGCAGCTAGAGTGTAGAATGTGAAAAGTGTCATTTTCCTTTACAAGGGGAATGTCCTAGTGGAAAATAATGATAAAATGAAGCCCATGTTCCTCAGCCCTTTTGATTACAGTTACTAATAATATTTTGGAGACACAAAAAGCAAAATTAGCACAACAGAAAATTTTCAAAATTCTCATCTATTTTCACTCATTTCATGAATGAATTTATGATGCTTTATAGTTTTATATCTCAAAGATGTCTTTGAATACAGAAATAATTTTACAAGTGATAATTTAATAGAGTAATACCAACCATTAAGGACACACATGTACATATATACATTTGATTGCACACGTAATTTATTTCCCTTTTTCCCAACCCCTGCTACTTCATTATGCAAATTCTAGTTTTAGATAGTCATGAGCAAAATGAGCTTGTTCCTCATGCATAGTCTTCAGACTGTACATGCTCTTAACCCATTCACCAAATTCTGCACTAGTGGAAAAGGTTTTACTCAAGCAGCCATTAGCAGGAATGTATTCATTTAAGGTAGGAGAATATGTATTCCAACAGCTTTTCCTCATCCTCTTTTTTCTTCTTCTAATTGTCATTTGTGATCTTCCTCAGACAGAATTATAGATGTACCAGCTTAACAGAGGATAAACTCATCTACTTTTTCATTTAACAGATCTCACAGAGAAGTCTGAAGCACAATAGGATTTAGTTATTACACACTGTAATCCACTATTAGGTGTCTCAGTGTAACAATGAGATAAAGCACTGTCCTAAATGGTAGTACTTATTGCATATGTCAGTAACCCATATCCACAGAGATGTCACTACAACGTCTAGATGCCAAATACCCTGGGTTCTGGCGTGATGTTCTTAGCGTGCACAGGAGCCAGTTGACTGTGCATTTGGGAGTCAAGCTTGATGAGTTTGGATGGCACACAGGCACATACTTTTCTCTCATAACATTTTTTTCATAGTGCAAAAAGACCACGGTATCACATAGGAGAGCTGCTTCCTGCCCACCTTTCTCCATCCTGGCAGCAGAAGGTTCTTCTCCTTCGCATAAAGGAAACAGGTGAAGGAGCTCACATCAGGCCCAGGGAAGCACACATGACAATTGTTATATTAATGATTTTCTCACAGGGGAAATATTTTTTTGCTGAACTAGATATTTGGCATCTGGGCAAAAATCACCAAATCACTTGGGGTTTTTTTTTTAGAAATTGGCAGTACTTTAAGGCACAACATAGTTGGTAGCTATATGCTTGTCCTGTATTTCCAAAGATTTTTGCTAATGTCCCTATGAAGCTTCTAATTCATAATTGCAGGAAATGTTTTTGCACTGAATGAAATGCAGAAACATTTCAACAGGCATGTCTAAAAGGGTCCTTCTTAACCTGTAAGAGGCAATCTCAGAGCTTTGATGATGACCTGTGTTATTTTTCTGAACCAAAATAGGAAAATTTTTAGCTAAATATACCTGACATTTAGGACATATGTATGTCATGGTAGTGACATGTCTGCAGCTTCTCCCCAGGTGAGGATATATAGAATATTTCAGGCCACTGGCTCAAATGTGTTTCAGAGCTGTTCAGTGAGCCATGAGAACTCAGTCAGAGTGATCACCGGTTGTTGATGAATAATTACAGCAGCAGCTGCTGTGACCAGTCGGAAAATGCCATCCCTGTTAGGGACAACCACATCAGCCAGGGGTAAGGCCACTGTGTGTTTATTTACGCAAGATTTCTTGTTCTGGCCTGAGCCTGCAGATCCAGGCTAGTCCTTTCTTTATTGTCATTATAAATTTGAAATTATTATCTCTGAAAGTCGATTCCTCCCACACAGGCCATAAGGTGAGATGTGTCTCTATGGTCTGTAATTACTGGGGATAGGAAATGGAACAAATAAAGCCACAAGCATCAATGACTATCAGTTGAGACGGGGGAATTTTTGTCTCCAAAACCAGTTTTAGGCTCTGCAGGTTCCAAGAACATAAGTTATGACAGAAACAGAAAAGAGCCATCTGGTCCAATTTGTCTTCATATTTGTGCTGATCTGAATCCCAGCTCTTAGTTAATTCTCCAAATTCCTTATTTTCCTTTCCTTCCACAGATATCACCTGATATTTGTCACAGACTGAACAACCATTTGCTTTCATTATTTTCCTGGGCCATTTTGAAATTTTATGTCTGACCTCTGTGCTGCGTTCTCCTCTACTGTGTTCCACGTGTATTTAGCTTTTGGTTCCTATTTTTTAGTTAGCATTCTGAAAAACTTTCAGTATATTACTGATGCAAACTGCCTTAATACATATTATTGCTTAGTCTGGCCTCAGGTTTGCAAGCTTCGGTGATGTGATCTTTCAGCCTGATCTATTTTTTGTAGCTATCACTCAAAGGCCTTTGTTGGAACTGTACAATTTATTTGGTTATATTCTTTTTATTCCAGCTCGCTGTTATTGTATTATAGAGATCAGTACTGTGACCTATATTCAGAAAGACTGCCTTTGAAATGGATCTAGGAATATCTCAATATTACCAGATAACTATGTATTTACAGCTACACAGTCTCTCTCCCACTCACATTCCTCTCATTAACTTGACACAAAATCCATTGTTTCAGAAGCTCTGGATACAAGCCTGGCTCTGGCACTCTGAAAGAAATGTCTGACTTCTGAACCTTTGAATTTCTGAAGCAGTCAGATTCCAGAAAGACATAGTTGAAGGACATCAGACTACAAACAGCTGAATGTTATGGGAATACCTCTGTTAACAATAATACAAGATAAGGTGATGGGTAACAGAATTATAGAATATTCTGAGTTGGAAGGATCGAGTCCAACTCCTGGCCCTACACAAGACATTCCAAGCATCACACCTGTGCCTGAGAGTATTGTCCAAATGCTTCTGGAGCTCTGTCAGACTTGGTGTTGTGACCACTGCCCTGGGGAGCCTGTTCAGTGCCCAGCCACGCTCTGGGTGAAGAACCTGTTCCTGATACCCAACCTAAACCTCCCCTGACACAAATTTAGGCCATTCCCTTGGTTCCTATCACTGGTCACCACAGAGAACAGATCAGTGTCTGCCCCTCCTCTTCCCCTCATAAGTAAGTTGTAAGCGCAATGGTGTAACTCCCCTCAGTTTCCTCTTCTCCAGGCTGAACAGACCAAGTGACCTTAGCTGTACTTCACACAGCTTCCCCTCAAGGCCCTTCACCATCCTCGCTGCCCTCCTTTGAATATTCTCTAATAGCTTAATATGTTTCTTAAATTGTGGCACCCAAAACTGCCTAAAATATTCAAGGTGAGGCTGCCCCAGTGCAGAGCAGAGCTGGATAATCCCCTCCCAGGTGTGGCAGTGGTGTTATTCTGTTGACTGGGCTGGAAGATCATCCACCATTAGAAAAACAATCATCACTCAAGTTAGATGTGTTTAACATTCAAAAAGTACCAGGAAGAGTGGCTGCTTTTCTTAATTTTTCTGGTGTTGAGCAAAGGACTTTGTTGATATGTGGATAAATACCTTAAGCTGAGAGATGAGTAAGGTACAGAATTTAGGTAGCATCATCAATATTTCCAGTTTATTTGAGTTTTAAATTGATAGCTTTCTTCTATATCTTTATGTTTACTGAAGTTTTAAAGAACAATTAATTCATTAGAGGATGGATGTAACTCTGAGCAGCTTGGTAGGTAAGACATTGTGTGGAAAGCCAGAATACCAGGCTTCGTTCCAGCTCCACCAGAAGCTGAGTGAGTCAGTGAATCCCTTTCCTCCTCTATGTCTCAATTTTTCAACCTGTGTAAATAAAACATATACCGTCTTTTATTGTTGCTGTCTAGTCTTCTCTTTTCCCTGATATGTGAAACAACTTTAGGAGTAGTCTCTTGACTAAAGCTGCTGTTTAACTGTTGCCAGGATTTTGTCCTACCTCAGGGAAGACATCCACAGTGTTTATTAATAAAATCCTCACATAAATTGCTCTGATTTTAGACTGCTAGAGAATTCAGTGAGAGCCATGCCACATGTTTTTGAGGTTATTAGTTGACTTTGCAGTGTACAAAAAGTACTGTGAGTGGCCAGCCCAGACGAAGTTTACACAGCAGGGGTGAGGTGAGCTGCCTGTTTCCTCAATATCTGGTGTTTGTTTCCATGCTTTGGAAGAGTTTTTTCTGCATCCTATCAGTTTTCACTACAAAATATAGAAATAAAACAAATAGAACAAAGCTGTAAATAATTCCCTTGAGTCACAGACACTCAGGACAGAAGAAAACAACGTTGTTCTTATTTGATTGGTTAATTTTTCCAGTAATATTGCCTTTAGATATGAAATTTCTTTTTGTAAAACCAAAAATGAGGCTGCAAAAATGTCTTTAAAAGAAGAACACAGGCAATTTCACCACTTACTGTGGTAATGAGCCTTTCTGCAGTCAACCCACTGAACTCTTTCTGCAAAAATTGGCCAGCAACATCAATATTAGAATAAAACGCACTGACCTATTTCACTACAAAAAGAGTAAGTAAAGTGTGATTTATCATTTAGAGACTTTTCAGTATAAAGCGAGATGAAGTTATTGTTTCAGTGAAAATTCACTATGACAATAATCCAATTACTGATGTCTGTGATCTGCTATAAAAGAAAAATGCTCTTGATGGCAGCAGAATTCTAGTCATAGGCACGTAACTCATGTCAGCACTCCAATTAGGTATTTTGTACCACGTCTCTGCCACATGTAGGATGCTGAACAAGCTTCAGCAAGCTAAGTCTCAGCTGTGAGATTTCTTGCACTCTTTGGCTTTCTCTTTTTTTTTTTTTTTTTTAATAATTAAGAAAACTCATTGTGTGCTAAAAAGTAACTGAAGTATTATTACTTTGAGGATGGTGAAGATGACAGCCTTTAGTGGAACTGATTTTTTTTAATGTCACTTTGAACACTCATACAAATTTCAGCTAAACAATCTCAATGAAATGAATGAAATGATCTGTTATAAAAAATTGATTTGTGCCCTTGTTGATTTAAGTGAAGTAGATAGAAGAAGAGTAAGCTTCATATGGGTTCCCCTCATCAAGAAAGATGTGCATTTTTTTTTCTCGTTTCGATTTTTCTTTTTAAATTTTTCTGTATATTTCCAGTTTTCTGCTGTGAATCAAGAATTCATTTCTTATCAAATTCATATTGAAGATGTGGAAGAGACTGGATATACACAAAAAGTCAGATAAAGGCAGTGAAGAAGTCAGATCCAGTATGAAAACAAGTTAATAGTAACATTTTCAGAAGAATTTTTCAGAAAAAAAAAGTAAGTAAGAATAAAAAGAAATTATTGTTGATTCATTCTAGAGGTTTCTCTGGCCAGAAAAAGACTTTATTCAGACCATAGGTGTTTAGGAGTACACCTGAAGAGCCAAAAGCAAATGGCAATTTAAAATAAAATTTTCTCAGAATCACTTAACTCACTCCTCATTCTCAAGCATCCTGCAGTTTCTAATTCATTACTCTTTATAATACAAAACTACAAGGCTGGAAAACTCTCTTGCTCCTGCTCTACAAATAAGTAATTGAAACCAAGCACTTGGAAAGCCTTGGTTACATCATGTGGTGTCAGAAGGAAATAATTAAAAATGATCTTGCAGAGGAGAAAAATTGAAATATTTCAAACAATATTTTCAGTAAACTGAAAAAGACCTGGGAATAAATAACTAATAGATAACTATAGTCTGAAAATTTGAAACTGATGGAGCTTAGTGAAGGCTGGATATGTCAAACATATTGTACACCATTCTTTTTGGAGGGGCATAATTATCCCAGAGCAATTGTCAGTCAAAACCTGTCTTTTTGAAGGAAAATTATATGCATGGCCTGTGGACAGAGGGAAGTGTCACTGGTAGTTTTGGAGAGGCTTGTGCATGGAAAGAAAGCTGAGGGGTGTGGAAACCATCAGTAGAGTCCGAGAGCAGACTTGGGCACAGGTGCCTCCTCACAGTACTGACACTCCCACTCATCTGAATGCTGTCTCCATGGATGATTTCATGGTTTGTTTTTTTCATCTCACAAGTAACTATGGGCCAAACTTCTCAAGCTGTTCCATGTTAAAAGGGCTCAGGGCTAAGTGTGCTATAGAGATGTACAAAATTATGAGTCCCATGACAGCACCGGGCTTCTTCTTTACCCTCACTTCTAGTAACAATGAGAACAGCTAGTGGGATTCCAAATGTGCCCCTGTTAATCAACACACACTAGTTAGTCATCAACATCCCAGTGATGTTTCTTGGGCAGCAAATGATTGTATGTTTTTCACTGAGGACTTCAGTCCAACATTTAAAATTTTTTTCTTCTGTGCTACAGAAAACAAACTCTCCTTTTATTTTTACAAAAAAAATCATTGTAGTAAATCCCCTCAGGATTGTTCCAAATATAAGCATGTTGTAGAAAATAATCTTTCCTGAAAAGCAAGGAGAACAGTGTTGGAAAAAAGAAAATCCTATGTAGCTATGGTACATGCTCACCTGTGAATCAGGAATTCACTGGCTGTGCTACTGACCATGGCGACGAATTGAGGTGTATTAAAACAGTTAGTCTTTGCAAAACTTGCTTATTTGAAAGGACATGGAGAGCTAAAATATCCCCTGGAGATTGCAGGGAAAAGAGTTTTGGGTAGAGCATGCTTCTGACTCTGCTGTGGCTGCCCCATATGTCACCATTTGTCCTTCCAGCAATAGCACTGGAAATCCATGATTTCCAAGATCCTGGTACAGGCAATGACCTATAGCAGTAGGCCTGTTCCCTACTGCCATTTACACATCCATGCTGTTGGACGTGAGGACTGCAATTGTTTTTGTCAAAGGAGCAACAATACCCATCTGGGCTGTGATGGAGTACATGCTTCCTTCAGGTAGCACCGCTGTCTATATCTTTATATACCCTTATATAACTGTCCCTTGCTGAAGCAAAATTAATTTAAACACATTTTTTCCAGAAATGTCATGTCCACTTTTCTGAGCAAACAGTTCTTGCTTTGATTTCTGTCTCTCGGTGAATCTTGTTTAAAGTTTTTTTTTTCCTTCCAAACTGACACATGCATTTATTTCACTTCCATACATAATATAATTTATTTTCATGAGAAAACAGAATTAAAAATTATTATGTAGATTGCCTTTTCTGTCCCACATCTGTGTGTGAATAATCAAACCCGATTTGCAATCTCCTTCTACTCCCACCACACCCAGGGTTTTCCTCGCCTGAACTGTTGGTGTTATCAATATAAGCTGTACCCACATATTCATTTTTCTTCTTGTTATTTATTGGTATCACATATCACTTCTTGACTCAGAGTTTCTGAATTGTCACAGAATAATAAAAGACTTTAACAATATATTGTTCAAGGAGCCAGGCATTTTATCTTGAAGTATGTCTAGTCAAGCAAATCCTCTGACTTCTATCTGGTTTTAGCTAAGGCATCAACAAACACCTCTTAAACACTCCTGCCCTTCATTTATCTCTCCTAGGTCAGCAGTCTTTACAGCGTTGTGTGTCCTCACAATTAATTGCACTGCATTGCTGAAGATTTAAGATGCCTAGAGGAGTGTCACCAGGTGAATGTACTTGGTGTCCTTGCGAGTGTTTGCTGCTAAACTGTCAGGAGAGGGACAGGAGAGGCTATGGCTCTGTGTGTCTCTGCCCTACCTGAGCTGGTACAGAGCCTGGTGGGAGAGCCAACCTCAAATACACTTTGACAGCTCTTTGAGAGACAAGCTGCAGGATCCTGGGTCCTGAAGACTTTTGTGACAGTCAGAGGTGTTAACAAGACCAAGACAGAACCTGTTTTCTGTCTGGGTCAGAAAGCCTTTTGAATGTCCTCTTGGGTTTTACAACCCACATAGTCCCCTGAATGCAACCCTTATGGATCAGTGGGTGTAGGAAACTGGAGCTGTCATAACTCTCCTTTTTCAGCTTCAAAACTCTGACAGCCTGACCTCTTACTGCAGTCCTGAAAAAGCACAAACTCCTCTGGTTGTCTACCTCATGGAGTGCAGGTTCTTGTTGTCTGTGTTTTTTGTGGCCAGCATTGCTTTACTTCTAACTCTCTGCATCAGAGTTGTCCAAAGGCTGACATTCCTGCCTGTCACAGAGCTATTTGTCTCACAAGCCTTGCAGAAGCAAGCTTTATATTTTTTCTTTCTTTAATGTCTACTTCAAATATTTATAAGTAATCTGATTTTTCATCATGTCTGCTCTTTGAACAGCTCATTGAAGGTTGTAGTGCTTCTTTTGTCTTGCGTCTCTTACTCCCTAGTCCTTCTAATCCTATTTCTGGCTACACACTGTGTAGCCTTCTCTAACAAACCATAGTTTTCCTTGTGTAATTCCCCCCAGTTAACTCACTTTTTCCAGTAGGCACATGCTATTTTAAGAACTGTGCAGTGTCACTGTATGGTTTCCTCTCATGCTTGTGACACAGCTTTACAGTTTTAACTTTCACTGGGAAAACACGGTGTCTGCTTTGCAGATGGAGTGGCAAGGGATTGTAAAGGATGGGGCTGCTACCAACTCTGGACACTGGATTTAATACCATGTGTGCATGTCCTCCTTTTGGCCAAGGACTGGGTTAATTTTTCACAGTGGCCATGAGGGGACAGGGCCTGGAGCCATGTGGGTGTGGCCAAGACCCAAATATTATTCCATACCATAGAACATCATGCCCAGTACATAAACTGGGGGAAAACATCAGCAGCCTCCAATCACTGCTCAGGGATGGGTTGACTGGACATTGGTCAGCAGCTGCTGAGCAATTGTATTATGCATCATTTGTTTCTCTTGGATTTTATTCTTCTCTCATTTTCCTCTTCATTATATTTATTGTTATTATAAAATTTATAAGTAACATTGTTGCCATTATTGTTAAATATGTATATTCATTATTATTATTATACTGGTTTTATTTCAACCCATGAGTTTTACTTTTTTATTTGCAATTCTCCCCACTGGGAACAGCACTTCCACAGCAAGGGAATCAGCCCAGATACAACCGGGAGTAACACCTGAAGACACAGGTATTGAAGGTAATTTCCATGGAAACCTTAAGTAAAACAAAAGACAGGTGAAAACTCTGAGGGGTACTGGCAGCAATTACCGGTTTTGTAGCTCTGCAGTGTTTTTTAGAAAAAGCTGTGTTTAAGAAATTCTCCTTGAACACTTGTTCTACTTGTTCTGTGATTTCCAAAGGGCTAAAGTTGGAAACAAGATCAACAGTGATGAGAATCTGAATAATATGGAAATGACTGGAAAGACTTTATTAGAGTTAGATTTTGGAGACCAAAGCAGTTCATTGTGGAGTCCTTTAGCCCACAGAGGAGAGATCTGATCCTGGGTGACTGGTTATGTACACCACAACTGGGAACTATAAATATACTTTGTTCACAGCTAATCAGTTCAGAGCGATGTGTGGTACAAAGGTTTGGTCCAATTAACACAGTCTGTTGACTTTCTATATAGAGGATTTAGCAAGGACTGTGATTAAGCTCAGAAATACATGCCCCTTGAATGATTTCTTTGCCTCAGAAGAAAAAAGGCACAGGTGAACTTTGTTAATGGAGGAGGACAAATATATTAAAGCAAGATCTACCATGCCTGATGTACTACCTTGAAGATGTATGCAAGAAACAGAAACATTAGCGCTGTTGTTGTCATACCCAAATTATATTTTAAATTACTCTGAGTATAGGTGCAGTCTTTGTTTCACAGCACATATTATATACTTCTGTCCCTATATAGAAATATAATTAATTTTTTTGTGTTTACTGCTAGGGGATGTATATGATGTCTACACCAGCAAGAGGGAGAAAGTGCATATCCATAACTTTCGATTAAATTGGTATTCTAATAAATAGTCATTAGTTATTAAGAATTCTGGAATTATAAAAGTTAAGAATTCTGGAATAATTTCAACTCCCTGTACCTAAGAGTCCTTCAATGGATGTCTAATCTTTTATGGAGCCTGCTTTGTTCCTATGTCATGTGTAACATCTGTTTTGAAAATCTATCTGGATACAGAGAAGTACTTGCACATTAAACTCATGGCATCAAGGATATATGTTTCTGTTTCAAAGGAATAGAATCCCATAGGAGTTTCATAGCTAAGGCAGTACATTTTTTCTCTTTCTAGAAATTCTGGAGCAAAATAGTGTTGAGACTGTGGGAGAGGTGTTGGGTGAGAAGAGACAAAGCTGTAGACCTGTAAAGACTGGAGAAGCTTGGTGACCTGTATGAAGTGTGTCTCTGTGGAATCTCTCTTCCTGAAGGAGGCAAAATGCATGGTTCCAAATTTGTAAGCAAGTTTCCATGGTGTGAACAGTACCATCTTAACTGCAGACTCAGAGCTTTAAGGAAATTCACCCTGGAATGCTGGGGAACATATAAAGGATATTTCTTTTGGGTGAAGTCAGTTTATGAGGCCGATTACTTCTGAAAGGTCAGCATAGTGTGTCTAACCTCGTTTCAAATACACATCCATCCTAAAACTCATGATGTGTAATATGTTATCAGGTATCCTAATGATACAGACGATGGTGTAGTTCTACACCAGTCAGTTTTTCATGGTTATCGTCAATTATGCCAGTGAAAGCAAAAGTTCTTGGATCTCTATTTATGTTTGCAAAATTAGTTGGTCTATTTTCTCTTTTTTTTTTTATCATTTATTGGCAGCAGCCTAGGCAGTAAATGTTTAGATGATTTTTAGATACCTTTGAGAACTCTTTTCATTTTACATGTGACGGGCTTTAAATACAGAATCATGATGTTTTTCTGATGAGCTGAGATGCAATTCTGTTTTAAGGAAAAAGAGAAATATGTCCTCAAAACTACAGGTTCTTTGGGGTCTGTAGAGACAGGCTTTATTATTGATCAGGCATGACGTGTACCTTGGTACCTAACAATATTCCTCGTATTTCTTAGAGAAACCCATTTGCAAAAGTAAATTTTCTGTCAGTGATAGCTGATGCTTGGGAAATAAGTCAGCAGAACTTAATTTGTTTACTCTGTGTAATTTGTTTGTTAATGAACTGTGTATGAATGGAACACAATTTCAGCATATACATTTTCATTAATCAGATTTATTTGTCGAAATGTGTTGTTGACAGGGGTTGCTGCTCCTTTGTGATTAACTCATTAAACAAATCTGTTACTCACTATTTTTAAAATAAGTTGTTCTGCTTCAGCACAAAAAGCACATTGCCTGACTGTTCCTTTAATTTCTGAGTACCACCTTTAAGCTCAATATCCACATGGAGAATCTTCAGCACATAAAAGTGAAGCAATTCACAGAATTAACCTGCAGTATATTTTTTGAATTTTATTACTATTAGCATACTTGTTTTCTAAAATGTCCTTTAAAAAAATCTTATCTGTGATTGTGTAGTCATGGTAAGTTTGCATAAAAATTTGGAAAGCCTTTTTATGGAGAAATTTTGTAGTCAACACTCCAAAACCCACTCATAAATAGCAAGAGAAGAAGAAATAGTTTGACAGTTTCAGTTGCATGGGATGATATTCTAAGTGTCAAGTTGTTGTTGTTGTTGAGAAAGATGGAAATGTAGAAGTGCTACACTGGGAACTTTTCTCTGGGGTTTTATGACTATAAGAAGAGATTCAGAATGTTATTTGTTAAATCTGAAAATGAAAATCCTCATGAATTATTCACCCTACTAGCTGCTTTATGAAAAATAACTAGATGTTAATTTTCAAGTTTTAGGAATTAAAACATGAAGTGTATAGTTATCCTTTAAAAATAAATAAATAAAAATAATTTGTGGTTCCAGTAATGGGATCAAATCCCATGGAATTCATCCTTGTTTTCCTCTATGAAACTGTAGCTACAAATAATTCAGTCTATGTTTTTCCATCATATACTATGTCAGAATATATTTTGCTTCATATCAAAGTAATATATATTATTTACTGTAAATTTTGAAGTCTAATATATTGTCAGTGCAATAATGAAATATAGGTGATAGAATCAGGTGTAATTTAGGTTGAGAGGGAAGCCTAATTCAACTCACCACACAAGACAGGGCCTGATTTTGAGTATGTCCAAAGATGTCATTTGAATCCCTTCTGTGTGTACCTGTTACAGTGTTCTGCCACCCTTGCTATGAATACCCTTTTTCTTTTTCCTCTTACAGAACTTCTGTTTGTTGGGCAATTTATGCAACATCAGTTGCTTCCTGTCCTGTTGCTGCACACTTTCAAAGCACCTGGCTTTACATTTTTTGTACCCTCTCTTTAGTTTCTTTCTTACTCTACTCTTCCTGAGTGAACAAACCCAGCTCTCCCACCTCTCCTGGTCTGCCATGCACGCCACACCCTCACCAGTAGGCTGCCACTGGACTCATTCCAATGTGTTCATGTCTCTCTTAGAATGAGGAGGCCATGACTGGACCAAGCACTCCAGATGTGTTTCACCAGGGCTGGGAAGATGGGAATGTCACCTCCCTCAATCCACCAGCTGTATTTCTGACAGCACAGCTCAGGATGTGGTATGCTTTCTTTGCTACCAGGGCACCCTGCTGACTCACACTCAGCTTGTTATCCACTGGAACACATAAGCCTTTTCCTCCAAAGCTACTTTACTGCCAGTCACCCACCAGTCTGTACCAGTTCTTGAGTTAGTCCTCTGAGGTGCAGAATTTGACATTTCCTATGGTTGAGCCTGATAAATTTCCTGTAAATGCATTTCTCCCCACTTACAAGTTCCTTCTGAACAGAAAACCTGGGGTTTTTTTGTTACATCCTCCAGTTGACTATTATCCATGAATTTTCTCAGGATGTACTGCACGTTATCATTCAGGACATTAATAAAAACAAAAACCAGTGTTGGCCTCAGTGTAATTCCTCTACTGGAAATTGCCCACTGCTTGGCTACTGTAGCCCTGATTACAGACTTCGCAGTTTGGCAATCTGGCAATAATTTTCTGCTCACCTAACTGTCCACCCATCAAAGTTGTATTTCACCAGTTTGGTATAAGGATCTTTTGGGAGTGTGTACTGAAACCTTGCTGCATTTGAGGTAAATGACCTCAGCTGTGGTATTCTTGTTCACAAAGCCAGTAATTTCTTTGTAGAAAACAATGACATCGTGCATAGATGGAAAATCAGCCTTTCTGTGGCTTTTGCCATTTGGTCTCTGGCTGCATTAAACAGTGGTCCCTTGCTTTCTGTAATTTAATTCTGTCAGTGACATATGTGTAGGAGCCCTGGTTGTTGCCCTTCCCATCCCTTGCTAGTTTCAGCTCCAGCTGAGCTATGACTTTCCTAAAGCCTCTCTTTAAGTTAAAGCAACATCTCTCTATTCCTGCTAGGAGTCCTGTCCTTGGCCATGCTCCTGAATAATTTTTTTTGAGCTCATTCTTAAGTCTCTTGTTAATCCATGCTAGCCTCTGACTACTCTTCCTTAGATTTCTGCATATTGTAATGGTTCACCTGTGTGCTTTGAAGAGGTTGTTCTTGATCAGCTGTTCTGTGCCACTGTCCTTCAGAGCTGCCTCCCATGGGATCCTGCCTCGAGCTAATATATACTGTCCTGACATCCTAAGGGATGTTGTTCAGTGATGAAATCAGAGCTTTTAAAGAGAAGTTTAGATCACTTTTACAGTGTATTTCTAGAGCTTGACCCAGCCCAATTGTACTTGACCTCACCCCTGTGAGGTTTGAGCCAAAGACGTTATCATCCCATCTAACAGAAACACTGAAGTCTCTAGCCCTGAAGATAATAAAGATACTTACACTGATTTAATTGAAAATTAGAATACTTCTACACAGATAGCTGGATATAGCCCTCAATTTCCTTATTTAGACAGTGTATTATGCTAATAAGAACACTTGACTTAAAGATGAATTTCAACAAAACTGCAAGTCCAGGGAAAGGAACCAAATTCAGACATCTGAGAGTGAACACACACCATCATAATGCATACGTAGGAAGGAATAAACCAATCCAGATGCAATCTGGAGAAGTAGAAACAGGAAATACTGAAAAATCTTCACTTACAGTTGGCAAGTGCTATCTACAAGATGAGTGATAGAAGCATCTCAAATTGGGCGTCAATTTCTTTGACTATACAAAATCATTCTTGCTGTAGCTATCAATGGAAAGTGGAACAGATTAGATCACTGGAACATTTGGATGATTACAGGACTTTAAAATTGTCCTTTTTTTATGGGATATTAATTTTTTTCTTAGTAGCTATTGCAGTGCTGTGTTTTTTGATTTGATATGAGAATAAGGCTGATAACACACATATATCTCAATTTTGCAAAGTAGTGTTTCTCCTAAATCAAGGCTTTTTCGGTGTCTCATGCTCTGCTATTAAGGAGGTGCACAAGAATCTCTGAGGGCTTACAGTCAGGATGGCTGACCCAAACTTGCCAAAGTAATGTTCCACACCACAGAATGTCATGGCCAGTGTATGACCTGGGGAGAGTTTGGCAGGAGGGGCTGATTGTTATTCGGGCGCTGGCTGAGCATCAGTCAGTGGGTGGTGAGCAATTGCACTGTGCATCTCTTGTCTTTCTTGTGTTTTATTCACCTCTCTGTTTTCTCCCTTCTGTTGTTAAGGGTATAGAAATTTGGCAGAAAATACCTTTCCCCCTGAAAATTTAGCACACCATTTTATTTAAAATTCTTATTCACTGAGAGTGGATGAGAGTGAGGAGGCACTGGTACATGTTGCCCAAAGAAGCTGGGGATGCCCCATCCCTGGAAGTGTTCAAGGCCAGGTGGGATGGGACTGAACAATCTGATCTAGTGGAAGATGTCCCTACCCATGACAGGGGCTTCCAGCTAGATGATTTTTAAAGTCCTTTCCAACTTAAATAATTCTATGAGTCTATTTTTATTATTATATTTTATTTTATTTCAGTTATTAAAGTGTTCTTATCCTTTTCTCCTGATTCTCATCCTCATCCCACTGGGGTGTGAGTGAGCAGCTGCATGACACTTTGTTGCCAGCTGAAGCTAAGCCAGGACAAAGAATTAAGATGAAAAAGTCTAGCATGGATGTTATTCCTCTTCCCAAATTCCACCTTTCATAGAACAGAAAGAAAATCAGGTTCATATCTATCTATCTATCTATCTATCTATCTATCTAATCTGTCCTTTTTCTATTCTCAAACCAAAAACCACCAAATGCTCCCAGAAAAGGCGATTTAGGAAACATTTGTGTCTTTGTTCTCTGGAAATGCAGGTGACTGCTTTACTTGTCATGTGTTTAACAAAGTGCACTGGTCTGCAAAGCCACCCTAAAGATTAAACTGGAGGGTCAACAAAGTAGTGAGGAACAACTTGGCTATGTGTATTGCCACCTGAAGGCACTCCCCCATTTCCAGTTTGGAAACCAAGAGATCTGTGAAGACAGTGTGAAGAGATGGAGAGGAAGTTTTTGTTTACTGTGAACAGTGTGAAATTTATAATGCCTTTACTACTGTTTATAGCTTAATTTGCATGCGTTGTGAGAAGAAAGCATGCTAGATAAATAAACTGTGCTCAGTGAAGAGTCTGATCAAGTGCAATTCTGACACACACGCAGATCAGCACAGACCCATACTTCAGCTCAGTTCTCTCATGCCCTTTTCCTTTTTTTTTTTAATAATCTTCCCCAGCAGGATAAGACATTAAAAAAACCCCCCATTTTCATTAAATAATAATAATTTTCATTCTGTCTTTTGCCAGGGACTTTGAACTATATATTTACCTTTTATTATCTTAGTCACACTAACCTTACTACTCCCCTGGACATTTGTTCTGTGTGGTTTTATGTATTTTTGAGTGGCATAATATATTTATTATTTGTTCAGAATAAGAACATAAAGTTTAAGACATACAAATTTCTGCTGAGTCATTATTAGGAATGAGAACTCAGATCGTATGACTTTTTTTGCTCAGCTTTCAGCATCTACTGAAAATGCAGCAGAGAAGCTAAATCTTTTATGTCTAATTTTTTAATGTATTGTTACTCTACTTCTCATTCTGAATTGAGGACTTTGTATGTACCCTTCTGATCCATGCTGTTGTAAAAGGCATTATGGCATATATCATATCATATATGATATCTAAATTTAATAGTACATACAGCATAACTTATGTATCTTTAGACTTATGTTTGTCCCAAAAAAACCCAAAAAACCAAGGCAAAACCAAACCAAACCAACTACTTTAAGAATGCTTTTCATAATAGTTGAATTCATTAATTCAGAAAGAGTCTGGAAGGTTACATTGTATGACATAACGTTATATAATATAGTCTGAAGTACTTATATCCTAGAATCTTCTTACTCTATTAAGAGGTGTTCTTAAAATCTATGTGTTCAAAAAACAAGTAAATCAGAAGGGTTCTCAGAAAGCTATTAACTTTTTTCTTGGGAATTTTAAGATCTTCTTTGGAACTATTCAAAACTATTTTTGTGTCTAGAAGATAAAGAAGATGTAAATCAAGATAGTGCTGGAAGTTATTATTGTGACTCATACTAATAGTCTAGAACTGGTTAATTCCTCAACTACCAAGTGATAATCACAACAAGCAGAACATATCATTAAAATGAGAGCTGTAAGTAAGATAGGCATGATTTTGTGCCTGATTTCATTTGTTTATATATTTTGCTAATGAATTGTAATTAATTTAGTGAAATGGATAATATACTATTAAAATCTGCAATGAGTTATATAGAGTTATACAGCTAACAAATGACACCTTGTCATTATGTTGACATTGAAGAGTGAAAATAATTACCTCCACTGACATTACAGTGTAGTATACATACAGGTGTATTGAAATGGATTTAAAACGTGCCTGGAAGCTCAGGGGATTAACTTGTAGAGAATACAGTAGAACCTCATCTCTCCAGCAGGAAAGACCAATGTAGGCTCCCTAAAGTTGAATATCCAAAGACTTACATTTATAAAGTAAGCAAATACTTCAAACATTTACGGTCTACTTTACCTTCTTAATCATACATCTATAGTTTTGTCACCTTATTGGATGTGCCCTCACATCAGCAGTGTTCAGCAAAGACATGGCTTTGTGTCCCAGGCAGCAGAGAACTTCAGGCCCTGCAGCCCACCAAGGCTGCCTGCCTGCAGCAGCCACTCGGCCTCTGTGGCTGAAGAGCCTCTGGCAGCTGAGCCAAGGTTGTTTTGTGCTTGCTCAGTTGTCTCCTTGCTATTGTGCTGTGACCTCTGTGTCTGTGGCATGAAGGTGAGTAAACTGAGAGGATGCAGTTTTTTGACAGAGGAGGAGGTGTGTATAAGCATTGCAAGGTACACAAAATGAATTAATCTGTTTTGACTCTATTATACAACCTTATTTCAAATGTGACAATACTACATAATTGCTTTTCTTTACCTTTTTCTGCTGTCATTCATATTTTGTGTTCTCCTTTTTACAACATCTTCCCAGGGTTAATTTATCAATTATAAATAGGAATTAAGAGACAAAATGTAGAATGAACGTTTCACTGATAGTGTCCAATCATTTTCCCTGTGTACTGAAACACCTCATCTCTGTTCTCTGAGGTTTTTTTTCTTAGAGTTGCAAAGTTCTTAGTTCTTCTTCTTCCCTTCCCTGGCCAGTTCTTAGACTGGCCAGGGAAGGGAAATGTTATTTTATGTATATGATGACAATGGGGGAATGAGAATGGGAGATTGCTCCCACTAATTAGGCAGTTAAAGAAATGGACTTTTTGCAGTATTTTCAGACCAGAGACAGAACAAATATGCTGATGGTGTAGAGTGTATGATGGGCTAGGAAGAAGTCTCTCAGGTGTGTTGGATGGCAGGCACCCATGGACTGGGAGGACAGTTTGTGTCGTACTCAGACACGAAAGGACCACGCAGACACCGTTCTGTCAGGATAGGGCCTGGGCCAAAAGAGAGAGCAAGAAGGGCCAAGGTAGGGCAAGAAGAAGGAAGAAAGAGGAAGAAGACCGGCCCAGCCCTTTATTTTGTCAGTTATATATCTTTTTAGAGACAACCATGGATTGGAGGATGGGGTTACCACCTCTCCATGACACTGGTCAGATCAAAAGTCTATCATAATTCTCCGCCTAACAAAAAGGAATGATAATAATAGATATTGGTAGGTAAACATGCCTGATGCTTACAGTAAAGTGCCTGGGAAATTCTACTACAAGAATGAAAACATAGAAAGACTGCAAAATTCAGGGCGACAAGTTTGGAGGCTAAATGCTGCCCAGGTTCTCCTTTCATATAAACATGTCAGACATATCATACCTGGCAAAGTCTTCACAAACTGGAAGCTCATTTCCTTTGAGAAACCCACCAAATTAATAATTGATAGAATAATGCATTGGGGGTTTTATTATATATTTATTTTAATTTCAATTCAATTTAATTTTATTTTTAAAATTTTATTATCTTACTGGTACAGGTTAGCTCAATTTTTCCTTAGTTCTAGCATGATGGATGTTGAGAACTTTTGACAGGGAGGTCTTCAATCAAAGTAGGAGCATGGTGTCATTGCATGTATATAAAAATTTAATGGTTTGATAACCTGAACCCCTGTAAACCACTGTGTCAACAAGATATATATAATTCTTCAGTTTATAGTAGTCCAGTTTTGGAAAGTGGAACAAATTTCTTGTTCCCTCACATAATGTATTTTCTTGTAATGTTGTTATTTTCCCTAAGGATGGAGGGTTGTTTGTTTTCTTTCCAAGTAGATATGGAGAAAAAACAAACAATACAGCCAAAAATCTTTGGTTTACTGCTTTCAACATTTCCTTCTCTGGTAAAAAAAATAGACTGTCGTTGTCTATAGTGACTGCTGTGATGACAAACCTCTGATTTACAGGTCTTGAGGAAAATTTGATGAAGAATTTCATCAAATTAAATTCTTCATCAAATTTTCCTCAAGACAGTTTCATCAAATGAAATTCTTTTGTGGGATAATATGATGCATTAAAGTTTTAAAATTTGCCTTTTCTGTAATTTAAGTTTCATTTGTCTGTTGAGTTTATATGTGCTTTGTATGTTCCTCATTAGGGAAAAAAAAACCACAGAGAAGGTTTGCAGCGAAAAAGTCTGCCACATTTTGGAGGTATTTGTATGACTGTGTTGGGATGCACTGAAACAGTCAGGAAAGCAATGATTATGATCAGATTTGATCTTCTGCCTCCCTGCGCACACTTCCTATGGCTCTATTTCAATAAGATTCTTTGCTGAGAATTTGAGAGAGCAGACCTAGTTTCTTTTGTGCATTGCAATCAAGATTTGCAAGTGTAGGAAAAAAGTATCTAAATAAAAGTGGTGTTTTTTTTTTTTAAATTTTTTTTTAATTTCATGCACTTCAGCGTTTTTCCTCTTTGAATTACTGATTTCACAGTTTCAGATGGGGAAATTACTTATAAATTCATTATAGTCACAGACATAATGCTTAAAATCTTTGTAACACATGTTAACTCTTTCCTGAAATTATTATCAGTTTGAATTAGTCATCAGACATGAAAAAAGAGAATGCTCTTTCTAGGACAATCTCAGAAAGGATACGGCATTGTTTGAAAATGAAATCTAAGAACATCTTCTCTGTGCAGTTGACTGGTGACTGGAACAGATTGTCCAGAGAAGCTGTGAACACTGGAGGTGTTCAAAAACCACAACAGAACAATCCTGTGCCCTGTGCTCTGGGATGACCCTGCTTGAGCAGGGAGGCTGGACCAGATAAGCTCACTGTGGTCACTCCCAACCTGACCCATTCCGTGATTCTGTGATTCTGTGATTCTGTGAAGACATAGTGGACAAGGTCCATGAAGGAACTGACCTTTTCCTGTTCCTGGTTCCTGGCTTAGCAACACGATCTTCATCAGTTCACAATGAACAACCTGCCTATACACTCTGGGTGCCCAGTTTCGGCTCTTATATGTTGTATAAATCTGCTATTTGTATTAGTGAGGGTGGAGCTGGTATTGCAAGTTGACCACATTGCACATCACACCTTTTCATTTGCTCTAATTTTCTCATNGGGAGGCTGGACCAGATAAGCTCACTGTGGTCACTCCCAACCTGACCCATTCCGTGATTCTGTGATTCTGTGATTCTGTGAAGACATAGTGGACAAGGTCCATGAAGGAACTGACCTTTTCCTGTTCCTGGTTCCTGGCTTAGCAACACGATCTTCATCAGTTCACAATGAACAACCTGCCTGTACACTCCGGGTGCCCAGTTTCGGCTCTTATATGTTGTATAAATCTGCTATTTGTATTCGTGAGGGTGGAGCTGGCCTTTTTTTTTTATTTTTTTTATTTTATTTTTTTTTATTTTATTTTATTTTTAAGTACAGCTAAATGGTTAGTTTTCAAAAGCAACCCAAAAGTTAAAATGAAGGAAATGTCATCTTTCTCCTGAGTCACAAAGATGTGCAATATGTCACAATGCTATTGTGGCTTATGTGCCCTACAAGGCTGTTCTAACTGCTTTGCTGATGGAGCCCTGTGTTTCCTCTGACTGTATCCAGCTTATTTACCTTCTGAGCTTTATTTCCTTTGATTGTTTCTCCACTGCAGTTAAAAATTAGTGGAATGCTATTGCTTGCTGGCATTTACTGATTTCAGTGTGAGTTTTGGTAAGTACCTTCATCTGCAATGAATAGAAAACAATGAGATTTAGGTCAAGAGAGAGTCTAAACCCTTGAGTTCGATTCATTCATGTTGTTTTGTCTGTATGATCTTTGGCAAATCTCCCTGAATGCATTGCATAAAAGAGGAAATGCAGTGAGGATTGCAGAAATTTGCTGTCATAGAACTGATAAACAAGAGGGTTTATTAATAACAATATATAGTTAACAAAATAGGTGTAAAAAAAAGGAAAAATATTAGGAAAAGAAGATTACAACAGGTAAATCCCTTTGTGACTCAACTGAAATGCAGCAAGATCCCCAATATTTTGCTCCATGCAAGGGAGTTTCCCAGCTTAAGAGGGACTAGTGTAAGACACTGCTTCCTCAACAGACTTTCACGGTAAAGGTGCAAAACAATCCCTGATGTCTCTGGTGGATAAAAAAATATAAAAGCAGCATTAACTCTGATCTCCATCTGCTGCAGAAAATGGAAGAATAAGATCCTAGCTATGAAAGAGGGGAATTTAACATGTGTGGGCTTTCCAGGAGGTGTTTGTAAACTCAGCTTGAAGAAGTGTGTTTAAGGTACGGAAAAAAAGAAATTTTTTAGGAAATTTTATATGAAAAACGACTCCTCTAGTTTGATTTCTTTTTTTCAGGCAGCTTTTTGGAATCATTACTCTTTTAAAAACAAATTCAAATTAATTTTCTTGCCACCAAGATCAACCACAGAATGCTCAAAAATATTATCAAACAAAACAGGCACAAAACCTAAGAAACCTGAACCAGAACCAGTTACTAAGTCTATAATGGAGTACGTAATTCCACCTATAATGCTCTTGAGAGAATCAGTTCAACTGATTTGAACTGATCAACTGATCAGTTCAACAGCAAGTCAGGTTTGATGGAAGGATGTATTTAATAATTTAGGCCACTTAAAAAGAGGTTTTTCAAGATGAAGAAAAAAAAAAGGAGTTTTTTCAAAAAAAAGGAGTTTCTTTTCAAGATGAAGAAAAGTTTTTTCAAGATGAAACTATGAGGGAAATAGTACAGGCATAGGTCCTCTTGCTTTATCTACTGATGAAAGACTTTAAAAAAAGCTATTATTAAAAAACTATTAAGAATTCATACTGTGGTTGTATGGAAAATGCTTGGAGATACAGCAATCACATTGGTTAGAAAAGCTATGTTTACATGAATAAAACTTTTGCACCACAAATTATTCTGGTTTGCACAATGAAATACATCGAATATTGCTTTGTACTTATGATGAAGAGTTGACCTATTTTAAGCCTACTTTGTGTTATAGTCACGTATATTGAAAGAATTCAACTGTAACCTTTTATAATTAAGAATAATGCCTATGCATGAGATCTGAACTGCTTACAGGACTTAAAAATCAATTAATTTCTTACTAGTTGTACTGTACTGATTAAACCTGTTCAAGAAAACACAAAATAAACTCCTGAACTGAGCTTTGTGAAATAAACACAACCTGAGCTATTAATAGTTTTAACACCTGTCTCTGATTTAATTGTATTTGATCCTATAATTCAAGTTGGAAATGGAGAAAAAGTTTTATTTAATCTTACCTGATAGTATAATCTGGATAATGAAATATCTGCAGTATTATAAAGCTGGCTAACAATGTAAACTATACCTAAGTATGTTATACTGTTTAAAATGCATTTATGTATATGTAACTAAAATACAGCACAAGAATGTCAAATTTGTGATCCGAAAAAGAATCAGATGTGTAAGGAAGTATAAAAAAAATGCAGTGCTGAGTTAGATCTGTTACAAAACCCAATCAGGTTCATCAGAAGCACTTTGCCACACAGTCATATTGAGGACCGTACCAAACTTCCAATACATACAGGTATTAACTTTTGCTGCCTTTTGAGGTTTTGGTCATGCAAAATTATTGCACATGGGTGGAAAGAGATGTTTGTGTGATGCAGGTGTGGGACACTAAGAAGCTCTCACACAAGGGTGCACAATTTCCCTCCAGGTAGCAGCTCTGTGCTGCAGAGCCTCACTGCTCTAGAGGCAGGAAAACTTGTAGTTTCCAGGCTGTGTGTGTTACTCATCTTTATACACTCATTTCTTTGTAAGTCAAAATGAAATTTCTTGTCAGTATCATATCCTGATTTTTCCTTGTATTGATATTAACTTTCAGTTTCATGTCACCAAAAATGTCCTAGGCATATTCCTACGTTTTACTGAAAGGTTATGGATAAAGCTCTAAGCAAAAATGGTTCTTGCTTGTGAAAAACGTGTATCCTTTTTGAGCAGGACATTTTCTCTCTCACTTGTGTTGGATTCCTCATTTTTGTCAGTCTCTTACTCAGGATACAGTTCGTTTAGGAACTTCCACCATTTACAGATTTTTCTAGAGTTTTCTTCAAGAAAATAATGAAATGCTTCACTGAAAATCCTCACAGTGGGTATCTATCACACTTTCTTTGTTTAGAAAAATCACTTTTCTCCTAATCCTACCTTTTATCTCTCAAGCATGTGTTACTATGCAATGATAATTACATGACCTCAGAATAGCACAGGTTCAGAAATCCCACCTCTTTCTTTGCAGAGTAGGCAGGGTATGAACAATAAGGATATAAGTCAGTTTTAATGTAATTATGAATAAAAATATTAAAACTGTGTACAGCATACCTTCTATGAGTTTATGAACATTTAAAACTATTGTATGTCTGCCTAGACTGTATAATGATAAAATTAAATTCAGAGTACAGTTCCAAATACAGGCTGTGAGCTCCTTCTACACCAGCCCTGAGAGCACTGCCCACAATATTTGATCAAGGCTGAATGAGGGATTTGAGGTTTATTGTCTTATTTTCACTGCATGTTGTTCTGACAGCATAGTGAGGAAATGACTTTATAAAACAGCTTGAGAATCCATTTAATTTTGACTACAAGAGCTATTGCATTCAAGTTGTTGGCTCTGCAGCAATACCGCAGTGGTTGTCACATGCCATTACATTTTGCACTTTTTTACATTTATGTGCTGAAATGATCCAGTTCATTATTATATAGGCAGCATTAAACTAAACATTTCTGAATTTTCACTAAGACCATTATCTTCATTTAATAATTTTTAAGCAGTCAGATATATAGTTCAGTGGTCTAGTTTTGGTCTTAAAGAGAAGACCATGCTTAAGTGTTTTGCTGGCGTGAGATCTTAATGTGTCATACTTCAAGAAGGATTAATACCACTAGTTCAAAAAATTAAAGCCTTTTTATAATTAATATCCTCCCTTTCTTCCAGTTGGAAAACTTAATATTTGATGTGCAGTTTCAACATTGTGATTTCATATGTGCTGGATGTTCTGTTTTACATAAAAACTTTTTTTGTTGGAAGCTGAGTTTGGAATGTCCTATGGTTATTTTAAAAAGAGCAATAAGACATTTCTAACAAAGGTATCTAAGACTTATTTTATGGAGTTAGTATTTTCATCCTTATGATTTAGCATCTTGAAAGGTGGAACACAAATAGTGCAACAGCATGGAAGACGAGGGTGTTACTCCATCATGCTAGGTACAGCATGTCTCTTGATGTCCCCATCTCGTTTCAGTCACATAGAAAGCACACATTTAAATATGGAGTGGAGGTGACTAAAATTATCACTTTTTCTCCTGTAAAAGCCAGCTGTTCAGTTATTGGCTACGAGTTTAAATGTCTAGAAATCTTTCATAGTGTATGATGTTAATATGCTCTGTAAAAATGCCTCCTTAATCTTTTTACAGCTTTAAGGTGGATTTTATTTATGTATACACCCAAGTATATATGCCTAAAACCTAATAAACATTCATATACAGAGGTTAGTATTCTTACCTGTTTGAAATTGTTTCTAATATGTTTTTACATAAATGTGGTCATAGTCTCACATTTTGTTTACATTGCTTTTACGTTGTGAAACCAGTAACTTCACTGAATGATTAAAATTTTCTGTCCTTGCAAAATGACTTTTCCAGGCAGACGCTTTGTGCAATGACTCAAATTTGTAGGCATTTAGTGAAATGACTGGAATAACAAGCACTTTGTTACCCAATTGGACTGCTCCACTTAGTCACATGAAATCAGAGAATCACAGAATATGAGCTGAAAGTAACCCATCAGGATCATCGAATCCAGTTCTTGGTTCTGCACAGGACCATCCATGAGTCTCAGTAAGTGCCCAAGAATTTTGTCCAAATTCTTCTTGAAATCAGACAGTTTTGTTGCCCTGACCACTTCCTTGAGGAGCCTGTTCTAATGCCCAACCATGCTCTGGGTGAAGAAATTTTTCTAATATTCTGTTTAAACATACCCTGAGACAGCTTCAGGCCATTCCCTTGGGTCCTGCCACTGATTACCACAGAGCAGAGATCAGTGCCTGCCCCTCCTTTTCCCCTCATGAGGAAGCTGTAATTGCAATGAGGTCCCTCCTCAGTCTCCTCCAGGCTGAACAGACCAAGTGCCCTCAGTTGCTTCTCACATGGCTTCCCCTCAAGGCCCTTCACCATCTTTGTTGCCTTCCTTCTGACACTCTGTAATAGCTCAATGTCTTTGTTGTCTAGTGGTGCCTAAAACTGCCCACAATATTCAAGGTGAGGCTGCCCCAGTGTGGAGCAGAGCAGGACACTTCCCTCCCTTGCCCGGCTGGTGATGTTGTGCTTGATGCCCCCAGAACACAGCTGGCCCTCTTGCCTTGTCTATGTCCCTGTTTTTGAGGTGACCATCCTCACCCTGGAACAGGCTGATGTTATTTCTACGCTACCTTTTGCCATTAATATATTTGAAAACCTCATTTTATTATCCCCCAAAACTCTGGGCAACTTCAGCTTCAGGTGAGCTTTGGCAGCACGACTTTTCTCCCTATGGTGGCAAGCAGTACCTCTGCCTTACTGTTTCGGGCAGCTTATTAAATCACTCACATCAGTGAAATCTAGCATATTAAAAAGTCTAGCATGTAAGACGTTCTGCTGTAATACTGCTACAGAAAGAAAAGTCTTCCATCAAACTGGTGCTCTCAGAAGCTTTTTACAATCTGATTTATAATTGATTTTAGCTGGGTAATACTTCTTTTCATCTGCAACCCATTTCAAATTAGAGTTTAGATTGTGTCTACAGCTGCAGGCATTGTAGAAGAGAGGTCACTGACACTAGAGGATGGAAGTTGGGGTTTTGGTTTTCTAGAAGGGAGCTTCGTGACATCCACTGTTCTGTTTAAAAAGCAAGCATAGGTCCATTTGGTCTTTGATGGACTTATTATATTAGGAAAAGGCAAGAAACTGTTCTTAGCACAATACATTTCCATATAAAATGAAACTCATTGAACAGGCTTGGGTTCTTAGGGGAACATAAAGTCTCCTTTTAATTGGATAGACAATGCTGCATCTTTGTCATCTCACTAAAAACATTTTAAAAGCATTGCAGTATTGCTTGTAGGTTTTAAAATTTTTTTGCTCAAATTTCTTTATAATAATACACACCAATATTTATACATACTCTATAGATCTTTCACATTTCTGTTGCTTTGAATTTGATGATCCTGATAGGTCCCTTCCAACTCAGCATATTCTATAATTAAGAGCAAAGTATGCTAGGTAAAACAGCTGCATGTTGTACCCAGGTGCCACTAGGTACTGCCTGGAACTGATACTTTAGAGTGAGGACATATAAAAATATACGTATAATATACTAGAATATATATGTATATACGTTCAAATGATTGGTCAACTGTTGAGAAACATCAGCTATAGGGAGCAAGAAAACGGTTGCTTTTTATGAAACTTCTTTTTTGAAGTGTTTATAACTGAGTGCATCATATACTGCTAATATTTAATGCTTCTAGCATCTACTCAGAACTCAGAATTGTAATACAACGTGATCATAAAATTCCTCCCCAAACTCTAGCTGGTAAGTTGGTTTTCTTATTTCAATATGCCTGCTCCAATAACATCATAAAATCACCATTAAATACATATTTTTGACTCCAGGAAAGTAGGCTTAAAGAAACTGTTAAGGCTCGAAGCAGGAATTTTGAATACCAAATATTTTTGCAGGATATATATTTGTTATTTGGCTTGAGGAGGAGGAAAATGAGCTCTCCCCTTGCCTTGTGGAGGGCTTAAGAAAGGGAAATGGATCTCTCTGAATTTTTAAAAGTTTTCTTTTTTTACAATATCTCTTAATCTCTTTTCTTTTTTTCTGTACACGAAACAGCCTCAGTAGACAACATGCTGTATTTTTAATTGTTTTGGCTTTAAAAATCACTTTTAGAAATACATTTGGAAAGAAAAAGCTGTTTCCCATATCTACTAGGGAAGAAATCACAGAAGATCTGTGCACAATCCTATTTTACAGCAGTGCTGTAACTTTTCTCACTTTGATTGAAATTCCTCAAGGTTTGATGCTAGTCCTGGAATGAATCCCAATACTCCATATATGTCTCTTCGTTTTGAAGGGTAGGTATGTCTTGCAGATGTTATTTGGTATAATTAAATGAGTAAAGAAAATCTTGTCTCTCATTTAATGCAATTGGATGAATTGATCTCTGACATCCATTTTCCCTGATTACTTTAGCTAGACAATTTACTCTAAATTGGCCAATCTTCACAATAAAAAAGAAATCACAATAGAAGTGAAATATATAGGCAAAACTTCAGAGTTGTTATACAAAAGTACCGTGCAGTGCAAAAGGTAAATAAGGATTTGGTTTGGTTTCAATTAATATTGTAAAGCCTGAAGAAGCTCTCTTCTAGTGGGATTTAAGTGAGTAAATAAAGACCTTTAGCAAAGATCCCACAAACTGATACATAGAAAACATTCTTGCTGCTCTCTTCAAAAGGTCAGAGCCAAAGGTGACTATTGCTGTTGTAGTCTTCCTCACCTTGACTGTCTTAGGCCAGGTGAGATAAATCCTACATTTAATATCTGCACTGCAAATTCACAGCACTCAGTTGAACATATATCTAACGTCTTAAAAAACTTAGGTGTTTTAGATGTGTGTTTTACCATATCTAAATAGGTTTTCTGATGATTTCTCACATATCAGGGAAAATTACCCACATCCAGGATCTTGAAAAAATACCTTGCAAGTATGGATAGCATAGTTTCCCATCAGAGCTGGTAAATGAGTTTCATGTATTGGGTTATTTATTTACCTTTTTTCCTGTTTATTGCCTTTAGTCTCAAATATTTCCTTGGCCAGGTGTTTAAGGAGGTTATACCAAGATACATGAGATTTCATGTAAAGGTAAAGTTTTCTGTTGACTATTATCTAATTTAGATTTTTCCTGTGTTTTCCCTGCCAAATTTCCATGAGTGGCTGCAATTTTAATAGAGTGACATCTAAAATTTTCTCTGATTTTTGCATTAATTACATATTAATAATATCCATTGCTCCAACTGCATGCCTGAAAATAAATAAAAAATTAGATAGAAAAAGAAATAAATTGCATTAATTTTGCATCTCACCCATTCAAACCCTACAGTTTAATGTCAAAATATCAGTGTTTTGTGAGAAAAAAGTGTACTTTTGTTGGTGAAAATACGAGGAAAATTAAGGGATACACCTTGAGAAAAAGAAGATGAAATGTCTTTTTCATTTTTACAGGTATTGAATGCGTATGTCTTGCTGAGATGAGGAGCTAGTCTATGGATCATCTATCTCCTTCAACATCATTGTTATTGCCAGGCTGGAGAAGAGGGCTCCTTATTGTTCTCACTCTGTTTCCATGAATATTTACTGTTTGAAAGGTGTCACTGCCTCCATTCTGGTGGCCGAGACTGCCCTGTCGCTTTGAACCATTTTGGTTTGATTCTGTGATTGATTCTTTTATTCTATTATTCTGTGAACTGAAAAGTAGAGGTTCTTTTCATATGTTCATTTTTCCCAGAATGGAAAAAGCAGACCTGTGGCTTGGAAGTCCCTGCATTGTGGCTAAATAACAGCATTACTTTTGTCCCTAGTGGAAAACTACATATCAAAAGACATTGTGTTGAATTTTCTACTTCCTGAAGCAGATTTTCTGTTGGAATACATCAACATATACCTACAGCAGGCATTTTAGTAATCCAGTCTTGCTATGCAGCAACAGTTTTAGTAAGGAGGGCATAAGCAGCGCTCAAATTATTCCATATATCCCAGGTCCACATACCTGCCTTCTCTCTTACCCCTTCCCAACCACAGTGAAGTAAAAAAGGTAAGACTGAATAAAATGCTGGTGGGAAAAATTCAATTATATTAACTGTTTCTTAGAACTATCAGACAAGGTGAAGTACAACTCAAATCTCAGATTGCTATTCTAACATAAATAATTTTATATACATGGATTTTAAATAATTTGGAGCAAATAACTCAAATACTTTCTCTTCCAGCTTGTAGTATACAAGTTAGTTATATTGTAAGTAGTATACAGTATAGTTATATTTGAATTTGACTCCAGATTTAGAGCCATAGTAATGACTTTGGAAGATTTCTTCATCCTTGTCACTACTATAAGGCAATTTCACACTTACCTGACTCTTTAAAGGTGTAATACTGGGAAGTGTTAATTGACCAAATCCTTGGTAAGAGGGAGAGAAATAAGGGAACATGAAGTATAATTCTGTTTATGAGTTTGACTTGGAAATGTAGGAATGGTCATTACACAACAGATATTCAGAGGGAACAAAACTTGAGCTCTTTTCTATTTCAATAAACTACTTTAAACTCTCAAATGGACTTAGATTAAGCAATACATACACTGTCTTTCTGTTAAATATTACACATACACCAGGAAAGCTGGTTGGGCCAGACCTTAATATGAAGATACACCTTTCTTCTCTCATCCAAATGCTTAGACAAGAAAAGAGAGGCCTAGCTGTGAATACAGAATAGAAGGTATTTTTGGGTGTAAGGAAAAGGCTACAGTTACCTTGCCTGTAAAAATCCCAGGCCTCTTCCTGGATTTGCCAAACATTGTCATCTGTCTTTGCTCCTGATGCTGGCAGATGTCAGAAGGTCCCCTTCTCTTTCACAGACAGATGAAGTGAAACCTTTCCAATGAAGTCTGCATGGATCTCAGAGGACACAGGAATGGGGCAGCAAGGCAGACCCCTTGTTGACACAGACAGGTTGTGGCTATTCCTGCTGAATCTGACAGGTCTCTTTCTCATGAGTAGTGCTAAAAAGAAAAATGGTTATTTTTTTACTCTGTTTAAAAGCATTAGTCCCAGTTATTGTCTTTTTCACCATAATCTTCACCTTCCTCACTTGAGAACAAACAGAACAGCCAGCCAAAATCAATCTCCAGTTCTTCTCTTAAAACATGTGTTTGAATACTATTTTCTTCTGATTCTTGCTGAAGCTATACAATGAACAAATATCTGGGTACGGGTAGCCTTACTAACAACTGTGCTTACAGAAAACATGTTACTCTTATACAGTATTGTTGGTCATCCACAGTGTGTTTCTTTTTAAAAATGGCTTGGCTTTGGAGACAAAAAAGAAAGTGAAACAATTAATATCACAAAGCTAACCCTGACTAAAATTTGCATTTTTCCTTTGGTTCCTGAGCTGACAGTGATTTGCATTCTTCCCTGCCCTCCCTCAAGTGTAAAGTAATACTTCAAAACTTAAAAATGTGTCTTCTCTAACTTTAAATTACTCTTAATACCACCTGCTCTTGTCATAACAAACCAGGCTTCTACTCCAAGGGAGACTGTGTGGCAGTTTTGACTAGATCAATGGAATTATAATGGATTATTTTTAACTTTGGTTCCAGCTCTTTGAGTTTTGTTCTGACTGCCTGATTGAATTCATAACAAAATTAAAAGCAAACCCCAGCTAAAGCAATGGGATTTAAGGTAATACTAGACAAGGAAGCTGATAGAACTCTTTTACAGACATTGTTAAAGACATAAAGGTCTCAGTCCAAGCATGTTGTGACCCAGTTCAGGTATTTGTAAAAAAAAGGTGAGACCTGAAGGTAGGTATAATATATTATGACTGGCTTGCAAAATTGTAAAGTTTTTTATTTAATTGGAGGTAGGTGAACAGAGTTGAGCTTATAATCAGTTATATATCTCACCTTTTCATGCTGATTTGTTCTTCTTACAAAAATAGATTTGATCTAGTATGATCTTTGGCACTTTTTTTATATCCACTGGAAGAGTGGGAGATGCACAAGGTGAAAGAGTGTAGGAAAGAAGAAGAAAAGGAAAGAATAACCAGAAGGAAAAGGAATAGAATCAGAGTAAGCTGGATAATGAACAGGAAGAGATAACACTGAGACAGGAATACATACACGTTTAGTACCGATTCTTTTATCTCCACATTTTAGACTCTATGAAACTTATTTCCTGGATAAGCACACTTAATTGGGGGAAGAAAACTAATCAGATCAGATTCAAAGTTTACTACAAAAATGATACTTTCAAGTGATAAAATAATCCTTCTTTGTTCAATCTTTTATATCTCAATTGTTTATTTTAAAACACAAGGACTTGTAATTGTAAAGATAATGAAAGTATCTGATTTTTTCCTATCTTTTCTACTTTGTCATTGTCAGCCTGTTGTGACTCCCACTGCATCATGGACACACTTTTCATTACAAACCTCTTTAGAAAATCTAAACCCTTTCAAAGGGGAATAGCCCTGTGTTTCCTTCTTGGAGAATCCTAGAGTAGTGAAGTGTTAAAATTGACTGTCTCTTCCTTTAACTCTGATATAAATATTCTAATACATGCAATGAATGAGGAAAAAGAAATACTAAAAAAAGAATCAGAAGAAGAAAAAGGGGAAATGTTGAACATGCTAGGGTCAAAACCCTAAGCTGGTTCTGCCCTTCAGGGCTGCGTTGAAAAGCAAAATGCATCCATGTGTGCCTGGCCATTTAAAACCATCCATCTGAAGCTTCAATATAATCAGGCAAAGAAAATTGTTTATGGTTAATTATTCTGTTTTTATTGCCTTCTCTGGCCGGAAATTAGGAGGAGAAAAACATTTCTGAGTTGATTTAATATAATTACTTGAAGAAACAAGGTTTTGGGGTCTAAAGATTGGAAGATTAACACAAGTAATTTTACTCTCAAAATTAGTTTTGGGCTACAGTCTCTAAGACAAAGAAATGAAAGAGGTTTTTGTTCATATTCTTGATCATTTTAATGAGAATTTGAGTAACTTTTTTTAAAATGATGGCTATCAGATTCAAATGTGCCTATGATCTTGCATAGATGTCAATGCTTTTGGCATCTCTTTAATTTAGTCTGTCTTCTATTATGTCAACATGTCATTCCTCCCTTCTGAACAGGAGTAATACGGAGTTAACTAGTAATGTATAAAGGGATTTTTTGATTAATAGAAGAGTGCATAGAAAGTCAACCCTGCATAGGTAGATTGTATACTAAGAGTGCACCAGTGCATAATTCATAATTGTCTTTGACAGCCCAATGAAATTGAACATTTTAAATTGTCAGTCAGGAACATCCCTATGTTTCTGGAAAAAATAAAATTCAAAATAAATTACATTTTAATGTTAACATCCATCAGCATGGATAATTTTTTTGGACAGAATATATTCAATCTCTTATTACTAAAGGCATCTACTCAGTTTCTGGACACTTTTTGGGGAGCTGTACAACCATCACCAGCTCTATGATCTGCAGTCTAAAGACTGTACTCAACAACCAGGCAAATAAGTCTGATGACTCATTCCATTTTAGGTTTTGTAAATGGGCTTGCAGCCTCACATGGAGCAGATTTAGTACGTCTATTTACTTTGGGGCAATTACTTAAAGTTGCTATTCCTAAAACCTTAATAACATAATAACACCAAGTAGAAAGAATAAAAATAAAGCTCTACAGTCAATCTAGAAAGAATAGGAGTAAAGCTCTTCAGTCAGTCAGGGGAGTGAATGAGTGACAGAGTGAGGAAGAGAAAATAAAAGATGGCATTTTCTAGCTGACTAGGACAGGTCAGTAAGGAAGTAATTGCTTGTAGGATTTCTTTTATTGGGAAGGACAGAGGAAATGTCATATGTGAACTGTAAATACAAAACTGATAAGATTGGAAAAATTACAAATATATATCATTATGTAAATCACTTTACACTTATTCTGACAAAATCAAAAGCCAACTTGTGATGTATAGCTAGTAGGAGAGTATTAGTCATTCAAGGATATGATTTGTGCTGAATTGATGTAGATACCAAGTAAAGGTCAGATGAATCCTGACCTATAAATATGTGTTTCTTAATTTGATAAAAGAGTTATTTTCTTCCAGATATAGAGAGCTTTCCTCTTGCATTTTGCAGTGTTATCTTCTTCATCCATGGAAATCAATGTAATTTAATGGCTAAAAAAATATTTGGGATCTTAGAGTGCAATGAAGAAGTCTTTGCAAATATTTTGCAAGGTAGGACTCAAAAAACAATGTAATTTACAGAACTGTTGGTTCCCAGAATGGCTTAGAGAGGAAGTCACCTCTGGAGATTGTCTAGTCCAACAGGTTCAGTGACAGAAGATTGCCTAGGGACATGTTCAGTTGGATTTTGAACAGTTCCAAGGATGTAGACTCTACAACCTCCCTGGACAACCTGTGCCAGTGTTTCCTCATGCCCATGCTAAGAATTCTTTCTTACTCGTATGTGGGATTTCCTGTTTTGGTTTGTGCCTTCAGCCTCTTGTCTTGTCACTGGGCACCACGGAGAAGTGTCTGGCTTCTGTCTTCCTTGCTTCCCCCATTAGAGTTCTACACACATGGATAAGATTCCCCTGAGCCTTCTCTTCTCCAGACTGAGCAGCCCCAGTACTCTCATCCCCTCCTCATGTAACAGTAGCAGTTCCTTAATCATCTTAATGAGCCAGCACTGGATGCGCTCTAGTATGTCCACGACCCTCTCCTTCTCTCAGGAGTCCAGAGCTGGACCCAGCATTCACAGAATCACAGAATCAACTAGATTGGAAAAGACCTTTGAGATCAGAGGGTCCAACCTATTCCAGGTGTGTCTCACCAGTGCTGAGCAGAAGGGAAGGACTGACCACCTGACTTGATCTACTGGCAACACTTTGCCTAACGCAAAGTACCTTTGCCCTTCTTTGCCACAAGGGCACTTTGCTGGCTTGGTCAAACCAGGATCTTCAAGACATTTTCTGTCAAACTCCTTTTCAGCTAATTGGCCCCTATGTTATACTGGTGCCTGGTTTATTTCTTCCTGGGGATAGAACTGACATTTCCCTTTGCTGAGCTTCATAATGTTCATGTGTTGTCCATTTATCCAGCCTGTTGAGGTCCTCTACTCAGCCGTTCACCCACTTGGTGTATCAGCTACTCCTCCCTATTTTGTATTGTCAGTACACCTCATTTTTTACTTAGCCAGACTACCCCATCAGCTTGTCTGTGGGGATGACATGGGAGACTGTCAAAAGCCTTGTCAAAGTAAAGGAAAATAGCATCCACTGCTCTCTCTTAACCCACCAATTATCCAGTTGGTTAAGCATGATTTTCCCTTAAATCCACGCTGACTGCTACATATCACACAGTTGTCCTTCATATATTTGGAAAGACTTTACAGGAAGATATTCGCCATGAATTTCTTAGGGACTGAGGTGTGGTTGACCAGTCCTCCAGGTGTTTATTTTGTATTTTTCAGAATAGGAGTGTCATTTTCTTTCTTTCGCTCCTCAGAAACTTCCCCAGTCAACACGACATTTCAAAGATAATTGAGAATGACCTTGTAGTGACACTGGCCGGCTCACTCCACACTTGTGGGTCCATCCCACTAGGTCCCATGGACTTGTGTCTGTCTACTCTCTTTTGGTGTTACCTAAGCTGGCCCTGCTCTGGTAAGAAGTGATCTTTACCTTTGGTCTCAGGGGTCTGGGACTGCTGAAAGCCAAAGGCAAAGAATATTCAGTACCTTGATTTTTGCTGTGTCTTTTGTCACCAGGTCTCCTAACCCATTCAACAGAAGGCCCACAATTTCCCTGACATGTCTTCTGCTGCTGATGTATTTCTTGGAGTCCTTCTTGTTGCTTTTCACAACCCTCATGAGATTCAGCTCCGCATAGACTTGTCGTCCTTCCTAGCTGTGTACTTGAACCCTCAGACAGCGCCTCTCTGCTTTTTCTGGGGCACCTGTCCCAGCCTTTGCCTCTTGCACACTCCCCCTCTATGTCTGAGCTTTTCCGGGAGTTCCTTGTTCATCCATGCAGGGCTCCTGCCACTCTTGACTGACTTCCTGCTCATGGAGATAGACACTTCTTGGGAAGTGACACATTTCAGTGGCCATTTCACAGTTCAGCATATACACTCCACTTTTGTGGATCAAGCCTTAGACTTATTGAGCCTACTTTAATCATGACCTTAATTTTACTAGTGTATTGTTCCATCCCTAATTAGCTAAATAAAATTGCAATACTTTAGCTTGGTAATTAGCCTTCTTAAATGAATATTTGCTTGCTCACCAATTTTAATAAAATCAATGAGGGATATGCAGATTTGGTTTGCTCTAACAAATTAAAATATGGTTCAAGAACTATGAGCGCATGGCTAGTATCAAAGGTGTCACTTCTAAACAACTCAGTTAATCTTACAAATGAATATTTGAATCTTATTACTCTTAGACCAGGCTATGTGTGTTAAGAAGATCTCCCTTGACTTCACTGACATGGAGCAGTAATGGCTCAGGCCAGGAGCTGACACAGAGCTGTAAAGAAGGTGATCTATGAGATAGCCGAGCACCTTGCTTTATGTTCTTTCTGAATGCTAGACAGAATCACCTCTGCTTCTGTATGGCAATGGGGATTGCACCCACGACTGGGACTTACCAGAAGAACACTGTGGTTGTAACCTTTCTTCTGCACAATGCCATTGAAATTTTTTTAAAAGTATGGGTGAGAAAACGATGGAATGTACACGTTTGTACTGGTCAGACTAAGTTTGTCAGGCACTCTTTTGAACTAGTTTTTTGTCTTCTAGTACATCATACAGCACTAAACTAATTATTTGGGATTGGGAAATGTAATGAAGAACTCTTGGACTTGGCATACTGCACTGTGTACTTAACACCAAAGTTTGTGTCTATACGTACCTAAATAACTTATTGTCACAGTTACTGATGTTCACAAAGTGTTACTCAAAGTGTTACTGGTGGGATTTTCACAGGGATTTAGAAATCCCAGAACACATGCACTGTCAGAATCAATGGACCAACTTGAAACACTACCAGCATGCAATACTTTTGGAAATCCTTGCCCACATGTTATGGTGCAGCCACTCGAGAGATGTTATCTACAGTTTTTTGTCAAGATGTCAGAAGATAAATAAATACTTCAGTCCTGGGTTAATCAAATAATAAACACTCAGAATCTATGAGTAGAGAATAAATGAGCAGAAAAATGGAGAAAAAAATCAAGGTAACAAATCACCTTAATTCAAAGCCTCTCACTACTCCTTTCATGAAGCAGTAAAGTACCTAAACAATCTCAGCTCAGAACAGGACACTAATCGGACATAAAGCCCAGGTTCTGGACTCTGACATTTTGCTGCATCGCTAAATGTAGATACTAATAAAGCACAATTTTAGTGAATGTAGCTTTGGTTGAATATAGAAACAAAATTTCAGTAAAAAATGCCAAAAATTTTAATCATAAATGAGCTATTACAAGCTGTTTGAGCAGCTGCATTAAATGTCTCTGAAAGCTGTTTTCGAAAACCGAAATGATGGGTGACATTTAGTTTACGTAGTGAGTAATATAAAAGATAAAAATAATTTTGAAATATAATTGGTAATAAAGAGGAGAAATAGCATCTTATAAATATGCTAACAAGCCATTTTAATGATATTTAGTATAGACATACTTAAAAGCAGTTAATAATCAGATCTTCACATTTAATGATGTTACTGTTTAATGGTGTTTCACTGCTTGATCCCTGAAATTATGTCTTTAAACAATGTTACCAACTCTAATCACTACTGTGCTATCAATTTATATTTGAAATTGTCCATGATGGCAAAAAAAGGACACACATAACATGCTTGCATAATAAAAATCTCTAATAATGTGAATTTACCATGTGAGGGAGAGAGTTTTTGTATATAGGTGATTTCAGTGTCGGTGTTCAGCTTAGTAACTTGATAGCTTTCAGCAGGGGATTTAAAAAATTTCTTAGAATGATTAATTTCAAGGCTAATCATATAATTTCAGAACTTTCTGAGAGGACTGTCAAAGGAAAAGGATTTATATAATCAGTTATCTTGCTGAAAACTCCTTCAGCCTGTGAAACTACACAGTGAATAAGAATGAACCAAAAGCCAATGCATGTAATTATTAATCATGTGTGTGGAGTAACTTTTATTGAGATAATAACTAAAGATAAACAAGATTTTTTTAGAAAATGCCTTTTTTTTTTTTTTTTCCAAAGCATTGTAACAATTTAGTATCACTGTAGAGAATATTGCTGAGTATCTCCGTACTGTGAGGTAAATTTCCTCAAAATATGCTTTGGACACATGCCCTCTTTTTGCATATTAGTGTGACAGTGGAAGAGATGCAGGTAGTGCTAGCGGACTCCTCGCCTTGATGTCCTTTCAGCTTAGTCATTTAGGCAATGGCTTCTGCATCTTTGTCAGTCAAAAGGCACCGGATAAACTCAAAACAGTTTAAACAGCAGATCTTTGCTATCTGGATTACTCTGAAGAGGACAAGGGTAGTGTCAGATTTGTAACTCTGAAGATCCATGCAATGGGAATGGCTCAGGAGTAAGTTGAGGAGTCCCAGAGGAGGAGCTCTTCTTCTTTTCCACCATGACTAATGGTCCAAAAATGAGAAGTGCAGTGGGGTGGATCTGCTCCAGAGAAATCCACCCTGGAAGAATCGTAGTACTGGGACCCATCCTTTGCCACTTGCACTTGATGTGCAGGCTAGGAAAGAAAAAGCATATTAAAGACATGGAAAAGAGATAGTCCAACCACCTTGTATCAGTGCTGCCAAACAGTCCAAGTAGCAGGAAAGTCAAGTAGTTCTTACATTGGCCTATTTCCCCTGCACTGCTTCTGCTCTCTTTCAGAATCCACCAGTGTCGAAGGTCAGAAATTCCTATGACAGAAACCTGTAGTATTTTTATGCAGGGTGAATTTTCCTGTGTCCTGGAAACAGACATCCTTAAGATTCTTTTTTGCCTGATTTATTCATGGTTGCCTTTCCCTTGAGTTCAGAGTCCTTGAGTTGCTTGGTTTTGAGAATTAAGATCCGATGTGTGATCTTAGGGCTTTTGTACAGAATTATTTGATCACAGAGTATTTTCATGCTACCAACATAGAATAAATACACAGTATATCCAGAACTGGTAGAAGAAGGTGGGAACCTCACCTATACTCTTAAGAATTATATAACCAAGGAAGGAGCATAATGAGAGTCATTTATTGCTGTTTAATATGGGCAACATAATTCCCAAGTAACGACAAAATAAGCTGTGACAGGTGAAGCAGGAAAGCGGCTTTTCTGACATACAAGCCAAGTGCAGTTACAATCTGTCAGTGTAATTTAAAATATTATTGTCGTTGCCAAGCTGGTATTGGCCGCATGACGGAAAAAGGCAGGCAAAGACTAATTCCTGAACAACGACATGCTACATTTTTGTAAGCACCGCGCAGATTAAGCAGTTAGTATGAAATAGCCTGTTACAGTGTATCTGTATGAATGGCCCATTGAAATCAATGGGAAGGAACTCCATAATTTCAAGGTTCCTAGTGGAAATATAGTGTCCACAGAAGTGCTAAATTACCACTTACTTATACCAAAGACTGAGCAGTGCCTCAGACGATTTTATACAGTTCTTAAAGCTTCCATTTCTTCCCTTAATTTCAATTTCACTTTGGCTTTAGAAGTTTTAATCTAATTTAAAAATAAGATTTTCTTGTATCACTTCCTTTTGACTCTGTAGTTGATATTTTAGCACTCTCACAACCTTTTGTCTTTTCCATATAAATTCTTTCAGTTTGTTTTTCACAAAAGGTGATAACAATAATTTAGCATAGTGGTCTCTAAAGTCTCCCAGTTCACAAAACGTGACTTTAATAAGGCTAACTGGATATTTTATATATTTTATATCTATATATATATAGGATATTTCTGAAATACAGAAGTGTTCTCTTAGGAAGAGATCTCAGTAGATCCCTAGTCAAACTCCTCCTCAACACTAAAGTCAACTCAGGGTTTTCTCCAGCTGGTCTTGGAAGCCTCCAAATACAGAGATTCCACCATGTAGGAAGGAGGTAGGCCTGTTGGAGTGAGTCCAGAGGAAGGTCACTAAGATGATCAAAGGGCTGGAGCACTTCTCCCTATGAAGCCAGGCTGAGAGAGATGGAATTTTTCATCCTGCAGACAAACAGGCTCCAGGGAGACATTCTAGCAGCTTTCCAGTACCTAAAGAGGGTCTACAGGAAAGCTGGAGGACTTCTTACAAGGGCATGCAGTGATAGGACAAGGAGGAATGGGTTTAAATGGAAGGAGGGCAGGTTACTTATTAGGAAGAAATTCTAGTTATTAGGAAGAAATTCTTTACTGTGAGGGTGCTGGGGCACTGGCAGAGGTTGCCCAGAGAAGCTGTGGATGTCTCACTGTTGGAAGTGTTCAAGGGCAGGTGGGGTGGGGCTCTGATCCGGTGGAAGGTGTCCTACCCACGGCAGGGGCTTTGAAGTAGATGATCTTTAAAGTCCCTTCCAACTCAAACTATTCTATGACCTGTGGGCATAATTTCTAGTGCTTAATTTCTCTCCTAGGAAAAGTTTTCCCTTTATGTCCTTATATGTCGCACAGCTCTTTGCAGGAAAAGAATGAGAGGATGATGAAATTAATGCAATTAAGAGATCATGTGACTGCCCAAAAATATTTGCAATAGTACAAAGAGAACTTAAGTAGGTTGACTAAAAAAACCCCAACTAACCAAGGCCATAACTTTGTGTGTCTGTCTACACTGATTCCTCATTCTCTGCTGCATCTGGAACCTTTGCATTTTATTAATCTCCTGACACTAATTTTCACATGCTATGATTTTACCAGCACATCTATTATTGACTCATTGTATTTTATTGCAAGTGCCCTCCATGTTTCTCCCCACCCAAATTTAAAATAGTGGAATGCATAAAAATCCACTTTTGTATTGCTCCTGGAACCCCCTACTGCCAGTGTATTTTTAGACCACTGAAGATAAGTACTGGGTTTATCCGTCTTCGTGTCATGATTTCTGATTAGCACGTTCTGTTTTATCTTAATTTTGAATTAGAAGCTTTTTCTGGACTGATAGGGGTCTTCTCTTTAAGTTTCTAGGCATTATGGAAAATAAGTTTCTGGTCCATGTTTGGATTTATTAAAGGTCCAGTAAATAGTACAGAAACATTCTAGAGAGTTAATTGCATATGTTGGTGTACAAATGAAATTTTTAAACACAGATGAGAAGTTTCATAAATCCATGACAATGTCAATGCATAAAGTTTTGGGGTTTTTTTAAATATATTTTTGTAACCAGAAAAATAATGCCTTGGTCTTACACATGGAAGAGTAGATTTTTTTTTTAACTATCAGTAAACTTACAATGTGAAAATACAGCTTATTGATTATAAGAATTCTTAAATATTAAGATTATCCTTGGAATTACAGTGAAATGTTATTTGCAAGGAGCAGAGGATGGCACTGTTGGACTGCAATTATGAGGTGATACAGACTGCATATCTTGAATTACAACATTGCACTACATTGCAGAAATTCTATCAGATGCCTTACAAGAAGCACAAGCAGGAAAAAGATTTACACAGTGTTTTTGATCATCAACATTGTGCTTGAACTGTAGCAGTGAGATAGGAAAAATGATACTTTTTTAAAATGGGATGTGGCTGTAAAGCAGAGTAATGGAGAAAGAGTGTGAATAAAATCAAAGCCATTAAATCATATATGTTGGGAAATAAATTAGTAAGAGAACTTTGAAGGGCCTTTCTGGCACTGAGTCCTTAGCTGTGAAGTGCCTGAAGTACTGAATATTTGCAAAGACTTTGGCTCTCTGGAGTAGGCACCATGGTATCCACAGGCTCTTCAGATGAACTAACACACAGAGATTGTAATTCACATAGGAACAGAGGGTAGACTTGCAAACAGGTAAACCACTTAAAAAAAAAATGGACTTTCTTCTCAGATATATGTCTCCATGCCATATTGGTATAGGATACTGCTAGCCTTCAGATTTCACAGGCAAATTTTATCTTAAAAAGCTATTTAATATAGTGAGGTGGGAAGAATCACATTCCAGGAATGTTAATATGAATGTTTAAAAAAGCTGAGCAGTTAAATAATTCACTTTTGTTATGCAAGAGGTCATCGGCTCTGCAAGCCTCTGAATTTTGTTGTCCACGTGTCATCGATAAAACCAACATTCACCTTATTCATTTCATTCTAGCTAAGCTTATGAAAAGAAAACACAGTTGCACCATTTGGTTGAAGAAATGAAGTTTCACCTCCAATCTGGCTGCTGCAGTGGGCTCAATGGTTTAGGAGACCATTTAGGAGACCATCAACTTTGTGAGACCATTCTTTTTGTGAGAGTGGAGGGAACATTTGTTGGATGCACAAAAGCCATCTTGTGGTTCAATAGGATTTGTTTTCCAGGATTGCTTACGCTGCCAAGTATACTGAGACAAATCTGGAGAACATACTAGACCTCCAGTATATTTGCAGGTTATTATCTCCTAAAAAGTAGATTTGTGAAAAATACAATTAAAATAAAAGTAGAATGTATTTGAGACGATTACTTTAGTACTGAGAATTTGGCATGATCATTTTATTGCGACTAGATTGGCATTCAAAACCCAAACCACTCCAAACTGCTCCTATAATTTTGCGTTATAGCTACAAACCCCAATGAAATTCCATATTTTCTTGGGAGTTTTATGAATTCAAATTTAATTCTCAACGAATCTCAGCTCAGTTTCATTGAAGTGAGACCTCAAAACAAGTGAGTCCTAGATGTTTTCTGTTTTCATAAGTAATCATATTACAGAGTTCTGCAAATACCCATGTTTTCTGTATGTCAATACCATGTCATTATTACCTTAACTTATTTTTCTGTTATGGCAATGCTCCTTTTTTCCTTTTCCTTTTAATTTTTTAAAAAATTCAATTAAATCATGGGAAGGGAAGAAGGGAGAAATTTTACATTCTGAATGCCATATTATTTCATGGTACTTGTCTCAGTCATTCCCAATTTTATTGACTCCTTGGGAACAATGAGTGCTGTGGTTTGCCCCAAATGTTGTTTTGTCAGCCCGTGTGGTTTTTTGTCTTTCCAGTGAGAAAGACCGTTGTGATTCAGGCAAATTATTATGTTTTTTCTACTGGGAATAACTCCTGTAAGAAGGATTTAATTTTTAGGAAGTCTCTTTAAATTCTCCTTAGCAAGTGTAATTTAATGTTCAAAAATTAATTTACATTGGTCTAAGTTCTCTACAGTCACATGGTTTATGGCCTGAAAGTATCTCAAGGATACTGTGTGACTATTTGTACCAATTTTATGTTATCATTACTCCAGTGACATTTGTGGTTTCTTATGATTTTCACTTTTCTAAAATAGTTATACCATAAAACCTGTCAAACCAACAATGATCAAGCATAAAACCAAACATACCAACAAACATAAAATTATTGATGAAAATGTAATGTAATGAGCAGCTCTACTACAGCAGTAAGAATCCTCAGACTTTTCCATGTGCAGTGTCCATGTGCAGACTTTCTAAACCTGTCATCTTTCCAGAAAAATCCTAGCAGAGAAAATCAACATGGCAAAAATAGTTTCTAGGTTTATGACATCTGCAAACTGCTCTCCACAGAAGGATGTGGCAGCAGATAAATAGTTTGATGGAGAAGTAGACAAATTCTTCTACTATTTATCCATAAATGGATCTAAAAATCCCTAATCAGGGATGTACCTGTAGCATCCCTAATAAGACAGCTGCTGAGGAGAAGGTACCCCAAGAATTGGGCAGTCTTGAGGGATTTGTTTAACTAAAATCTTCCCTGCCACTGCCCTAGGCAGAAACTTAGGCATTCATGGATGCTTGGTCAGATATAGTAGTGCATTTATTATATTCTTACAGACTGAAAGGCAGGGCAAACTTGGGTTTTCATACCATTGAATGTGTTGGTTTTAACATTCAGAGTTTGTGAAGCCTTCTAATAATGCTGCAAGAATATTCAAGAGTGCTCTCAAATTTTTCTTTAAGAATATTCAACATCCTGTTAAATGAACCTTTTAAAATAAAGTGCATCAGACATTTTTGTTTGAAAATGAAGTTTTTCTTTGGTTTAAATTTTTAATTGAGTGACAAGAAACATTTGTTTCAATAAATAGCAGACACACTAGGACAACTTTGTGCAGTAGCTTATTCATCTGTAGGTCCTAAAGTTGCTTCTTTAGGTTAAATGGGTAAGCACAAGTTTTATTTACTGTTTTAAAAGAGTATCAGGAAACCCCCTCTAATTCAGACCATTTGTAATAGTTTCAGAATCATTCGAGTCATTACTCTTTTAGTTTGCTAATTTTAAGAGGAGGAGTGTTATGTCAGAAATGTAAATTTTAGATGTTCTTCAAATAACATCCTACAGTCAACACATTTTTGGATAATATAAAAAAGAAGCTTCTGGGAGGTATAATAGGCTAAAATAGTTGAAGTTTTTTAATTAGTGGGATAATTCATATATTGCATTTTAAATTTTAAAGCATGGATGGTCAGAAATTAAATGCCAGGATGAAATATTCAGGATGAAATCCCAATTTTACCCAGGCCAGTAACAAAGATTTTATTACTTTCTGTGGGGCTCTCCTGCTAAAAGCAGTCTGTACAACATACGTGCTTGCTTTGTTATAAATATGCATTGTGTATGTATATCACATATATAGGCACAGCTGACAAATGAAAACTGAAGAAAAAAAATCTTAAACATCAGTTTCAAAAATTTGAAACACCTATATTTGAAACAGTATTTTAGAAGCTTTTTCTTGTTCCCTGACTTTTCTGAAAAGAAGGACAAAGTGTAAGCAATACTTTTGCAGAAATATGAGTGCTGCTGAGCTTTCCACGTGCACATAGAGAGCAGTGACAATCCAGTTTTCCGTATAACAAGAGATAGTCACAAACTGCTAAAATAAATCAGTTGAGAGCCTTGTCAAGGGTTTTTTATCCCCCCATTTTCTACGTGTTTTTATCCAAAGTAACACAAGGTTACCTTGTACCTGCTCCTTGATTCTTTCTGTAATAGCTTATGTATCCTGACTTTCCAAAATGTGTACAGGTACTCACACCAGTTCTCCAGGGTAATTGGTTGGTGTAAAAGGCCATCACGGTTTATGGGGCAGCAAATTCATTTTAGAGATAATTAAAGACTATTTTTATCCCATACCATAATTTTTCTTGTTCAAATGCTTCACATCAATATAGGAGACTGGGCACGCTTAATGATTTCTATAGTTGTCACCAAAGCAAAAAGAGATATATTTGTCTTTAACTGCCTGTCTAGTGCTATTTATACAGTAGCACAGTAAGCAATTACTGTATACTAGGAAGTTCATGTGAGAATAGTAAAACCAACAATCATGTGGCAGGCAGCTCTGAATGCCTGCAGGGATTAATATTTTTAATCTTATTTAAATTGGTGTATTTTCACATGTACAGCCTGCACCTCAGATAACTTTAATCCCTGCAAAAGTCTTGTCCCCATGATAGGTCCTCAGGAAACTGAGGTCATTTCAGCAGTGAGGCATCAGGGGTTTGAAGGAAAATGAGTAGGCTATGAGGGCCAGAGAGGGGAAGCTCTTGGAAACAAGCAAGCTCTAAGATAATTTTCCTCTTTGGGTGTATGCACATGTATGGTCTGTTATGAGCCACAGGCTATGATCTCTTGATTTTATTTTTTTATTACTATTATTACTTTCATTATTTTTTGTCTTTGTTTTGTTATGACAGATAACCCAAAAGTTATGCAGAGAAATTCCTGGTAAAATATGCAAAGATAACCCTCATATGACATTCAGAGTAGTATGGTTGTTGAAGACCTACAGTACAAAATACTTTCTGAAACAGTAAAATTGCCCAACCTACAAATGAATAAGTTCGCATGTCTTTTGAAAGAAGTTGAAAAGAGCATAATAAGAAATTTGTCATTTTGATTGCTATTTCTTTTTCCCTATATTGATCAAAATATATACTGTGACTTTGGGATACACTACTTATTAATAGAGCTGAATAGGATTTTCCATCAACATTACTTCTTTAAAGACAAATTCAGATTTTGTATTCTGGAAATAAAATATTAAATACCTACTTTTCTAAACCTGTTTGAAAATTGTAATTACAAAATTGAAATTATATGTATGTCTAATAGTAGAAAAAGTGATCATCTGGATATAATACAAATGAAAATGTGAAAAAAAAGAGTTATTTCTGTTTTCCTCCAATCTGATTTTAACTCATATTTATAGACTAGAATGACATTTGTCTTGGAAACAAAGAGCTCTATGTTTTTTTTTTAAGTCTGACAGCTCTTTCAGTCTTATCGCTTTATATAATGATGAGAAAGAGGCATAAAAGGCTCTCCTGGCTACTAGATATTTCTCCCAATTAAGAATTTCTCAGAAACAAAATTTCAATGAATTATGTCTCTTATCTCCACACAAATACATATTTTCAGTGGATTTTTTAAACAAAACTACTTTTCCTAGTGTTCTGCTGGGTCTTTCCTCATTACAATAAAACAGCAAATTACTGGATAAACAATAGGAAGTACTTGTTTGAAATGCTTGTCCTCAGAATTTTCTGTCCATGCAGGCACTTCACTGCAGCTTTAATAAAATACCTTGTTACAGCAGTATTAAATCTGTATTCTGTTGGCATGACTTTGCATTCTTTGCCAAGGGCACTTCAGCTCATTTGTATGAAGATAAAGTAGGTAGGCAATTCTGCGTTCACCAACTTGCTTTTGATCTGCTGGCAAGAGTATGGAGTTTATACATACAGAATCTCAGTTTAATGACTGACTGAGCAGGACAGATTTTTACAGCTTTGGATAACAATATATTTTCTACTATACTGCGTCTGTCTTCATGCCGTTTACTTGAGATACAAAATATACACCTAATTTTCCCTTTAAATCTTGTGTTTGCAGACAAGAGATTGTTTCTTTGTGAGCTGTCCAACTTTCTGTTACAACTTCAATATATTAGATGCACATGGTTGAATACCTTTAAACCCTGCTGGCACTGAATAGACTGGTGAAAGTTGGAATGATTTTTCTCTAAAAAACAGAAATTGTTCCTTTATATAGAATGAGGAATATTTCCAACCCCCTAACTAAATTTTTTTGCAATCTAAGATTTTATTAATTAAAAAAAATTCCATTGGCTTGTTCTTAATAAGCTAGGCATATAACAAATGGAGTAAAAAAAAATATTTGGACATCTTTTATGGACCTCACTAATTAAATACTTTGAAACTGTTCTTGGCAGCATAACTAGCCTGAACTGTATCATATCAGGCCACTGTCTTTTTCCAAATTGTATTATGATTCTTTTTATGCTCAACTGTGATAATTAACATTTATTTCTTATCATGCGCATCTAAATTTGATCTGAGATTTATTAAAACTGGTACAATAATAATATCTGTCTAGGCCAGAAGTTTCCCAAAAGATCATAGCATATTTAGCTTTTTAACAGTTAAAAGCAATTCTTAGAGGGGTTCAGGTGTTGTATCATGGCATTTCATAATATTTTGGTGTATTTTATGAGTTACACTCTCACATATTTTTATCTTTAGGTATTTAAAGTTATATAGATATAGTTTTATGTAGTGTATATTGTGTGTATACACCATACACTTGTAACTGCTGATGGAAGGCCTCTCCTCAGCACGTTACGTAGATAAAGCCCTGAAAACCAGCACAGCTGTTCCTAATGCCTGTCACCAGTATGACTGGCACCTGAGATAAATTCCTGGCTGAAGATACAGGAGAGGAGGCTAAATGTTTGGCTGCACATCCCAAACCCAGTGGATGCTTGTGGGACAACAGGGAAACTTAAATGCTGGTGATGATGACAGATCTCAAATAAACAAAGTTCAGTTCAGCTTCAGAGTCCAAAGAGCCATAACTGATAGAGAAAGTATGGAAACAGTGAAAGCCAATCAACCCTTCTTTGCTTCCTGGAAAGTCATTCAATCCTTCAGCTTTCCCATACAACTGTTAGTCTTCAGCTCTTGGTCAGCTGTTGGTGTGCAAGCCCACCACATCCACAGGTGGATTTTTGGTGGGCAGGTTCCTGTGAAATGCTGCTTTTATGTAAATGGTTCAGTAGAGTTGAAAAAGTTAGAGGGAGTTGTATCTGCTGGTCCATTTGCTCTGCTGTCTCCTAAAATGTGAAACTCCTCTCTTGGACCTGGAGGAGACATGAACCAGAACTGGGATCATGCAGGAAAGGTAAGTCCACTGGACTGCAAAAAGCTTTCCTAGTGTGAGGATAAGGCTACATCAGGCATTGTGCATTACCTGTGTAACCCTCAGTGCTGTTGACTCTTTAACACACTCCACTACATGCTCAAAGGTCTGCTCAACCAAGCAGAAATGAGACACGTGGATGGGAAGCCTGAGTAACTTATATCTCAGACATAATCAATCTATTTTTGATATGTAAATAGGTGAGAGCTGGGGTGTGGTTAACACTAATATGTTCCTGAACTTGGAAACATTACCTGCAAACAGTTATGATAACACAAATATGTCTGATAAGATCAAGACTGAAAGAGTTAAATTGGGAGGATTTAATGGTGTATAGTGATTTAGAAACTAATCTTATCTGGAGACAGAAGCCGGCTGAATGCCCTGAGATGATCAGTAGTCAGTCACGGAGAAACAAGTTACCCAGAAAAAATAAACATATAAACTCCTTGATATTTTAAAGTGAGATTACTGTAGTTGCATAAATATGTGCAGTTCATTTCATAACTGTTTGCTGAAATGGTATGATAAGAAATGAAGAAATTTGGTGTGACCCAAAACCTGCATTGCTGTGGTAACAGTCACTGTTGTGAGGAATCCTCTGTGAAATTTCTTGTATTTTAGGAGGTGATTATAGCCTGCAGAGAGATTAGGGAGAAAAGGATGAGATACCCATGGGTGCTTGGAGATGCCTGTGGAACAGAGGCAAAGAAAAGCCAGGGAGATTTTATTTTGAAAGCCTTAGGCTAAATATCTGAAGAAGTGAGTTGAAGGCAATGGAGTGCACTCTGAGCTCGCCTGCACATTTAGAGAGAAGATAAGGGCAGAATTTTCCCTGTGCTGGAAATCTGTCATGTCACTGCAAGACATTACTCCCACAGGAAAAGCAGGCATGATGGTGGTGCTGCCTCAGCACTGTGGATCTATATGTGGTGCTTGGGGCTTGAGCATGGGGAACATGCTGAGAGAGCAAGTCTTTCCAGAAGAATACAGGAGAACATGGATGAAACACACTTTCTCTCCACCAGCTATTTCCAGTGTTTCTTTCCAGTTTCTGATACTGTGGCTAAAAATCAGCTCCCTGTCAGCAGAATCCACCTGGATTTCCAGCAGTGTAACTAAGATTAGATTGAGAAATTTTGTCTATATCTATAGCGATCTATACCTATATATCTGAAGCTTGCTGGCATTTCCTAGATAAATCTACCTTTAAATTTATCTGTAATAGTACTATGAACTGGAATAATGACTTCTTAAGGAATCCAGTGAATTGTGGCTAGTCCTAGCTGCAGTTTATTTGGCTCAGTCTGTTCACTAGTGGCAGTATTTAGTCAATGTCTGAGCAAGGCTGCTTCCTCAGATGGTGTAAATCAGCCCAGCACCACTGACATTAATAGATCTTTGCCAATTTACATCAGATAGGAGACTCTCTCGCTCTTTCTTCCCAAAATTTATGAGGATTATGGAGATGAGCTCTAGCCCTAGTGGCAAATGCATCATTTATATATGCCAGGTCTCATGCATAGTGTGATTGCTGTGGTCTCCATATCTTTACAGACATTCTAAGATACATGTGATGACTGAGTAGTGGAAGTCAACAGAATGAAGAGTAGGCAGACCATATGGAATTTTTCTTTGGGTACTTTTTCCTTATCTTTCTTTCAGCCAAAGGATAAGGGTTAAAATGATACTCAATAAATATTTCTTTCAGTTATTAGCATTATTTATCATCTTTACACCTGGGTTTCCTTCTTTTCTACTAACATCTTCATCATCAAAATACTTGTATCATCATCATCATCAAAATACTTTCAAGGTCTGAACATTCTCTTCTCATAGCTTATTCATGTGCTGCCTACCAAGGACTGAGGACCTAAAGGCACTGCTGAGCTTACATTTCACACAGAACTGCTGAGCCTGTGCTGTGAAAGTTGTACATCTGTGAACTATAGTAAAAATAAAAACTTAAACTAAGAAAACCAGAGCCTTGTGAATCCTGAAAGCAACATTTCTTGTGTCTCCAAAGAAGACTTCTCAGAATAAATTAAAAATTTCTTTTTTAGATATCTATGCTTTAGTATCAGAGAAATAAAATTAATGAAACAGAGACAAGGAAGGAAAATAACAAGTAAATATAATTTTCATTTAAGAGGCCACTCGATCACCAATACCTATTTCTCTCCTTTTCCTCTGTGGCTTAGAAATAGGAAACAAAACACCTTGGAAAATGTTGAGCATGAAGTCTTTATAATTTTTTGTCCTTCTTACCTCATGGTATATTTGAGTTACTTCCTCTTGGTTTGCTGCAGAGACTAAAATTGATAATAGTTATATTTACTTTGCTGTTTTCACGTCACCACTGAGGATGTCAGCTATGAAAGTATCACCTGCCATGTAACTACTGGCAAAGAATTAAATTTAAACTTATACAAGATAAATTTCTATAAAGTTTGTGACACAAATACCTTCCCAGTGACTTCTGATCAGAAAGATCTCACTTTTAGGAAGAACATGGAGTTCCTGAGGACTTACGGTGCCGGTACTTGCCCCAAGAACAGCAACAGGCTGTGCCTTTCCCTACAGGGAAAAATAATACTAATGGGAGGTAGGTCCAAGTGTAGGTCAATATGGAGAACATGAATGCTTTAAAATATCTGGGGATAGCAAAGAAATATTATGTGAAATGTCAGGAAATTACATGGGGGAGATGAGAAAGTGCAGTAGTGCTTGAGCAAGTGCTGCTGAGCAGGAAAAGCAAGCCCCTCTTGGCACTCCAGCCCCGGTGCAGAAAGACATGGGTTTACAGCTCTCCATGGGTCAAACAGATGCTAGAAACAGAGAACTTTAATATTACATTGAAGAACACATTTGTCTTTTGGCAACATTTAGTCGCAGCTCAAATCAGACACCTAAGTGCTTTACATAATGCAAGCAGAAAGACATTTTCCTCCTGCAGACCTTGTAATACAAATATACAGCCCAGCCAAAGAGTAGGAGGAAGAACTCCTTCTCAGTTGAACACACCAGATTATATTGCTTGTTAATGACATTAAATTCTGTTCCGGGGTTTGGCAATGGAAAACATCCTGCTTTGTTTCCCCCAAGGTGCACACCTCCTTCTGGAAATCAGTTCCTCCCAAAATGGCACTCAAGACTGTAATATGCTAAGTTGCTGAGCAGCAGATGTCAATGAAGACACTGTAGGAGGAGAGCAGGACTCTGTTTTGTTGATCATTAATGACAGACACATGATAATAACAGATTCACATGACTTTTTAATGGCCTCAGTGTTATTGTCTGCTCCTGCCCATATGCACGCCTCCTACCTGATCTTCACTGCCTTAATTCCAGTTAGAAGTCAGGGTAGAGATAATTTATAATTGTATGACTACAGATATAAACATTTTTCTGTTCCATTTTTCTCTCAATTTCCTATATGACTCCTATATGACCATGTCTGTTTACCTCACTGAAGAAGTCTGAAATCCAGGTGACAGTTTCAAGAAAATTAATCAGAAGAGAATTCAAAAGGCATTGAAAGGCTGGTTTGTTCATGAAAATCTGTCATGAAATAGAAATTCAGTACACAGCTGTCCTGAATGAAGGGGTGGCTGATCTTGCTGGACACAGAGAAGTAACATAAGAAGCAGCTACAATGAGCACTTGAGAAAAGCTCTAGGAACAGATGGCATACATGAAGTGTGGCAAGAAGTGAGGCAGCCACAAGAAATTAAGTTTTAATTTGGTGCTCATAGAACAGTTTTTCCTAACTCTAGAAAAACTGGATAACCTCATGGGGGAAAGCAGAGGCACGAGTCTTGATCTCTTCACTCCTGTGACCAGTGACAGGACTTGAGGACATGGCATGAAAGCTGAGTTGGGGGATGTTTAGGTTGGATATCAGGAAAAAGCTTTTCACCGAAGAGGGTATTTTAGCACTGGAACAGGCTCCCCAGAGAAGCTGTCACAGTACCAAGCCTATCTGAGTTCAAGCAGCATTTGGACAATGCTCTCAGGAACGTGGAGGGATTCTTGGGATGTCCATCTGGACTTAAACCATGACACGTGTGCCAGGCCAGGCCAGGACTTGATGATCCTGATGGGTCCCTTCTAACTCAGCATATTCTGTGATTCTATGGACCAGAATGGTAGGAGTTCATCTAAATGCAGGGCATATTCACTTGCTAATCTCTGGTTTACTAACTAGACTATTTGTCGGTGTACCATTATTATTCCTTCTCTGAATGAATTTGTGGCTCAAGATGTGCTTTTCAATAAACCAAGATTTTATTGGAAAACTGAACAGGTAGCCTGCCAGTGGAAGCAAAGCCCTTCTGAGCTTTCCTGTGTACAGTGCAAACACACTATAATGGCAAGCATGGATTCATTCTTTGGGCCACTGTTACTGAGGTGAAACAAAGAAGGCTGGCACAGGACAGGTGGGTGTGCCCATCAGATTATCAGGGTTTTACAGGCTTCAGGATCAGATGAGACCACAAACCCTGCGTGTAGTAGATGCCAGTAATGCATTCATTTTTGATATCTATTTTTTAAAACCACAAAGCAGTCAATGTATTTTTGTAGCAGTAGTGACCAGAAATCATTGAGTGCCATATGTCAGCCTAATTTAAGAAATTATGGTTTATTCCCAGCCTAGGGTACGTGAGATAGAAATCAAAATATCAAAGGAGTTTTGGCAGATACTTCCAAGTCCAAAGAACTGCTTTAAAAAATACTTTAAAAGGAGAATGTAGTGGAAAGTACATTTGTTTGACAGAACAGGAATGGCTGCTGGTTTCTCTCTTGCTGAGCTTATTGTTCTTATTTACCAGCTGTTTCTGAGTATGTCTTTATGGGAGATATATAAATACAAATATATATGCATATATCTCTACGTGAGTGTGCACGCATGCACACACACAGGCACACACATATATGGGTGTTACAGAGCTGCTGACATCAGTTATAAATGTTGACTGGAATTGCTAAAGCTGAACTTTAACACTGTGTTCCTGCACTTACAGGTGAAAATTTATGATGCCCAAAATAATTTTAAGCCCCGCTTGATGCCACTTCAAACTCTCCAAATTGCTCTGTAACCTCTGTCATTAAAAAGGTGCAGGGTGGTTGTAAACAATTTCAGATGTTGCTGCTGCTTATTCAGACAATAACAGAAGTCAGGACCCTCCTGGAGCAGAACCCATGGTACAAGGCACTGTATGAAGATGAGACAGAAAGACAGTTTATGCACTATGAGTGTGAAATCTGTTTTATACACATCCAGTATATTTGATACACACGTTTTTCCCTCTTTCCACTGTAGCTCCAGGTGAAGGTGGGTCTGGCTTGCATCTTACAGGGAAGTAGAGACTGTCTTTTATCTTCTAAGGTCTGAGACTAATGAAGAGCAGAAAGCTTTGTCGATCTCGAAGACACGATCACACTAACATAAATGTATACTGGCCAGTTCTGCTAATTAAACTATTTTATGGTAACTCTGATGCTCCCACTGCAAACAAGAGTTCTTATCCTATATATACACGTTTCTGAAAGAGCATAAATGTTCTAGCAAAGTTTTTCTGAGAAAATATTATGGTTCATGGTTGCCTTCCTCGCACAGCCCATATTCTCCGTTTTCCTCTTACTTTTAGTATTGAATTTATCTTCTCCCTTCTCCCCTCACATTATTAGATACAATTAGAAAATCAGAATTTATCTCACCTGTACATTTTTGTGACCACTGTTTTTTTTCTGTTTTGTGATGTCCAGATTTATTTCTGTGGTAATGTTATAATAATAATAATAATAGCTTATAATAAACATGTAATAGGTGAGTACTTCCAGGTACTCACTCGAGCAAATAAAACAATGTTTTCATGCTGGTATCAACAACAACGTGCATGCAATAAGATGGACAAAATTGAGGAGGGCTGCTAGCTGCCCCTGTGGCTAGATGTTTTTCTGTAACAACATATTTCTCAGACTCTCACACATCTAAGAAAGAGTTATAGAGGGGGATAAAACCTTCCACTCCAACGCTGGTATACTGGTGAATTTGAGGAAGGTTGCAGCCCCTCTGCTGGTCAGAGATACTGGAACACAAAGGAATTAAGAATGTTTTTCCCCTTTTACAACAGAACAGCTGTGACTGACCTCTCCCTTACTAGCCCTAGAGCTGTAAAAGATTAAGTTTGAAATGCGAAATTTAGCATGAAAATACTGTGAACTTCACTGAGGAGTAAATGGATGGCCTAATCACAGAGGAAATTAGCTTTGATTCGACTATGTTAAGGTTATTTGAAAAAGCATCTTTCAAGGCAAAAACTTACAGTAAAGCTGTGAACTATGTACCTACAGGTGACTGATTATGCACACTGGCCTAGTATTTCAGTTTTGCAGTAAATTTATCAGATACCAGGTGGAAACTGGATTTGGTCATGGATCCAAAAGGCTTGTGCTGGATTTGCAGTTCAGTTCTTGAGGTTAGGTTATTCTCCAGCTGGAATATCAGCTTTCATTTTTAAGCAAGGTATTTTCTTCTAGGCAACCCTCCCCGATGAGCCCTATGGAGTCACATCTTCCTGGTGGGTAACAGAGGCTGCTGTGTGTGTGGGCAGCCTCAGAGGGACAGCTGCCACGCCCTGGCACTGGCGGGGTGTACAGGGGGTCCTGCTCATGTCGTCAGAGCCCAGCACACCATGGGACAAGGCAGGGGGAGGAGAAGGGTGCCATTCTTTGGTTTTAAGGGAGTAGAGGACATGACTGTTTCCTACAGTGCTACTCTGCTGCACAAAGAAATCCTTGCAAACTCTTGTTGAAATAAAAAGCAGTTCACTTCATTCCCTTTTTACTAGTCCAACTAAGGGGATGAGGAAATGTGAAGCAAGAGCAGACCTTTGCCTTAATGCATAAATATAAATTTTTTCAGGACTTCCCAGAAGTACCCCACATATGTGTCACAGAAGACATGTTAGTCATTGTGGCTGATTGTAGAGTTAAGATACTTATCTTGGGTCATTTTAGAACCATTTAGTATCAAGATAATGCAATGAAATTTTTTTTTTCTGTAAACACCATGTATCATTTTCAAGGCTTCGAAGTTTATATGCTGAATCTTAAAGAGAGCATTTCCTGAATGTTCTAAACAAAATACTCTATTAAGATATGCCTACATATGACATAAATAGAATAGAATTAGACAAATAAAAGGCTTGTGCATCTGTTATCCATGTGCTTACCTACGATGCCTTGTTAAAATAGTTTTGCATCAAATATGATGTGAAAAAAAAAAAAAAAGCAGCACTCTTTTGAAATAGAAGTTTTTCAAAGTTTTCCACTGAGAAATAGGAGCTGTTTTTTTAAACAAAAAGGAGAAAACTTACATTGTTACAGGGTAAACATTTTTTAAAAATGTATTTATGTCACCAAAGGTATATACCACATTGAATTTGTGACTTTTCTCATATTTAACATCCCTGTAATCACTCTGGTTAAACAGTTCCGTTGACTTGTGCAATCAGTTTTTCCTGGAGGTCTGCCTCGTGTTTTTGTGTCTTCCTAATTAGATAGGAAAAGCTTTTGCTTGCAATTGTGTGACAGGTCTGTTCCTGTAAACTAACAAAGAAATTATGCATATGATTTCTGATAAAATCAGGGACATCATTTGCTTGGGAAACAAAGTTTAGTTAATAACTTTGTTTATCTCCAAAACAATCCTAAGGGGATACACAAATCTGAAGGTTTTAAGAGAAAATCTTTCTTATTTTTATCTCTTGGCTACGTAAATGAATAAAACAAGGAACAGCAGAAAAAGATTCACACAGACTGAAGGATGAAAACAAGTCCATGCTTGTCATCATGGTATAAAATGGAATGGTCCAGAAATACATATTTATCTATATTTAATATCTTAGTGAAATAATAAGAACATTTTCACTGTGATTGTATTGGTAAGAAAATAAATGAAAAATTTTCCCTATACTGGGTTGAAACTTTGTTTTTTGTGCACTGTCTCAGGAATTCTTCCAGTGCTCTGTCAGTAGTTTCACAGGTTTTCATTTTCTGATATACAAAGACTCATGGAATCTGAAGGGGAAAAGGAAAATCTTCTGGTTTTGTGGAGAACTTTGGAAATCTTTGCAGCACTCATAAGCCCAGACTGAGCTCTTACAGTTCATAGCCTGAGCTGAAATAGTTACTCCTCAAGAAAATGACCTTTTATGATTAGCTTCCATACTACATCTTCTCCATGAAGAGCAGTCGGTTTGAGGGTTTGCAGTGGTTTAACCCCAGCCAACAACTCAGCCACACACAGCTGCTTGACTGCTTCCCCTGCTGGAATGGGGGGGAGAATAACAAAGGTAAAACTGAAAAAAAGTCTTGGGCTGAGATAAAGACAATTTAATAGGTAGAGCAAAAACTGCACACGCAAGCAAAGTAAGACAAGGGATTCATTCACTGCTGTTAGGATCCCATTATTGAGAGAGGCCTCTGCCCGAATTAAGGTGCAAATAACACATATGCTGAAGTCAATAGTATGGATTTTATAACAATAAAATGTGATGGTAGAAAGATAGAAATAAATAGAAAAGAGAGGAGAGAGAGAGAGAGGGTGGGGTAGTGAGAGAGAGACAGATCAAACAGAAGATAGTCACCACCCATGGATCCAACAGTCTCCCACTGGTCCTTCTTCGCCACCTTCTCAGTGGTTGGTGTCCTGAGATTGCTCAAAATGATCACTATTTATACATTTTTTGCAACCAAAGGAATAAATGCTTATTGGCTACACAGTTCTATTTGTTAAATGATTCCTTCACTTCTAATGCTGATTAGTCCTCATGCGCAGTCTCTCTTTTCTTTTGAGTTTCTTGAGGTGGGGTTCTTGGGTCAGTGGGCCCTGAGTTGGTAGTCATGATCTCCACTTTGACAGGACTACATTTTACCCAGGCAGAGCTGATTTCAGCACAGTTGCTAACTCAGCTTTCCTTGTGGCCTGTAAATTCTGCATTTTTTGTGTCCAATACATTCTTCTCCCCATGATTCGCTAACCTCTCCCTAGGTGTGAGGTAACACCCAGACAATAGTACCACCTTTATCTTATTTGAAGTTCCTGCTGTGGTGGCTTAACTTACAGTCCAAGTTCCAGGTATTTATGGAGGCATAAATAAGTGGCTTAAGCTTTGGTGGTCACTGGTGGTCACAGATGCCATCAGTCCCATAACTTGGGGTGATCTTTGTTTGACAGGTGGTATGCATAAGAGCAGTTGCTTCTTTGCAGTGTGCCAGAGTGGGAATTTTTTCTGGATGCATTAACCAGGATGTGCTAACCAGATACCTTGCCTCTACTAGGCCTGGAGTTTACACCATTCTGTCGCTCCATTCTGTACTTATCTCACAGCAAAGTCCTTCTGTGGCCTTAACAGTGTTAGAGACAAGCAACTGTGCTCTTTTAGTCCTTACAACCACTTCCCATGGGCAGGCAGGTATTCGGCCATCCCCAGGAAAGCTGGAATTCATCACATGTAACAGTGACCTTGGGATACAAATCCCATCACTCAGAATGTTCACTCTTTCTCCTATTTCCCTCCGATTTATTGCTGAGCATGACGCTGTGTGGTGTGGGATATGGGTTTGGTCCGCAGGGATCAGCTGTCCTGGTTGTGTCCCCTCCCAGCTCTTGTGCACATCCAGCCTGCTCGCTGGTGGGGTGAGTCAGAGAAATGCTCAACTCTGTGCTAACACTGCTCAGCAGCAACTGAAACAGCCCTGTGTTATCAGTACTGTTTCCAGCACAAATCCAAACCAGAGTCTCCACATTACATCCTGTGAAGGAAATAAACTCTACCCCAGCCAAAATCAGCACAAAGGTGTACAGAAAATTACGCTTTCAGTGTCTGTGTCAATTTTTACCCCATCAGGATACATTGAAACCTTATTTAATAAGATTTTATAAAGGTGGCATGATTTCTTTACAGTTAATCACACTTAAATTTCAAGTCAGTTTGTTTTGGTTCATGACTTAACATTCTTTGTTTTCTTCAGCAATATCTGGTAAGTATAACCTCCCTCTCCACAGCAAATGGATATAAAAAAGAAAAAGCTGCTTGTGCTCCCCTCTTTCCAGTAGAGGTTCATGCTCCACTGCTAACTACTAAAAGCTGAATGCACTGATTCCATCAGTGTGGTTCATAGCCTGTGAAGAGTGAAACTAGATAATCCTGAGAATGTACATGAATAAATGAAAAGCCCACTTCTAAAGGAATGGAATGTAATTTCAGGCAGACTCAGGATATTTCAGTGCCTGTCATCAGAACTTTTTATGAGCACATGAAAGTTCTTATCCAAGTTTGTTGTCTGCACAACCTTTGAGAAGGGTTTGGCCCACTGTCTCTACAAGATAGGTGTGTAAGTCCTCTAGTAAGTTAACTACTTACAGAAAATTTTTTAGACATTAAGATTGACCTACATTCTCTAATGACATAGCAAACAATATCTCCTTTAAACTCTCCTGAGAAAAAGTGGCAGGAATTCAGATCAAGTCAGATTTAATTTCTCTTTTTCCATGACTCTATACCTTCACTTTAAATAAAAGCAGCAATTACACCTGATGAAAATGCATATTTTAATTTTAATAAGATGTTACACATTTAGAAACCCTCCTAAAAATAAATTTGTAGTTATACTATTCCACTTGTGATTTTGGGGAAGAAATGGAAGTTCTGCCTTCGGTTATGGACCAGTCAGTTGGATACTTTGGTTTATGGCAAATATGGTGACCAAGCAGAGTAATGTGATTTTTTTTCAAGACTTCGGAAACACATGCACAATCCTGAAAGTAAGTTTGAAGTGTTTCTTTATTCTAAGGCATTTCTATGATAGCAGCAACATTGCCATTATCTATTTAGGTTCAGCTCCAAACAGAAAAAACAAAAAGCAAGTAATTTCTGTTTTCTAATTGTGTGCATAAAAGGTGCTAATTTGCAAGTCTCCAATTATTGGAAAGATTATTTTTTATTGTATAAGTAACGTGAGTAGAACATATCATGACAAGTAGACTAATAGAAAAGGACATTGGGTTAAAAAAAACAATAAAAAGAAACCTGAGATGATTGCCTGAAAGGAGGTTGCAGTGAGATGGGTGTTGGTTTCTTCTCTGAAGTAATGTAACAGTAAGAGAGAAAATGACTTCAGGTTGCACCAGGGAAGGTTTGGATGACATGTTAGGAAAAATGTCTGCACTGAAAGGATGTTCAGGCATTGGAATAAGCTGCCCAGGGAAGTGGTGGAATCATCATCCTTGGAAGGGTTCAAAAGGCATGTGAATGTGGCATTTAGGGAGATGGTTTAGTAGTGAACAAGGTGGTGCTGGGTTAACAGTTTGACTCAATGATCTCAGAGGTCTTTTCCACCCTTAACGATTCTATGCTTCTATGTAAGGACTAGGAGAAGAAAGGTTGTTCAGACATGCTTAGGTGACAACTACATAATGTTGGGATAAAAATAAAAAAACAGATGAAGGCATGGAATTCCACCCCTATTTTTATTATTCAGAGTAATCATAAAAGCTTCATGTAAGTTAGTAAGAAAGTATCCCCATTTACCACATAATTATTGTCTATGACTGTCTCAAAGATCAAAGTGATCAAGAAAGGAGTCCATCTAGGCTTTTTTTGTGGTTTCTGTCAAATGTCAGTTCTAAAGCACCACAGAAAAGAGACACGATACATGCTTAAAGTAAGCTGCTCAGGCCATGGAGACAAATGAGCTTGAATAGGATGGAAGTATAATGATGTCTACATTAACAAGTGGTGCAGGTCAACAGGACTGTATCTGCAGAGATACAGATGGCACTCAGGAGCTGACACTGATTCCATTAGCATTTAGAAGGATTATTACTTCAGGTGGTCTCTAAACCAAGCCCATGGATTCAGTGCCTGGGAGCAGTTAGAGAGCATTAGAGTGCATCTTTCATTTTAGATTCATACAAAAGATTCTAGTTTTCATCCCAGAGAGTGCTCTGAAATGTGAATCAAAGCACATTTGAAGGGTTGTTCAGAAGATTGGATTCAAAACCTTTGTTAGAACTGAACTAAAATGCTAATGCAGATGCACCAAACATATACATATCTCCTCTGGGAAACAGAGCAGAGATTAGTTTGCACTGAGATCTGTGCTGTTTTCACTTGTCATAGCAGAACTTTTACTGGTATAAAACGTTTTAGTTTCTATGAATGTCTATATGTTTTTTACTTTCTCTATCTGGGAGAAAGTAACATTTATACTACAGGTTGTAAAAGATGAAAAGATGATTAAGAGAAAAGAAAGGATGTCTGAAAGGGCTCAATATTTTAAAACTCTAAAATTTTAGTTAAAGATATACTTCTTATTTTATATATGTCCACTTTTATTTAGAGAGAAGGATGTTGTGGGGGACTGTGTCAAAGGTTTTGCAGAAGCCCAGGTAATTGACATCTGTATCCCTTCCCTTGTTCACTGATGCAGTCACTCCATTATAGAAGGCCACTGGGTTGGTCAGGCAGGACTTGCCCTTGGTGAAGCCCAAATCACCTCCCTGTTCTCCATGTGCCCTAGCATGGCTTCAGGGAGGATGTGTTCCATGATCTCCCCAGGCACAGAGGTGACGCTGACAGGTCAGTAGCTCCCAGGGTCCTCCTTTTGACCCTTTTTGAAGATGGGTACAATAGTTCCTCTTTTCCAGTCACCTGGGACTTCACCTGCATGCCATGACTTTTCAAGTGTCGTGGAGAGGGAACTGGCAACTACATCAGTCAATTCCCTCAGGACTCTGGGGTGTATCTCACTGTGTCCCATGGACTTTGATATATTCAGGTGTCTCAGATGATCATGAACCTGATCTTTTACTTACAGTCAGAGGGACTTTGCTCCCCCAGTGCCCATCCTGCTTTCCATCCACTAGAGGTGTGAGAAGAGAGGCTGCCATTAAAGACTGACACAAAAAAGTCTTCTCCTCACAGGCTGTTACCAGTTTTCCAGCATTGTTTATCAGGTGTGTATGTGTGTGTGTGTGTGACACAGTAGTGCTGTGGACTTTTAGAAAATTTTGTGGTTTAAAATGTAAAGATGTTTCTTTATGAAAGATAGAAGAAATTATTTTAGCTGTTTTATACTTATATTATCTGAGTCCTGGAGAGATCAGATAAAGGGAATAGAAAAAATTACCCTACAATAATAGAGCTTCATGGTGTGTACAGAACATAATTTAATAGTGTTTCTTTTCTGAATGCCTACCAATAATACAGCAGCCCACTATCTATTATCGTTATCTGTAAACCATATAGTCTGAGGGACCATATTTTATACAGGAAAATAAGAAGTTAAAAATGAATATAGCAAGATAAGACATAACAAGGAACAGACACAACTTGGAAGGATCTACTGCACATTCTTAATTCTAAATGTAGTTCAGCATCTGGTATTTACTTCTGCTAGGTTCATGTTGATTGTGTAAGCAGTATTGTTTATCAGGTGTGTATATTTTGCAGTATGATTTTAGTATTGTAGCTTAGGTGTCTGCAATACCTGAGGACACTACTACATGAATATCAACACTGTCTTTTTGGTGAAAAAAAAATTACATTTTTTTCCCATTGCACAAGGTACTTTAACTTTTAAAATACTTCTATGCAAAGGGAGTTACTAAAATTAGAGTGTGGCTCAAGTTGAATCATGTAAATGGAAAACTACATTAGAAGAAATAATTGTTGTAGGACTGCTATACAAAAACCAAGAAAAATATATTCTGCAAATAAGTCTAAAATGTCTACCTTAGCTGTGAGTATCTTGAGCTATTAGATAGCAACTAAAAACTGTATATTTAAAGTACATGGTTTAAGAACTTTTGGCACATCTTTTTCTACCCTTCATCATTTTATATCCATGTCATTAGCACTGCAAGATCAATTTGGCAAGGTGTCCTCCTAAAGAAGCTATGAGTTACTTCTTTGCAAACATGGAGGTTAAAACTTGTAAAGAAAAAATTGCAGAAAGCAGAAGTTTAAAAGCATTTGTTTTTTCCTGAAAGAATCTACCAGAAATAAACTAAATCCTGGATGGAATAAAGGTTTCTTATAACAAAACAGTAGTGTAAATACCAGCATGATACAACACATTTATTGGCAATATTTAATTGTTTAGAAAAGTACAGACATTATTCAACCACCACTTAAAAATCGTATTAATAAAACACCAAAATAGTCTGTTTTTTTCTTTGGTTTCTACTATGCTAGAACCCAGAACATAAAAAATTTAAGAGAAGAAAGACAATGAATCTCCTAATTAAAAGAATCCCACTATGGAAATTCATGTTAGGAAACGCTTTTGCAAATACAGCGTGTTCTTGTGGCAGGCTAGTACAAAACCCTGAAAGGGCCCTTCTCCCCTTTACCAGTCTCACAGCTTTACACAAGTGCTTTCTCTCATTAGATATGCTACAAGCTTCAGGTCTACCACAGAGCTGGTCCATTACCAAACAGTTTGTTGTTAAATATTTCATTGTTACGAGTTCATACTTAAACTTAAAGAGCAATCTGTGGAAGAATGGAGTGTTAAAGATTTTATTGCCCATAAAACAACAGGAAAGTAACTTTGAGAAAGCTTTAGATTCTGGAAAAGTATGGCTTTCTTTTCATTTTACTGCTTTTTGGTGAATATTTCCTGTTTAGTGTCTCCTTATAGAAATGCACAGGATGACTGTTGAGTATCTTGTGCAAAAAATGAAATTGACTGGAAAATCTGAACATTGTTAGTCAACTCTCTCCATGCCTTTTGGGGTGGTGTCCCTACAAATGTACAGATAGATTAACTGAAAATTTCTAGTCCATGAATCTTGATTCAACCTTGGATTACTTATTACTCAAGGACTGAAATTTTGCACAGGTAAAATAGCCTACAATGGCCATTGTGGTGATACACTTTTACCCAGGAATCAACACAGCTCTGCAGATGGATGTGTTGTCTAGGGAGAAGAAGCTAGAAAGGGATCATGTAGTTAGTTTACACATTCTGTGTTATTCTTCAGCCTGGAGTGCTGGTTTCAAGCTTGTCTTTCTTAGAGGAAATTGCTGCTGTTCCATCACTTAAACACCTTCCTCTTTTGGTAAAACATGGGACATGGCCTTGCTACCTCTGGGAAGATGAACTGAGTATATGAATTGCTGCTGTTAATAATTTAGGATGGCTTTATTTTGCCCTATATATGATTGTTATTCAGCCTCTGTAAAGCTGAAACCTCTTTTTACATTCATCTGCTTCAGCTTTGTACTTGGACTCAAAAAATAAATCTATCAAACTACTATATATTAGATATTAATAAATATATTATTTGCAATGAGAAGGAAACCTCCCTCAGATAGACAGGTATAATATTCCAAGGAAAATAAAACGAGGTTCTCCCTTGGTTTGGAGTGCATACTGTTATTTTTGAGATTTTGTTTTTCAAGATGGGAATTTTCCCACCTTGCAAACATGTGGAGTGTTCTAGCTAATATTCCCCCTTTTTACTTGAGTGGACACGGTGGAAGTACTTCCAAATAATTCTGTTTAAAATGGCAGTATAATTTCACATGAATTGAAGGCCACTGCAGATTCAGAGAGTAGCAACTCAGTCAGGGCTTGCATAGATGCCACAGTCACCGTGTTTTTAAAATCACCAAGTAGTGATACAGGTAGTGCTTTCTATCAGTGACAGGAAAATTGAATTTATTGTTGAGACGCATGCACTCATTTTTTTTCCAGGCCATTTACACATTAGACACAGAGCTGCAGTCACAGGGACATGATATGCTCTGCCCTTCTGGCAATTAATGAACTCCATCAGCACATCCTTATGTTTCTGGGATACCAACCAAGCAGAGCAATGATGCCGCCTCCCAATTTTCTGAACCATGAACTCAATTGAGGAATATACTGAAAGGATATAAAGAACAGTTGAAGATAAAGAATGTTGGCAAGAGATTGAAAAAGGAGTCGTGGATAATGGCAGTAATTCAGAGGTCTATTGATGTCATCTGAGAACTATAGTGAAAAGGAAACTAGTTAAAAAAGCCCACAAATAAAACAGGAAATGAATGGACTAAAGCGTATATATTCTAAATTAGGCCTAACTTTCGAATGAATACTGTGGAGATGATTAGTTCCTTTTTTTCTTTTCTTTTTTTAAAAAGTGAGCTCAGGAGTTATGTAGAAAATGATTATATTTCACTTGAAATATGATTCTTTCTGCTTTTCTGACTCCATTCTCTGTCTCTGTATGGTTTTTGACCGATAGTGGGACCAATACATCTGTACAATATCGATACGGTGAGGTAAAATTGTCCATCCAGCTCTGTCCATTTTGGAATTATACCTCATCCATAAACACTGCCAAAACCCAGCTATAATGATGCCAAATCCTTGTCAGAAGCTTACTTAGTCTAACACAGGCCTATGCATTAGTATGGACCAGCGTACACTTTCTCATCGCTCAGCTGTGTGTACCATAAACTCTTAAATTGCTTGTTTTGCTGATAGCTGCAGCTGTGGGAAATACTTCTTGCTGATATATGGGATTTTAGAGGATTTTATTAGCTTGTTGAAATGAAACTATAGTTGATATGAACAGCTTTGAAAACAGGGCCTGGAGTTAGAAAGACTTAGTGTCTTGCCATTTCCTGACCAGGCTGCTTGACAGGTGACCATTCACAGGAAGAAGATCAGGAGCGTGACTGTGTAGGTAGGGTGACGGCAACACTGGAATGATGGCAGTCCCCTTAAGAAGAGAGAAAGAAAACTGTCCAAGATCCCATCTCTCACATTAAAGAACAATGTGTCTGGCTCATGACCTGTTTGAATTGGGCAGGATGAGGAGTGGCTATTTTGGTCACTGGTGTGAGGTGTGAAAAGGTTTGTAGCTTGTTATGTTCAGCTGTAGTTGTAGACAAGTCATGGTCACTAGCAAAGACTTCTGAAGCTGTTGTGCTTATCTTCTATAGATCCCTTGGTTCCTTAAAACTTTTTCTGCAATGGAAAGGATCGCCTCTGACTGCCCAGCAACGTGCAATGTTCAGACTTGAGAAGGCAGTCAGGATCCAGAGCAAAAGCTCGTGCTAGCAGACTTATCAACTCAAAGTATCTTCTTAACTGAATGTTGTCCTCTCTTTGATCTGAGAACTTTCAGAAAGGGCTGTATTTTTTCCAATTTTTGTTTTCTGTTGTCTTAACATTTGTGTCAAAACAAGGAACATCCTCAACACTTCGTTACAGATGATTCCAAATTTTATCAGGTCTAATTATCTTTATGATGAAGCATTTTTTATGATGAAGACAGAGTAAGACTCAAACTGAATTTATTAATTAAAACAAAAAAATTAGTTTTAATATAATAATCTTTGATTTCTTTTTTATCTTGAGCTACATGTTTTTAATTTTTGTCATAGATTTTGAATTTTGCAATCAAAGGCACAAAACATAGTTAACTTTGGTATAAATGACAAATTCATGGTATTATGTGGAGATTTCTGTGCCCAATAGCTTCACTGAAATTAGTGCAATTTGTCAGTGCTTAAAAAATTTAAAACATTATCTGCATGAAGATATTCTGTGATTCTTACTGTGCAGCTCAAATTCTAACTATCAAATTTGATACAGAATTGTACCTTAGAAAGTGCATTTTCTAATTTATAGAAAAAAAGAATTTATTTATCTCAAGATAAGCTAATTCAGTGCAGGAACAGAGGCACTGATTTAATGACCACACTGCATACTAAACAGATACACCCCCAAATGACCACTGCAAACATCTGTGAGGCTGCCAATCACAGCCACATATGTTTGATCATAGGGAGGGTGACCAATTGGCACTGTCACACCAGTAGTCTGTGTCAATAGAGTTACTGAAGTATAATGTTAAAGATGTTCTGTCCTGTTGGCATTCAGCACCTGGCTGTACAAGCAGAAAATTTTCTGCAAGTATGTGCAAGCACAGTAGGGTTTTTCTAAGTTACACAGAGGCGTCTGACTCATAAATCATTTTGTTCTTATACGTGATAACAAAAAGCAGTAGGAAGGATGGCTTAGGTTTTTTCCACTATCTGGAAGTGCTCATAGCTGATTAACCTGCTGTGAATTCCAGCCACTGCTGTTTGTGTATCCCTTTGTGTTGTCACAAACACTGACCAGGGAAAGCACTACATGAATGCCTCAGTGCTCATCTCCTCTCCAAAGCTGGAGACCTTTGGGAGAGACAGAGGACTCAGACCGTGGCAGTCTCCCCAGGGCCTCCTGTGTGCAGGCGGTCTCTTCTTGGTGAGTAGCAGAGAAAGGAGGCCGAATACTGGTTCTTTTCTGTCCTGTGAACCAGAGAAACCTTGTCTCAAGTGAAAGTGTGACATTACAGAGATTGGAAACGTATGAAAATCACTGCACAATTTCCATGCAGAGAAGCACAGAGAAAAGAAGCTCCAGAATGACATCCAGATGGGCTGTCCTGGCCTAGTTTTATGCTTTGAACAGTTCATACCTCTGAGAGATAAATTTGAGTAATTCACTAAAAATTATACTAACCAACTTAATGATGCTGAATTATATACTGGAATTTCTACACACATAAAAATCTCACTCTCCCACCCCCTCTCTGTGCTTTCATATCAATGGACTCTGTTGGTTAACACCTGCCAGAATTCTCTTGCATGAGAGGAATCTTTTGAAAACTAATATAAAACCAAGGAATAAAATAGAGAGAGTCTATGGTCTGAGAACAGTCCTGTTGACCAGGACTCACATGGCTTTGTAATAAAAACAAACAGTTTGGATTCATCGAGGGGCTATTTGATAATTTTAAACATGTGACTGAAGAGGTATTGTGCACTGGTTAGATGGATAAACAAAAGAAGGGTAGAGGTCTAAAAGGCTATTAATTTGAGTGCATAGAAATCACACCCACTGAAGAAAAACATGAGAATATCACTGACAGAGAGCAGGGAGATTCTTTCAGGTAGACCCAAGGGGCTATCTAAACATCACAGAAAATTCTGAAAATTCTGGGCTGAAGTGCCTCGGCTTTTTGGTAACATTTAGAAATCATGAGATTTAATGAGATTAGATGGTGTCTAACATAGTTTTGTTAAATATTCATTAAAAAACAAGAAGTCTCAATGAAAGACCTTATTTTAGGTGTATGATGTAAATGAACTTGTGAGGTCACTACAGATGTTTCTTCTGTAAAAGATCTACAGGGATAAAGCCCAAAAAACTGACACATTATTGACTTGAAAGTAAAGCCATCACAGAGAAAAGGATCTTAGAAAGTCCCTAGGGAGTATTGACTTCCTGCCCCTTTTCAGTGTAAAGAGACAAATAGAAAAGAACAAAACTGAGTACAAGAAAACCATGTTTAATTCTAAATGAATTATGGAGGAGGTGGGTAAGTTATATTAAAAACAATAGTATACTCTGTAATACTTGAAAAGTTACTGCCAGGAAACCATCCAGAAAAGCATTTTTGAAACCCAGAAATACTCTTTGCAATAATTGAAGGGCTATGGTTACATTCACAAAGATACAGAGACTCCTGGCATTTTAACTCATTATACCTGGGTATCTTACTCTGTAAATTCCTGCTTGCAATAAATTGCAATGATAATTGATGGTTGGTCTTAAACTACCAGGATCAAAAAAACAAAAAACAAAAAAAACACTGGAGGTTGAGGTAGAAGAGTAAGAGTAAATAATAAGGCAAAAGATAAATAAAGATTGACGGAGAACATTTCAAGAAAAATGGGTAAAAAGGACGGTTTGATGCATATAAATATAAAAGATTTATCAGTCAGATGAATTTCTATCACACAGAACCAGAGAATGGTTTGAGTTAGATGGGACCTTAAAGATCATCTAGCTCTTGCCACAGTCAGGAACAGCTTTCGCTAGACCAAGAGGCTCAGAACTTCATCTAACCTGGCTTTGAACACTGCCAGGGATGACACACACACAAGTTCTCTGGAAAACCTGTGCCAGTGCCTCACAATCCTCACAGTAAATAATTTCTTCCTAATAGCTAATCTAAACCTACTCTCTTTTTGTTTAAAGCCATTCTCCCTTGTCCTATCTGCATGCCCTTGTAAAAAGTCCCAATCCAGCCTTCCTGTAGGTACCTTTTAGGTACTGGGGGCTGCTCTGAGGTCAGTCTGAAGCCTTCTCCAGGCTGAGCAACCCCAGCTCTCTCAGTCTGTCTCCATAGCAGAGGTACTCCATTCCTCTGGTCATCTTTGTGGTCTCCTTTGGACTCACTTCAACAGCTCCGTGTCCTTCCTGTACTGGGACCCCAGAGCTGGATGCAGCACTGCGGGTGGGGTCTCATGAGGACAAAGCAGAGGGGCAGAATCCCCTCCCTCACCTGCTGCCCGTGGTGCTTTGCATGCAGCCCAGGACACTGTTGGTTTTCTGGGCTGTGAACACTCATGTTGAGCTTTTCATCAACGAACACCCCAAAGTCTTTCTCCTCAGGGCTGTACTCAATCCATTCTCAGAGCAGATAAAATATGGAACACAAAGAACTCAGAGAAAGTAGCTGCTTGTTCCACTGCTGAATGAAGAGAAATTCTGAAGAGAAAATAAAATTACTGTATCTATGGACTAGTAATGGATCAGAATGCTTATTATACAATCCTTTATATTTCATTAAGTAGAAAGAGTACTGAAAATAAGAATAATCAAATCCTGCCATTGTCATATTTAAAATCCTGTATTCCTACCTAAGTAAAAGTGAAGTAACAGAGGAACTGAGTATGCAAAACTGAGTTGTGTCAATTATGAAAGAAGAAAATACAAAGGGATATGAATGTGTCCCAGACCTTTAAGCATGCATGTATCCCAGACAAAACCAGATAATTGCAAAGCCTGCAATTTACCAGTTTGTTGGTATGAAGAAATCACCAGAGAAAACACAATGGTACTGACATCAGAAGTCTTATCTGATGAGAAAAAGCAGGGCAGGCTGGGTCAGGAACATAGGAGCTGCCATAGCAAATTAAATCAGTAATTCATTTGTTCTGTTATCCTGTCTTTGACAAGAAGCAGCTATCAGTGCTTCAGAGAACAGAGAAAAATATTAAAATGTACACAACTCTGCAGTGATCATCTCATTAGACATGTTTTTTTCTCTTTATCTGTTGATTGGAGGTTGGCTTGTCATCTCAAGATTTAATCTTATTGCTGCTTTCAAGGAAACACTTTAAATATGTTAACAAATGCTGAATTTTAATCCTGTCCATATTTTTACTTACAATTTTGTACAAAAATGCCTGTGAAAATAAAAACAGCTGCAGAGCTGGAAGGAAGAGATTGTGCCCCAGGCATCAAAGTATTTTATTATGCTTCCAAGGCTGGCTGAAAAGCTGTGGTAACAAGGTAAGTCCTGTTCTTCAGCATGTTGATTTAAATGTGGAAGTTCTATGTTGGACCAGAAATATCCACAGTTTAATTAAAGCCATGTAAAATAAACAAATCCTTATCTTTGACACTTGGTTTCTGAAAAACACTCAGTTTCAGAAGAGGAGTTCTGAAAAACACCCCAAACATTTAAATGAGTCTTAAGAATTTGCCGTGATGATTTGCAGATTTAGAACATTGGCTTTTTGCACAGACACCCTGCCTTTACATCACTCACTGGTTTGTTTGTTCCGGTTCTTAGGGATTTTACCCTTACTTAATTCCCCCAAAGCTTTATGCAAGTATTTTTAAACTCTGCTGATTCTTTCCAAGATGTCACTCATTTGAAATTCACTTTCTTGCCCTCCTCCTCTCCCACCCCATAGGTAAGATGGTGGTTTTATATTTGTCATGTTCTCAGCCAGACAAACAGAACACACTTTTTTTTTCAGTCCCATATGCCTTGACATCTCAGCACAGGGTGATTCAGAGATCCCAAGGGAGTCCTGATGGAACTGCTGGTGGCGTCAGTGTGCCAGGGTCAGCTTGCCCAGTCACCTGCCCTGAGGTGAAGGGTTAAGTAGCCTTAGGGCAGCACTTCAGCAAAGCAGCCTTATTTATTCCAGACCTGTGCAGAATCTGTGTATTGTCCTTGTCTGGCCTGAGGAGCCACCCCTGTGGTGGTTCAGGAAAAAATGGGGCTGAAACTCTGAAACTGAGATAAGAAATAAACCAGTGTATTCTGGCACAGAATATCATTGTAAAGTGGAGACCCAGTAACCGATCCTCTCCTGCTGGCATTGCCTTAAATGTACACATCCATCCTGCAGTAGGTCTCAGTGTGTTAGACACAAATCCAAACATTACCCTGGTAGACTGTGGGAACATCTAGGAGCTAGTGAATCCTAAGGAAAAGGACAGCATAGCAAGGATTTTGTTTCTACATTACCTGAATGATGGTAGGGCCAAGTTGCTTTTTGTCGCCAAATGCAGGTGATTATTCTTTGAAAAAGTCTTTGCATTTGCTTTATAGGGAAGCCATAGTAGATGTAAGAGAATTTGCTAGAATGGATTTTATTATGTATTCAGGTGCTTGAGAATCTCTCAACAATGTCTTCATCTTTTCAGTAGAACTATAAAAGTTCATGCGAATCATGCGAGGAAAAAAGATCTGAACAGAATGTTTTTCTTAAAATCATGCACCAGGCCGTGGAAAAATATAAAAAGAAAAATCAAGCTTGGGAAAAAACTCTTCCAGTGCTGTTTGCTTATTCTGGTATACATTTGTATTAGAGATGCCAAATGAAGATTATAAAACTATACAGAGATATACCTTCAATATTCTCCTAAACACACAATCATCAGCCAGAAGTTGAGAAATTCTTCTTCCTAAAGCTTTTGAAAATGTATCCATCGTCTTAGGGCTTGTGGAAAAATTGGATTGTAGTCTGATTTTTAGGTGAAGAAGAACTTCACCAATGACAAGAGTGAGAAGTTAGCTCAGTCTGTTCATAGATGGAGTAGGAACATAGTGCTGTTTACTAAAGGCTAAAAGCTTTCCTGAGCTCACAAGTGGACAGGTTCTGCGACTTTTTCTCTGCATAAGCTTTTATACAAAGTCTAGAGTCTTAGGATTTCCAGCTTGAAAAGTTTCAGAATTGTTCTTGAAGTAATACACAAATAGCATGAACCACTGTGAGGTAGGGGACAAAGCCACATTATTTGATTCTCTCAAGTCTGACTTGCAGACTTTCTGTCTCAAGAACAAAACAACACCAGCAGTGATAAGCTGTCATTCATTTAAGTGTTTCCACGATTCTGGTCTGCTCTTTATGAAGACGTTGTTTACAGAATTACAAAATGACAGAATTATATCTTAATGATTCTGTTAAAACAGAATTAAAAAATACATGAAACTCATGACTCAGTTTCATTCCATTCAGTGTATTTACACTGTTCTGATAATAACTGGGGCTTATAAGTCGTATGTACTCCTTCACAAGCTTTTCTTATTGCTGCAGAAAAATCTAAGTTTCTATTCAACAGTATAGACAACGAGCCTACCAATCTCTGTCCTTTTTGCAAATGTTTAATTTAAAACTTATGTGTTTAAGAAACAGGAAGCCCTTGAGGGAAATTAGGCATTAGTTAGGAAGATTTGAGGGTCTGACTTCTTCTGACTAACTGTAGATTTTTGGCTTGACTGTTAATTATGTGTTTGAACTTTTTTCAACAAGGGAAAAATGGCTTGGCTGTAGAGAAAAACTGTTTGCACAAAGTATAGTTTACCTGTGAGTGAAATTCTATGTCATTAGAGAAACATACAAAAGTCCAAAGCCATTTCTGTAAAATGCTTTGCTACATGTAATTAACCTCATAATTTTATAAACTGTCTTGCTAGGATGTAGATGGAATTAATCTTTTAGCTTGGCAGTTCCAGTGGAAAAATGTGCTCTGTACTAGAAAGAGGCTCACCATTGTATGTGTACATGCTCAGCAGTGTAGTGTGGGAGACTCACCCTGAGCTCTGTCAAGCTAAATCAGTTTGGATTAGATTAAGTTCTTCAAACATTTGGTTTAAGTTGCTGGATTTTGCTCAAAGGAGGATCCACTGAAACAGCCCCTCCAGCAGATCAAATCTAGATTCTGTGCATCGGTGAGAGCTGGTTTCTGTGACCTCTTCTGTAAATACGGCTGGACCCTGTGTAAACTCTTTAATGCTTCCTCCATTTATAAATACTAAATTTTAGATTATTTTCTATTTGTATTAACTTCTTAGAAATAAAATTCATGCATTCAGATAAAGAATCCCAAATACTCTATGGCACCTGTTATACTAGACTAGCTGCATTTAGATTGTTCTAAAAGGATGGGTATTCAATTTGCATATGTCGCTAGAATCTGACCTGTTTCAAGACTGCTCAGAATGAAATTAGAGATTTAAGAAACTTTACTATTCTTCCAGTGAATTTCTGGTTTTCATTTCATTTATGACAATTCTTTTCTTTGTAGTGTCTCTTAGAAGTTTCAGGAAATATTTTTCCTGAATATAAATAAAAAAACCCAAACCAAACAAACTGTGGGTTGGATTTCAACTGTACAAATCAGACTAACTTCACCAGAACAGAAAAAAACATTAACATGAATTCCTTACAGGAGTGGGATATCTCTGGGTGATAGGAAAACTGACTTCAACCCTCTTGTCCCTTTAACCCATTTGTTTCAAAAACTCCAGTATTTTGTATATATTTTTTTCTGGATAAAAAAATGTGGGAAGTTTTTCTCACCCTTCTTCTAGGATAATTTTTTAAATCTCTTCACACAATATATTTCCAAAAAATAATAGAAATTTTAGATGAATTGCCACAGCCTGCAAAGAGGATGACTGTGAACAACACCTGCTTTTAGTCAGAGCAATTTCTTTTTTTTTTTAAAAACCCCAAACCTACTTTATGTTTTCATGAAGTGGCTGCCATCTCTGGAAGAGAGACCATTATCTCTCCTCTAGATCTGTGTTTCTAACAGTTTCAGAGTCCAGTGTTAAGACATGTCAGCTAACTTAAAGTGGCAGATGATTCTAGCTGATTCCACAGTAAACTCAAGGTTGAATTAGGGACCAGCATCTGGTCACAGTCACAACAGATGAGGGATGGAGAGGACTTCCTTCCCCTGGCAGCTTTACAGAGTATCTTGCTAAGAAGATGGACAAGGCTGAAGTTTATAATTTGTTCCTAAGCTCCTAAGAAAGCTGAAATGGGAAAGGTGAGTGTGAATGAAAGGTAGGATGACTCATCTCTAATCTTTCTGTACTCTAATTAACAACATTTGAAAATACACATGAATACAGCTACCTCTTACATAGTTTAGGCTGGCCTTGCTCTCTGCAAGTCCAGATAACCACTGGCAAAAACTATTAAAAAAAAAAAGAAAAAAATGAAAATAGGAAATCTCTCCCTAGTAGTGCATCAGGCACTATTCGGGAACAGAGAGGGAGCTCATCTTCATTTCAAGGAATGTCTTCCTATATTTGACTGTGTGCAATGCCTTCTGTTTTTTTTCTTTACTAAGCAATTGCAGGTAATTCTGCCTCTCTTTTTTACCATGGAAATCCACAAACTTCATCCAGCTTTGAACTCAAAACAATTCCCTGAAGGTGCTGCCTTCTGTGTTTGGAGACTCCAATTTAAGAGTATTCTAAGAGTGTTCATGGGAGGAGAAGACATTATCACTATTTCTGTTTGTCCTCAGAGGATTTTTGAGCCCCTCTTGGGAGCTTTTCCCTTCTGCCTGGCACACTGGAAGGAACTTCTGATAATCCACTTAGTTCTTTTGAGACTAATGATTATTTGCTAAGGCAACATCTGGAAAACCCTTGTGGCAGAGACCTCATTTGGTGATGCGCAGACCAACGCCTTGGCGAGTTGTACATTTAATAATTGCAAAGCATTAGGGCAAACAAGAAAAGACAGCAGAATTTACCTTTTTTAGCACAGTACTACTCTTCCATGTACCTATTGCACTTGACTGTAGTAATGTTATATGAAAATAATAAGAAGAATAACAATAATAAGAATAATATGTAGATATCAGTAAAACCTAGTTAGGTCCAGGATTTCATTAGATTTTATAATGTATGAAGGCAGTAGGGCCTCTCAGTTTACAGATACCAAAGAGAGGTGTGTAACATAACCATACTCAGTTTAGCCAGTTTTCATGAGAGGCTGAAACTGTAAACTCAGCATAGACAGCTAAACATTTCAGTAAAAGTCTCTGGATAGGTCAACAAGGTATACTTTGTAAGCCTGTTTCAGCTTTTAACCAGCTCATGGATAATTTCATGCTGTTTATATCACTGTCAAACTTGCTCCATAACTGTTACAAAAGCAATTTTTGCTACTGTTATCAGCCCTTCTATACGGTCACTTTAATGGCCATGTGCAGGGGATATTAGTGCAATACATGAAAATGCTATACAGGCATGATTTTTTTTTTTTTTTATTAAATGCAAAAAAAAGAAGAAGAAGATATTGGATAATACCTTTACTTAATGTGATTTTAAATGAAAATTTAAATGAACATAAAAAAAAAAGAATCTGTTTTTTGGCCTTTTCCTTTTTTAATGCTTATTTCAAGAGTATGCCAAACCATGCTGCTGAATCTGGCCCAAAGTTTTCAGCAGTGCTGGAAAGCACCCTCAGTAACTACAGAACTCACTCCCAACAGCCACAAGGAAGTGTCCTGTGTGAAGGGTGGCTTTTGCAGCTTGCTATTTACACCTGAAAGGCAAATAAACACAAGGGACGTAGAAAAAGGGGTGACCTTACCATTAATTCAGCATAATCCTTAAGCTTTGAGAAGCATTAAGAGCTTTACCTTGATAGTCACGTCTGACTTATTGATCACTCTTTTTCATTTGCTTGACTGACACTTGCTGTTCTCATAACAGGCTGTAGTTGGTCCGGAGCCTCATCATCTGTAGTGCACAGTATAGAAGAAAAACAAGGAAAAAACCTGCAATGTGAGACTATATATGGAAAAGCTTGAGAACCAGCATACTTTAGATTACACAGATTGTTTATAAACTCTCTTAAGAGCAAAAATTCTTTTTTTCTGGAGCATGTGTGTTTCTAAAACAAAGGTAAAATGAAATATGATTTTTAGAATAACTACCAGTACCTGCCTTCTGTAAAAAACGGCAAATTGTGGTTGTAGTGTGGAAGTTAGAGCACTTCTTTTGGGACAAGGGTATGGAGTTTTACAAAGTAAATTATTCTGTTGAGTTCAGGCAAAGAAACACTGCCCACAAATGCAGAGGAGGTTCTCCTTTAATAATGCAGTGTGAAGACAAGTATGTGCTGAGAGGTCCAGATAAAAAGGGTTTTAATTTATGTGAACATGGAATAAAAAAAAAAAAGCAGTGCATGACACTATCTAATTCAACTTTTGGGTCTGACTTCTGTAATTTAAAAGCACCAGAAAAAAAGAAAAAGTAGTTTTCATTAATTTTTGAATTTTAATAAGCTCTGTTTAGACGTAGAAACATTCAAATCTGATGCAATATTTCTCAGATTCAAAATGCTGGAAATTTACTTGCAAAACCGTGAATGTTTGTCAAATGAGAAGGAGCAATTTGACACAGGGGAGAAAAGATCATTCTTCTGAGCTCTCCATAGCAAAATAGAGAGCTAAGAAACCTGGATAGTTTAGATAAGATTCAAACACCCATCAAAACATGAAGTTCCTCCTTTGAACTGAACTCTGCTTCCTCAGTTTCAGAAGTGCTTATGACATCTACAGGACTCAGTAGTGAAAGATTGAATGACAAGGAAGAAAGTTACAGCTGAAATGTTGTTTTTTAGGAAAAGGAGAGCTGCAAGGTACAGTTCCTGAGAGCAACAACAACAAAAAGTGAACAGCTTTTGTTCATGTTACAGATATAATCTAGAAATGTTCTCTACCTTGCTTTTGGGGAATTGTCACAAGATAAACTGCTCCCACTGATGCCAGCTGAAAAGTCACTTAGTTGCTTTGTCTGCTGCTAAACTTTGCATTTTGTTTGAGCCAGAATGAGCATTATATCGAGAAGAATTTCTAGCTCATTTAAGAATGAAGAGTGTGGGTACATTCCTAAGATCATCATTGTTTTCCAAGCTGTCTAAATTTACTAAAATCAAATGCCATGTGATTATTGGGGAAAAGCAGCCATCCCTTAAGCTTAGAGATAGAACTACTGAATTCCACAGTGTTTAAAGGGAATGACATATTTTTTCCATTTTAGATGGAATAAATTTCTCTCAGGAAGACTGTGCCTGTTATGTCTAATTTCTTCTCTTGAAAAACTCTCCACGTTCTTCTTTGACAAATATAAAAATTAAATTTCTCCAGTTCTACTGCAGAAGGAGTTTTAAAACATGAAGTTCTTCAGAAATCCCCAAAGTGAAACAGTCAGTGATGAAACAAGGTGTTTCAGATTATTGCAATTACAATATTCTGAATATTACAATATTCAGAATATTGTTTCCTTTACATACTCTCACATGAAATTTTTTTTTATCTTGTGCTAAAGATAGGAAAAGTACAAAACAGGAGATGAGCAAATAACAGAAATATTGAAAGTTATAGCCAGATGGAAAGTCAGATTCTTGTTCAGCTCTACAGAAAGAATTCAGTTACTATGAAAATCATGTCAGATTATGTGTGATGATAAAAGGATGATGCACTGTTTCAGTTCACCTAGAGAATTAATTGCCACCCAGAAGCTCTACCTGGTGCATAAAATATGCTTTTCTGCTCATGGGATCTATGAACAGATGGATCTGTAGTTCGTGGAATGTGCCTTGAAAAGCTGGAGGATATTGTCATTTTTGTGTCATGGAGGGAGGTGAAAGAGGGAAAACATCACTCATAGAATCACAGAACCACAGAAGGTTTGAAATTGGAAAGAACATTTGGAAGTCGTCTGGTCCAAACCCTCTGCTCAAGAAGGGCCACCTACAGCCACTTGCCCAGGACTATGTCTAGATGGTTTTTTTAATATCTCCAAGGAGGAGATTCCATAACTTTCCCAGGGAATGTGTGTCAGGGCTTAGTCACCCTCACAGAGAAAATGGTTCCTGATGTTCAGAGTGTTGCACAGACGCTTTGGTGTTCCAGTTTGTGCCCATTGTCTCTGGTTCTGCTACTGGGCACCACTGAAAAGAGCCTGGCTCCAATTTCTTTGCACCATTCCTCCAGATTTACATGAATTAGTAAAATCTCTCCTGAGTCCTCTCTTCTCGAGGCTTCCCAGCCCCAGCTTTCTCAGCCTTTCCTTGTAGGATTCCTCTCATAGGAGATTCTCTAGTCCCTTAATTATCGTTGTGGCCATTTGTTTGGCTCCCTCCAGTATTCCCATGCCTCCCTTGCACTGGGGAGCCCAGACCTGGACACAGCACTCCAGGTGTGGTGGCTTCACTGGTGCTGTGAGAAAGAATCTCTTCCCTCAGGCTGCTGCCAAGACTTTGCCTAATGCAGTGCTGGATAACACCTGCCTTCTTTTTTGCAAGGCCACATCATTGGCTCATGTTCAGCTCGGTATCCACCAGAATGCCCAGGGTCTTTCCTGCCAAGCTGTTCTGCAGCTGGGTGGTCCCCAGCATATACCAGTCCCCGGGGTTGTTTTTGGTGACTTTGAGATCTGTTGAAAACTTAGTGAGTCAATGCCATTGCTAATATTTGACTTGAAAAAAAGGGGGGCTCATAATGGGATTTTCCTTTCATTCTCAGAAGTAGACACTGTTATCTCCTGTTAAATTATGACTTAACCCTGGGATATATTTCAGGATCAAGAAGAAAATGTCAGTTAAGACAAGTGATGCACTAGCAACATGTGACAGTTCTGGAAAATCTGGGAGTTAATCCAAATTGCTAAAGTAACCATTTTTTCCCCTCAGTTTTAATGTTGCTTTATTACAGCAGTCGAAAGTGTTGTTAAGTCCTTATGATCATTGTCCTCCTTGCCCTACCAAGTTAATTTTGTTGTATTTTGCTTTCTTTGCATTGTTATTTGTATCTTAAGGTAAAAAGGAGAGCTACTTAAAACCATCTGAAAATCCATTTTTATCACTATGAACAAAGGTAAATATGGATCAAAAACCTTTGTAACATTTCTTCCTTCCAAAAGGATTTTGTTTATAACTGCCTTTTCACTGCAGTTCTATTTTTCAATAGCAAATATTGCCACTGCTTAATTCTGAAACAAATGTTTTTTTTCTCTTCACAGCTTTGAGGAGCTGAAACAGAAAAAACAAAGGAGGTCTCATACTATTTGAAGAAATTCAATTCATATCAGAGGAAGGGTTCTGAACAGCTCAATATGTTATCCTACAGAGTCAGATGTTTATGGGATAGGCAACAGTCACAGTAAAAATCACACAGCCATAAAAATAATAAATTGAAGCCTGCTGGAACAGAGCTCTACTACATGCTTCACACTTCTGATTAATGAAAACTGAAATCTGAATTGGGCTATCAAAACCCACTCAGTACATCAGTGTATTGTGTTACAAAATACCCTGAATGAACATTTTGTATTATCTCAGGTTATCAACTGACATCATTTTATTTCTCCCCCCACACTTCCTTCTAACATTAGCCATGGGTGTGACCTATACTTCATTTAGATCTAGAGGCTAAGAATAAAAATATTTGGGGACTACTCCCCAGAATCAAATTTCCTTGTGTTTTTCCATTACGGTAGAGTAATTATTTGCATTTTCCACATAATGGGTATAAAATACCATCACTTCTGAATTCTCCACCCCCCCATGCTTAAGCATCCTTTCACCTGATTTTACATTTGTGTGTAAAATTCATGCAGCACCCTTCCTGACAGAGCTCTACTCCTCTGTTTTTCCCCATATATAGTCTGTTAAGAGTTGTGAGGCAGCAGATCCCCCACTGGCATCATGGATTAAGGAAAAGGTTGAAAGGGTTGCTAAGGACAGGTATAAACTGTACAGTTATGAAGAAATTTGGCTCAGCTATCAAAAGATAGTGTTTCACCCCAAATACCATGATGAAACTAGAATAGCACATCCTTGTTTTAGTGGTTTCATACACTGACAAACAGGGTTGAAAATGACTTCTCACTTTCCCATTAGTTCCCCAGATATTTTTTGCCACCTCTCACAGCTGCAAATTGCAGCTATTCCTGTTGTCTCTCAACTTCACAAGTCACATTATGACTTGACTCAAGACAATATTGGCAGTTGCCACAGAATAGGATTAGGAAAAATCACTAGGATGAAGTAAAAAGAAAGTGAACATATAAACAGAATGAAATTATCTTCCTCCTAAAGTGCAAAGCCCAGAGTGAAAGCAGAAGGCTCTGGGCTAGTGTGTGTGATCTTGGAATTGATAATATTCACCTCTAGAGGAAACAATGTGCTCTTCTCAGCACAAAATGCAAGTATTTATTGGTAGTTCAAGTCTACAAACCTGTATACCATTGTCACTGCTGAATTCTATGTACCAACAACTAAATGCTTCTTTTTCTGACCTGCTGAAGGCTTTTTACAAGAGTACACAGAGAGAAGGAAAGTTGTAGATGAGTTGGGAGCAGGAGGACAGTGTATGTTTAGTTTTGCTCTCCTGTGCCTGAGGTTTGCTCTTTTTAAGAGCTAGGGCTGCTTATTCTCTATTAATTGGGGTCAGGGGATCGGTGATAAATGGAGACTGTATTCCTGCAATGTCAATCATCCACCTTTTTGTAGAAGGTATAAGCAGTCATAAAAAATGAATACAGGAAATTTATGAATTATTTGGATGCTTGCAGAAAATGCTAAATGGGTGCACTGAGCCATTGCTTACCTGTTGACAGGACTCCCTTCTGAACACAGTTCTCTCTGTGTCCCTGCGGGTTTCTTGGGAATATCTGTCAGCAGCCATGGGTTATGGTATTTGTCATTGCACTGTTACCTGTCACAGGGACAACTCTCCGGACTCTCACAGGGACAACTCCCAGGCCACTGGGACTTCATTTCTACTGACACAGCTCAACATAAGCTTCACCAAGAAAATGTTCCCTTCCCTCCCTTGGTGACTCCATCTGGGAGGTTCTGCAGGCATATTTCCAGAGTGGTGAGGCACAGCAGCAGTGCTGAGCAGCTCTGGCAAGGGTCAGCATGAGAGACTGAGCTTGCAACAGCTCTGGAGGGCAGAAGGGACAGATCATGGTCACAGCTCTCTTCAGAGCTGCTCCTGCGAGCACGCTGCTGTCCTTGTGCTCAGCCAGATAAACGAGAAGCTGGAAGGTGCTCGAGGCTGTGACACACTTACAGCCTAAATTTATTCACACACAGTTACACTTTTGGATTCTCAAGTCAGCACTGTTTTTTTCGCTTACTCAGCCCTTCTTTTTTTCCTGGTGTTCAGCTACCCCCTCAGCTATATTTGCAGAGCTCAATAATATTCCCAGTTGTCTTATTTTTGTTAGACTGAACAGTAGAGAGTTTTTCAGTCTCCTCTTACAGAAGAAGTTATGCATTTCTGGAATTTTTCTAGTAGCTGTTCTGTATAGCTCTTACAGTATGAGGTAATTTTTTGGTGTGGTGGAATAAAATTGAACACAGCACTTCGTCCTCAATATTGTCCTCATTTCACTGGAAATATATTTCTGAATTTTAGAGTTTGGAAGTAAATAACTGTCTTTGTTGACTATGGATTACACTAAACAAGTCAGCATAGGTCACACTCAAAATCCAAATATATTTATAGACCAGAAGAAGATGGCATGGAGTAATGTAGAAGTTTATATGCTTCAATTATACAGCTAGAAAAGAGCAGCAAGAATGGTTTTTATAATTTGTAGTAAGCTAGTAAATCTCACCTGTTTTCTTTTCAGCATCCTCAGAGATACAGGTATGTTTGCTTTTACTGACACAGGGTTTGCTGCACTGTGTTTAGTTTCAGTTGGGCTGATGGGATCATCCAGAAACCTGTTTGGAAAGAACTTCCCATAATGATGTGTAATTTGATTCTGCAGTGGGATGAACAAGTGAATTCCACCCTTATTCTATGTAAATGATCATTTTCTCTGCTCTTTAAATGAATTCAGAAAAGTACAAAGGTCTATTTTTATTGTTCAAGTCATTAGAGATTTTCACATTGTTGATTTTCTTCAGGCTTAAAATAACTATTTTCAATACCTGTATCTCAAACATTTTCTAATAATGTACAAATATCAAAGTAATAGTGCACAGCAATGTGTACTACACACACCACGATTCTTGTACTACTGCTATAATATATATAAAATAGACAGAAATTGTTGAAAAAGCACAACAAGCCAAATAAACACTTCATCACAAATATGATGCTGAAAGGAGAAAATACAGAACTAAAACATCAGCACAGGTTATTTTGTAATAACTCTGTATTTTGTTGATACAGAGAGAAACAAAGAATTCAGATCAAGGCTCAACCATTTTTCAAAGGCAAAAGTAAGCAGAACCGAATATAAAGGAAAGTCAGAAATGTCTTGTACTGCTTTATCTCTGGGAGCAAGACAGAGATGGGAAAAAATAAAAAAGAAAAACAAAAGAGCTGAAGCAGGTTTGAAATAGGAAGAAAGATTAAACTAGACAGAAGCAAGTGTGGAGGAGTAACAGTGGAATGAAAGAAAATAATGGCATTCTGTCAAAGGAAAATGGAAGTAAGTTTTCCTTCAGAATGAAAGAAGTGACTGCTATTCTGTGTAGATAATTTACATTTCACTACTCCAAAGCAGTTAAGCAATTTTATCTGAGTAAAGTCAGAGGGGCTTTAAGGTTCAGGATCTTTGTCTTTTTTCATCTGTACCCGGCTAAGTTGTGCCAGTGTTGTGCAGTCATGTGCTATGCCCCTGGAAACAATGCATGCTTCACGGATTTGTAGTTCTGCTAAACAACAGTGAAAAAGAGGGAAAAATGAATTAAAGAGTAGCTGTGTTGATTTAAAAATTATTTTATACAGTGCAGTGTTTTCTTTTTCATCCTGTTTGTACCATTTTTATTAATGAGCTGCAAACTACTCTTTGGGTTATTCTGCAACAGCAGTGCTTACACTTGCACAGCTAAGGCCCTAGGAGACATTTTTTTCTTTCTTATGTATTTCCTGGTTATTTGTAGCATATTTTTATTTTCTACAGAGATTTCTGAAGATCTGGGTTAATTTAAGTCAGTCCTAGAAAATAAAATATGAATGAGTGATGGAAGTATTGCAAATATGTTTTAAATAAATGTCCAAGAGGAATTCCTGTACATAACATATGCTTCTGCCCCCAATCTGCACCACCAAGAGCTGCCATCCTATGCATTTGTTTGATGTATAGAACAGTTGGAAAAGGATGTATTTAAAAAGGTGAGACTTGCCACTCCTCTTAAGAAATAAAAGATACCACAGGGACCACTTACATATTAGACAACGAGTCTTTAGTAAGACAGGAACTTTGGAGGAGTTTGCTCATCATGACTACTGCAGGAACATTCTGCTTGGCATCCTGGAAAGCAGCATGAAGAAAGAATAAGTTTTCTTCAAATACTGTGTCTCTCAAAAAAGTAATCTTTGTGCAGGTAGGTGACATTGCCTGACCTTTTCCTCATCTCTCCTTCTCATGCCATTACTGAAATTGCAGAAGATATTTAGGAGAAAGAAATGTTAGTTACCAGATCTTCCCCTCAACAGAACTACAGGGGCAGGATAAACAGTCTGAAAATGGTCACTTAGAAAGGATGAGTTTGGGAGACAGAAATTCCAAAGACATCCAATTTGATCAAAAGTTTGAAGCAAATTAGAAGTATTTCACTGATCCATATTCTTTTTAATGCATACCACCACATCTTCATGGCACTTGGTTTTATTCTCCCTTATTTCATCTCCTTTCAGCTAGTCGCTCAGAAGACTGAAATGCATAATTATCTTTGACTACTGAGTCCAAAATATCCTATGTAACACCCTACTGCCAGCAGAGATAGACTGAGATCTGCTGACATCTCAAATGCTCTACATATACACATATTAAAAGTGTAATTTTAAGTACATAGATAACTTCCTTGTCTTTGTCACCACAAAGGAGTTGGTATTGGATTGATTCCTCTATGATATGGTTAACATAATGGCATATCACTGCTCCAGGTTTGCACATTCATGAACAAAATCTGGTGTTGACCACAATAAATGTCAAGATTCCTCGACAGCTTTGATCACAATTTATAAGTATTCTCTAATTCTAAATACATGCCTTTTGGTTGAAGTAGAATTTGAAGAGAGTTTGACTGTGATCTCTTCTCTGGGGTGATCAGTGGCAGGACCTGAGGGAATGGCCTGAAGTTGTCAGGGCAGGTTTAGGTTGGATATCAGAAAAATGTTTTTCAGCCAAAGGGTGGTTGGGCACTGGAACAGGCTCCCCAGGGAATTGATCACAGCACCAAGACAGACAGAGTACAGAAAGCATTTGGACAATGCTCTGAGGCCCATGGTGTGATTTTTGGGACATTCTGTGCAGGACCAAGAGTTGGATTTGATGATCCTTTCGTTTCCCATTCAACTCAGCGTATCCTGTGATTCTGTGAACTTGAAAGAAAATCACCATGTAGCAAGTCATAATGGTTCATCAATCCAGTGGCAAAGAGTTCCTTTTCCTTTGGAGCTTTAGACACCATGTCTGATTTAGATGAATTATTTAGCTATAGCTAGGCATAGCTATAAACTTGCAACATCTATTAAAGATAAAGGTTTAAAAAGGAGCAGGTTATACACCATAAGAAGAAAATATGAGGTTTTAAATACTGTTTTCTACAATAAATCTATCCTGAACTTGTCATATTAGGTGTTCATGACATTTGCAAATTTTCTTAGAACAGTATATGCCTGTTACAGGAAATCCTGAGTTCATCATCACGTGGTAGGTATTTTAAATCTGCTGCTAACTTTTCATGTGTGATTAATGGGTCTGTTATTTCAAATTTGATGTGCAGTTCACACAATGTACAAGTGAATTATGTTTAATAAAACATAAAAGTGAGCTTCAGCTTTACAGTTCTAACTATGCTTAGCATTTTTTTTTTACTATTGATTCAGATTCTCCCTGACTTTCAAACTTTCTTTTTTTTTTCCTCTTGTAACAAGGTCTTTTACTATCTTAAAAGGAAGATTACATCTGTAAGCTAATTTTCTTTGATATCCTTATGGGAGTCCTCTTGATTGTTAGAATAAAAGTTCCTTATAGATTTCCAGTACCTATGACAGCTTAACAAGTGTCCTCCATTGTTCCGTTCTATAAATATCGTATTTCATTGAAATATAAAATACAGAATTGAGACCGTTGGCAGGTTCTAATGTGTCCAGAGAAACTGTCTACTGTTTAGTCTTATCTGTAATAAATATAGCAACAAGTTCACAAGGATTTAGGTGGGAGGCATTGGATTATGGAATCATTCAAGTTGGAAGGGACCCCCAAGGGTCATTAAGTCTAAGAATGTTAAAGAATAAGCAAAAATAAAGGCCAATACCTCTGTAGAACATTTACAAAGGGTACACTGTAGGCCCTCACTAAATCATCAGTTCAGACACTCTTGCTCAGTCTCTCAGCTGAGAGACTCCAACTCCCAACTACAATCCCAACTCGGATTGTAGCTCTGTAGGACTTGAAGGATGCAGAAACCCAGAAAAGTCCAAAGTCTCCGCTGTTGCAACCTAGTTCAAAGCTCTTCCTTGCTGGATGCTTTCTTCTAATGACCAGAGGAGGTCCTGCCATGAAATGCCAGCCTACATCTCACCTCTGCACATCTGGCAGCTGTGAGCAGAGCTTGTCCCAGACTCTGCTCCAGGTCTCAGCCATCCTGTCATTCTTGCCATGATGTGCTCCATGTCTGTGTGACCGGCCCTTGCCCTTGCAGTGTACAATAAGAACCAGGACTGCACCAGCATCACCGAAGAGCAGCACAAACCCTGACCCATCTCCCGGGGATCAAACTCAAATGTAGATGACCTCTCTGTGCAATCTCATTTAATTTACTCAAAAGTAGGCCGGTGTCTCTTGGGAATGGGAAAAATTTGTTTAGGGTGTAGGTCTGTGAAAAGGAAAGATGTAAATGCGGTGATGTTTTTTTGGTTTTGTTTTTGTCTGTTTGTTTGTGGTGTTTAGTTTTGTTGAATTTTTGTTTGTTTTGTTTTGTTTTGTTCTTTTCTGAGAAAGCCCCAAAGGTTAATGCATCCGATATTTCCGATGGATCATATTGATGAGCTTCCAGAGTGCAGCAGATAATGAATTTTTGAACTATAATTTAAATTTAGGCAAGAGAAATCCTGTGTGAAACCTGATTTTAAGTGCAGTCCTTCAACCCTATGATAATCTAATACTCAGTGGTCCCAAGAGAATTTATTAGCAGAAAGACAAATTGGTTTTGACAGTCAGTACTTTAGATATTCCTTTTTGATATCCAAAGAAATAAATAGATTTTGGTTTTTCCTTTTCAGTTCTAATAATCTGAATGATTCAATTAAACCATCATAACATGAAGTGGAATAAGCCCAAAATAGCTGTGTATAGCTCTATAATTCAAGAAATACAAAAGACCTATCAATTATTTTGGAACTGCTTATAAGCTCTTAAATTCACATGCATTTTTCAAAGATAGGTATTCCTTGTGTTGCTGGAGTGCCTCCATGTAAGTCTTGCAAAATTGTTCAGTGCCAGCACTGATTATCAACTCTACCAACCAGATGTGCCTTGGAGCAGCTCTTGGATATCTTCTATGTTATTGACTTGTGGCCTCTTCCAGGTAAAACAATGCATGTGACAAGTTGCATGTTTGTTTTCTATCTGTGACTCACCTGCTTTTCTTTTCCCCCTCTTTCTCCTTTAATGATTTTTTTCTCTTGGCTAAAATTTCTGCTGCTCTATCACCGTAATTTTGCTATTACAAGTTGTAGATGTTTTCAATTTATTTACATATTTAGCCATCACACACATTTACAATGCATAAGGAAGAAGGTTTAATTCATAACCTGAAGGAACCTTGTCTGCTCTTTCTAGAGAAAAGCCCATGTTTTTTAAAGCACACTTTAGAACTCTTGTACAATTTCCTGGTCCAGAGGAGTTTTGTATGTATTTATAACATTTTCTATCTGCAGTAAAATTCTTATAAAATTATACCCAACTAAAGCAATAGAGATTCCAGGTATGTATTTTCATTTAAATTAATCTTATTTCAATGCTGTTTTTATATCACAGTCTTTTAATGCACTATCACATTTATATTGCGTTCTTTTAATGTAATGAAGAAGTTCTTGGAAAAGATATAAAATCATATGATATTGATTTCTTCCTATACAAATATCTATTATAAGAATCTTTTTTGGCTTAGGAACAGAGAAAGCAGAGACTCTTGTGTCTGCTTGTTGTATGAAAGGCACGGATTTTATTAATGCATTCAGTTCCTGGCTGTCAGGGAGAGTTGGCTGAGCAGATATATGCAGATGCTGGCATGAAAACTAAACAACAGTTACAGGAAAAATTTGGCCCAACTTGTCTCATGGGCATCTATCAATCTACAAGCAATGCAATCCACAATTTTTTTTTTTTTGAAAGAGCATAAACAATCCAGAATCTCATGGAGGAAACACACATTTAAGACACAGGTCAGAGAAAGTCTTATCAGCTGAGATTTATTTCTCATCTTTCATTTGTGTCAGCAAACTGTGAATAGAGATGGCCTCACAGGGATTTTAAAGGGAGCCCAGATTCTGGCTTTGTAACACCAAAAATCCTTCTTTTTCAAGGATAAAAAATCCTTTCCAAAAAGATGAGAGTAAACTTAATAATGAAGTCAGCCTTGGTTTTATTCCTTTGAAATTAATGAAGTTTCTCACTTTTATTTTCCCCTCTTTGACATTTTTATTAGTGTTAACAGGAGTATCTCATGCTGGTGACTGTAAAACACTGAGCACTGAGTTTTGACAGCATAAACCTCCGCCTGGGAACAGCATGAAGCATCCTCTGCCTTGTCATTGACATCTGTGGGACTTCGTGTACAGGTAATACTCTGGGTGTAAAGCACAGGGTTTTGGTATTTCCATGACTCTGACACCCGGACCAGAATTGCTTCACTGATTGTTTAAACAGGAGTGGGGGCAGCAGTTCAGCAGAGAGCAGAGTGGTCAGCCCAGCTTAATGCCTCTGGAGACCCTGGCAAAAAAACTGAGTGTTCAAACTTTTCTCTATAAAGCCATACTTTTTTTGTTGTTGTTTTCCCCTTTAAGCATATTCCAAACTTCTGGCTGTTTAAGGAATAGGGCCATTTTTGTTCACTTTAAAGCAATAGCAGAGCAAGATTTGGTTTGAAACACAGTGATTTAGAAAATCCTCTGAGGTCACCAAAATGATCTCCCACTGATGTTGGGGTAATTACAACAATGATAAAAAATACTGTCTTACTGCAATCAGATGAAGTTCCTCTGGGACCTTTAAACAAGATTCATATTTCAATGCCACACAAAGGCCAAGTGAAAATGGAACTGTCTTGCAGGTAGTTTCTTTGCACCAGGAAAGTAAGGATATAATAATTTATCCAGATCATCTTGCTTGGCACTTTTGATATTGATTTGTGAGCTAATCTTACAATATTCAGACTTAACGTGAGAATAATTAGGATGATGGGATCGAATGTTGTGTGATCTCAAACCAGGAACTGGGATGGAAACTCCAAAATAATGGTCACTCAGAGAACATGTAGGCTTAATCTAGCATTTCAATTATTAATTTTTTTTGTGCAAGCAAATAGTCATGTGCTCACAGCTATGAATATATGGCAGTTTAACGTGTCTCTAGAATTTCTGAGGTTCAACCTTAGAGCTTCCTCAAAGATTTATTTAAAATAAAAAATTAACAATAAAACTCCTGTCATTTACTTCAACTTTCAAATAGAAATAAAAATTATTCAAATTATGAGAACTTGCATCTCCCCTCTCTGTTTCTACCTGCTTTCCAATTGGGCCTGGACATGGGCATGTGTGCTAGATGAAAATAAATTGATTTCTGACCAGGGTGAACCCAGTATATGCCCCAAAGCAACCAGTTCTGTATCACAAGATAAAGGGTTACTGAGCCAGCAGGCAGAGTCTCACTTCAGAGGCGGACATTTATTTTGTCACAGACTACGCCAAATGCAAAACAGGTCTTAAAACTGTGACCTTACTAGCACAGGGGGCGCTGTTGAGTCTTCTTTAACTGTTCAGGTTTATGGTGCACTCATGGAATGCTTCCCCAAATCATAATCCTTTAATCATTTGGTAAATATTAAGAAGAACATGTTATTCCCATATGTGCTGTTGACTCTTAGAGCTAAAAAGTAGGCAAACTACATTACTTTCATTTTTCTTATTGAATAATAATAAGATTTTGAAGGTTAATTAAAGGATTTTGAGAGAGGATATTAGAAAATTAGGTGCTTAACGTCCTTTGTCTTCAATAAGAATAACCTGAATAGGTATATAGGGATATTTATCCCTATATATAGTCCTACTACCCGTTAGGACAGATATGTGACTTTTGCCAGTGTCAGAATGCAGTCTAAACCCGTTATTTGCTAAAAAACATTGCCTAATTTGGTCTTAGAAAATATCTTTCTGACTATTTTATATCCTCATCTTCTGTTTTTCCTCCTTTGTAAAATAAGTCTATGGATTCTCAGATGAAAATTGGAAGTACTCACAGCTGGAGCTCTCTCTGTGAAGTTCTTGGAGAAATATGGATAAAGCTTATGCTTTATTGTCACTTTGACATTATGTTGTTTTCAGAAGAGTAGAGTGGTTTGCTTAGGACCTTGGTTGAGAAGACTTTGGTGGTTTTAGGAAAAATTATTATTAGTTGCCTTAATAGCATTCTGTTTGGGTCTGAAAATTGACAGTTTAACAAGTTGAACCACAGTACTGGCAGATGTGAACTAGTATCTAAATGACCATATTTAAGGATGGACAAGAAAAAAGACAGAAAAAGAGCTGTATTTAACTCTACATAGTCTGAATATTTTCTGATGTTGAATGTCTAGGCTTTTGTTCTGTTGGTGATTGCAATATAGCACATAAATCCTTGGAACAACAAAAATATGGAAATTTAGAAGGAACAGTGTGACTTGAACTGATTAGCAAAAGAGCTGTTCCATAAATGTGATCACCTCACCAAGTATCACTTTTTATATCAGATTTGTTCAATACTATAGTTTGTTACAGGCTGTTGTTTCACAGGACTAGATATATTTAGTGTTTAGTCTTTAAGCAGATGCATTGAATTCTGAATCTAAATCCCTAGCCAATTATGTACAATCCTGAGCAGTCATTACACTAAAGTATTTTTAGAGTTATTGAAAATCAGTGAGGCAAAACAGTTTTTTAGGAGGAGCAGAGCAAAAATGTTGAAGGAGATATGATAAGCCTGCAGGTATAAAATACATTTTTATATGTATATGTATATATATGCACATTTATAGTTACACACAAATACAAATACATACATTCAAAGTAACATTACTGGAAAAAAAGGAATATATTAAAGATTCTGCTCTCCATCATATGATTTTTCATCACAGACAGGGAAATTTACTCCTTTTAGAAGATGTTAAATTAATGAATCTGCTTTTCATAGTGGGGACCAGAAGGCACAGTGGAAAGTTTGCTTTAAAGTTGTCAGCATGAACCATGAAAATAAAATCCTGTAAAATATTGTTAAGTAATTGGCAAGATATTGGTAAGTAGCTTGGTGAATAATGTAATGAATATTAAGCAATCAGTTTACTCAGTTAAAGCAATAATTGATTGGTGGTGTGAGGTGTTTAAAAAGTCAGACAGCTTGCCAACCTGGCTATTAAAGAAGCTGCTCTGCAAGCATTTGACAGGCTCTTGATTCTGGTTTTGAATCAAAAAACATCCATGAAAAGCAAGGAGTGCTGGGGGAACCTTCTTCTGAAATGACAAGACCTGACACTTGGGGTGGATCTCCAAAGTTGCAGGCATTAAACTGCTCGTCTAATTTTTAATTTTTTAATTCAGTAATGGCCAGACTGGGGCTACAAGCTATATGAATAAATGTGTTTTCCGTGGCACACCTGGTGGGACGAGTTACATCATGTAAACTTTTTCTTCTTTATTAAATGTGTTTAAAATTCTCATAAGCAGTGTCTTTGGTGATGGATAAGCAGATACAGAAATAAGGAGAAATAGTGATGAGACATAAATACACATACACATATACATATACATATACATATGCATATACATACTATTTAAATTAGTGGAGCACAAGGTATTTTACAATTAGATCATATTTTCATTTTATCTATGGAAAAACCCCCAAATATGTTTTCTGATATTTTTTGCTAATTAGTTAAGATAGGAAAATGCAGGATACCTCTCTCAAAACATTACAAGACCAGAGTGGACCAGAGAAACCATGCCTGAGGTTACCAAGCATTTGATCCAAAGCTCGCTGAACTCAGTGGGAGAATTCGTCAACTCCAGCAAGCTTTGGATGAAGCTAAAAATGTTTTTCCTATCTCTTCATAGAAGATGCTACAAATGCAATTAAAAAGAAAGGAAGAAAGTTAATTTAGTTCTTTCAAATAAATCCCCACGTAGTTATCTCTGGATAACAAATGTACATTTTCAGATATTTTTCTTGTTATACTAAAATTCTGGCACAAATATAGAAGTATTCAAAAATATATATTACTTGCACTTTGCAAAAGCAATAGTAAGAAGCACCTATATGTTATTCCAGCATTAAGTAGCTCTTAACCTGACTATTCTATATTTACAGTATTCATGCACATAACCAACAATTTTGGCTTCCCCCTTATTTTTTACAGTTGGACATAATTTTTAATATTTTGTTTTTGCTTTATCCAGAATAGCATTAAGGTATCAGTTGCTACCTTCATTTTAATGCTCATTCAGGGTCAGTTTAACTTAAAGGTGTAATATAAAGTAAAAAGTTAAATTGGAGAGACCTTTGGGCCTTATTCCCATTGGTTGCAGTAGGAACAGGATCAATTATCAATACCCATTTCCAGAAAAATTCGTACAGATAAATTACTTTCTGCATTGTTCTTCCACTTGATGTTCTGAAGCACAGCCCCTTCCCCAGGTTGTTCCCTATTCTTTGACCAAGTCTGTGCAATACAAGGCAATTTAGAGGCTGGGCTCAATCCAAGTGAGCAATACTTTTGACCTGCATCACATCAGAAATGAGGGATTGCTTTGCTGCAGTCTCTTGGCTTTGGCACAGCATTGATCAGGGGCAGCAGCTGCCACCTCTCAGCTGCCTCGGAAACCATCCCAGGACTGCAGGGAAAGGTTGCTCCAGTGTGCTGGGGGCCAGCTCGTGGCTGCCCAGCTCATGGCTGCCCAGCTCTTCCATCTCTGGCTAGGGAGGAGAGCAGTGAGAGAGTGGCGAAGGCTTTACTGTTGGTAGAAAAAGAAACTGGGAATACTGTTTGTGATCCTGAGAGTGTGGAGGAGAGACAGAGATGACTGGGGAATAGAAGGCCTTCCTTCTCCTCTCCTTCTTCTGGAGGAACAATGGTGATCAAGGAGAGAGGAATCCATGACTCTGCAGTTGCATGTCCAGAGGGCCTGACAAAATCTGAGAAAGAAGGAGCAGCACTAATATTACTGCCCTTAATCTGTCTCAATATTAAATACATTAAGTTAATCACTTAGGATGTCCCTGTAGTCGTTGGAGAGGCATGAGGCTCAGTTCACCCTTGAATGTATATCTAAACAAATAGAATAAATGTGCCCATTTTCTGCAAGAAAAGGAGTGATAGGGAGTAAGGCACCCTGCATTTTAAAGCAGGAGTCTAATCCAGTCTTTGGAACAAAGCTATTTGTCTTGGTGTACACCGATGATGTAAGATACCCTGGATACTTGCTCTCAACCTTAAAAGAAATACAAAGAAGCAGTGCTTTCTATTTAGAGCTGACACTGTGTGGAGGTGGTGTGTTACAGAACACGTACCAAACTGTGTTGTGACAAACGTCCTTCCACTGGGAAACCTGGGCAGAAACACATTTACTTTCAAGTAGGCACTGAGCTGCTCAGCAGTAATCTCACTGAGCTGTTTGTGCAGAAGACCAGAAACAGAAAAACTGCTGAGTAGAGAATTTTGCTGTAAGCCCCTCAAATAATAGCATCCTATTTATTGATTTTTGGCATCTCCAGAGGTGGAAGGATCCTGTAGTGCAATTTTTGTACTGCAGTTATGCATGTGAGTAACTGGCTTCCATCCACAATCCACAGTATTTTTTCTTATTTGATTCTCAACAATTGGCTTAATTCTAAATGTGAACTGAAAATTAAACTCATTGAAGTCACATGTCACTCTTGAATTCAGTAAAGTCTGAATGCTTGTAGGATCAGCAAAAATAATTAACCTTAAAATGAACTAGACAAAGCCTTAGCTTAGAAAACAAGAAAGGGTCTAGCATATTAAAGCAATAATAAAGAGGTACATTTAAGGCTTGTTCCTTTTGAACACTGACAGCTGTTAACACAACTTATTTAAATAAGACAGAGAAACAACCTTCTTATAGGCAATAGATAATATTGCCCTGCTTCTAATGTCACAGCCTAACTGAACAGATTTCAAAAACAAATTCATAAAACTGAAGATAAACATACTAGCAAAGTGAATAGCATACCGTAGGGGAAAATAAATGGAACCTTGGAAAGTGCTGTTTGTGGCTCACATTGTGGTGGAAATAAATAAGAATTGATGAGTTTTGCTCATGAAGATAGTGATTTCCAGAATTATCAATAAAGGTTACCTGGAATCTAAAAGAAAATATATTAATATATTATAATCAGAGACTTTTTCAGTATTTAAGGTCAGTTTCTCAAATGAACAACTAAATGTGGGCATTTGCAGAAGTAGATCTACATTTCCATGAAGTAATAATTATTCATTTACTTCCTTTCAGAAAATAACTATTAAAATGAATTTTCAACTTTAAAACCTGGGTACAAAATGCTGTTATTCCTACAGCAGTCAAGGCTGGAATGGCAGTAACTGATTTATATTACAAAATAGTACCAGAATGAAAGTTTGGTGCACCTGCTATGTTGAAATTGGGGGAGAATTAACTTAGTTCAACATCTTCCCTTTTCCTTATATGAACAGAATGAACAAGAGCAAAGAAAAAGCCCAATTTTTCTAGTAGCAACTGGAACTACTAAAGTTCCAGTTCTCCAAAGGCAGGTATACAGAGAAGTACAAAGCATACAGAATACTTGCATGCATGCAAACTTCTAAACTGTTGTGCCTTCGAGTCACGGTCTCTCAAAACATTGTCCAGTCATTTTACTTTAAATTGTATTATGGTTTTGCTAGAGGAAATTGCTTGAATGTGATTTATCATCAAGCAATTGTAAGCTGTAAGGCAAGATGAAAAATCTTCAGGGTGAAGAGAGGGTCTTGCACTTGGGTCACAACAAGTCCATGCAGTGCCCTGGGCTTGAGGCAGAGCGGCTGGAAGACTTCCCTTTGGTAAAGGACCTGGAGGTGCTTGTTGACAGAGGTTGAACATGTTCCAGGTGTGCCCAGAGGGCCAGGAAGGCCAATGGCACCTGGCCTGGATCAGCAGTAGTGTGGCAGCAGGACCAGGGCAGTGATTGTCCTCCTGTGCTCGGCACTGCTGAGGCCACACCTCAAATCCTGTGTTCAGTTTTGGGCCCCTCACTACAAGACAGACATTGAGGGGCTGGAGTGTGCCCAGAGAAGGGCAATGGAGCTGGGGAAGGGTCTGGAGAGTCAGTCATACGAGAAATGGCTGAGGGAACTGGGATGTTTAGGCTGGAGAAAAGGATGCTCAGGGGTGAACTCATCCCTCTCTACAGGTGCCTGAAAGGAGACTGTAGCAAGGGGGGGTTGGTCACTTCTACCAGGTAACAAATTGTAGGATGAGGAAATGACCTCAAGATGCACCTAGGGAGGATTAGATTGGAGATTAGAAAAAATTTCCTCACTGAAAATGTTGTAAAACATTGGAGCAGGCTGCCCAGGGAAGTGCTGGATTCACCGTCCCTGGGCGTGTTTAAAAGACATGCGGATGGGACATTACAGGATGTAGTGGTGAACCTGGTAATGCTTGGTTAATGGTTGGATGTAATTCTTTCTTAGAGGTCTTTTCCAAGCTAAACAATTCTATGGTGCTAAGATTCCATGCGTTTTTCTGAAAAAAACCCATTCATTTTTAGTGACTTACAATGCTTCGCAAACTTTAGTTTTAATGTTACTGACCACTAACGCAGTAGAAAATACTACACCTTAACAGGTGAAAATAACAATATATATAATAATATAATAACAATATAATAAAATAATAATAATAACAATATATAATAATACAAATATATACAATAATATATAATAATAATAACAATAATAATAATAGTAATAATAATAAAGTCTAAAACATTTAGTCTCTTCTGTCCTGCATGTCAGTTTGACAAAGTATTATTTGGCATGGCAAAAACTATTCTGCTGCCTTTAACAATCAGTTTGGATGTTGCATTTTCTTCTAAACACAGTACTTTATTTGATTCAGTTTGTGACAGTGTAACTAAGAAATAGTTTGATAATAAGATTACTTAACCATTAATCTGGTTCACCTGACACTAGCAAACCTGCTCACTCTTGCTAGTGGCTATGACTTGGTGTTCATCTCAGTGTTTTCCCAGCTAATTGACCCTTTCCCACTTTATATTAATTCCTTGCTTTGTTGAAGCTGTTAAATGCTGTATTTTGGTTGGTGTACACTTGGATTATACAGGGCTTCAAGAAATAACAGCAGTTTTATCTCAACACCATTATGAATAGGGACTGTGAGTTCAAGAAGCTGAAATGTTTTTTCCATTTCCACAGGGGTTCCTCCAGCTCTAAATACAGTAAGAGAAATATTGTGAAAAATGTCAATCCTATTTCAGTATGGAAAATAGATTTAAATTTGTGTTCCCTGACAAGTATATAATTATGTCCATTAAAAAATTTCCTTAGTTGTATTTTGTCTAGAACATGACCAATAAATCTCTGGTTTTGATATAAAAATTTAGTGTTGCTAGGTATTAGCAGTGTAGAATTTCAGCATCTGGGAACAAGATAATGGGATGCAATACCTTTCCTCTCAAACATGTATTCAAAACTTGTCTACAGGTTCACAGTGAGAATGGCCAAATGTTATTACAAGGTGATGGCTGCTTAGTGCCCCTCTTGAAATTACTATAGTGCAGCCCAGGCACAACATTCACATCACAATTAACTAGTACTGGCAGAAATAAGGTAGAATGACCTTCTTTTTTAAAAGGAAAAAGGTCATTGTGAGTATCCAGTCTATTTCAGAATTTAATGAGGCCTGTTTTCACACAGTCCCAGTGGGAACGGGAAGATGAAAGTTTGCTCCTGTTAGATACTCACTCAGGTTTTGTGTTGCTTTGCTTTTCCATAATGCTTGAAGAAGCCTCTCAACATGAAAGATACAGGAAAGACTTGAAGTCTAAGAACTGCAAACAAATGAGTAATATATCTGAGAGTGTTTGAAAAGGCTCTTCCTTGAAAGTTGCTCTTTAAGGGGAAATACATCTCCTTGGACTCTCTCTAAATACATCTCTTAGACAGAATTTTAGCAACACATCTGAATCTGAAGTTCTTTCCTGCTCTGGTCTGCATTGGGGTGGCCTCACATTGAATATTGTGGGCAGTTTTGGGCACCACAATATAAGAAAGACATTAAGCTGTTGGGGACTATGCAAAGGAGGGCAGCAAAGATGGTGAAGGGCCTTGAGGAGAAGCCGTATGAGTAGCAGCTGAGGGCACTGGGTCTGTTCAGCCTGGAGGAGACTGAGGGGAGACCTCACTGCAGTTACAACTTCCTGGTGGGGGAAGAGGAGGGGCAGGCACTGATCTCTGCTCTGTGGTCATCAGTGACAGCACCCAAGGGAATGGCCTGAGGTTGTATCAGGGCAGGTTTATGTTGCATATCAGGAAAGGGTTCTTCACTCAGAGGGTGGCTGGGCACTGGAACAGGCTCCCCAGGGAAGTGGTCACAGCACCAAGCCTGACAGAGCTTAAGAAGTGTTTGGACAATGCTCTCAGGTACATGGTGTGACTCTTGAGGATAGTCCTGTGCAGGGCCAGGAGTTGGACTCAATGATCCTGAAGGGCTGCATCCAACTCAGCATATTCTGTGATTCTGTTAAAAAACTGAAAATAAAAATGTTTTGCCTGATGTGCCATTTGATGCACGACAGGATAAACACAGAAACTAAAATTTTGCCGCGGATCACATGATGTTCAGCAGGTCAGTTGTGTTAACTTCTCTCCAGAGAGTTCACACTTTCTCTCACCATCTTCTAGGCTTTATAAACTGTTCTGCATTTTGTGTAAATGTCCTTTCTCTGCTCCTTTGATTCTTCTCACCTTCCTTACCCTTTCTGACTTTTCACACTTCTTGTGTTTTCCTCTCCATTACCCTTCTGTATTTTCACTTGCCCAAGAGTTGTGTGGGGTTAGTTTGTTTATTTTTTCCATGAAATTAAAGCATTTCATACCCTGCAGATACTCATTCTGAATTATCTGAGAGATCACCTACTAGTGGTAATACAGTGTTTTGTTGTAAAAGGATTGATTAGTTTTTCATCCATGCATTGTGTTATAGAACAGGTGATTTCTCTGTGAAAACAGCTCTCAAATCCACTTAATTTCTGATTTTCATTTCCAATAATTATTAGAGATGAAGGAATCAAATCATAGGAATAAATGATCTTTAAAGTATGTTGTCAGTTTTTTTTGTTGTCCTACTGGGATCGTTTTCTCTCATTATTTTCTGACCCTCTTCTTCCATTGCTTTCCTTTGTATTTCAAAACCCTAAAGCCCACAATATTTAGTAATAATGCTATTGTTGTTACAGATGAGAAAATTTAGTGAATATATTTAATCCAAATAATCTTTTATATTGGTCAAATTAATATTTCATACTCTCCAAAGGAAAAAATACTGTTTTTTTTTAAATTAGAAAAACTGCTCAATAAATCAATTTTTTAGAAGATTGCTATATTTGACACCTATTTATAACATGCAAATTGCCTCATTTAGGTGCTTTTCTAAAATTAAAATTTCAAATTTTGAGATTTTCCACTAAGATCACTCCATGTTCCTTGCTATCGCCACCTATTTTAAATCTCATTGATTAAAACTGAACACCCTTCTAAATGTAAGGTCTACCTCATCTCAGATTCAAGAGAATGATTTCTCTCCTGTTTTCTTACCTTGTTTTGGAGCCATATGCCTTAATTCTTCGTGAACAGTGCTGCGTTTGTCCAGTAATCACTTGAGCAGCTAATATTCACTCAGCTGATAGTCAATTCTTCCTCTGAGACACTAGTACCTGACCAGTTAATTTCCACTTTGTTTTTCATTCCTTATTTATGAGAACGATGCTAAAGTTCTCTTCTCAGTAACTCCATTTTTACAGCAGCAATAATTTATGATCAAAATTTTCCTGCAGGTGCTGTAAATCTCATACAATTAATGTAAATCATCCTTTGATTTGTTTTAACCTCAAATCTTGCCTTCACCATTGTACTCTTTATGATTTTAATGAAAATGTGGAAGACGAAACTATGTGGTGTGCTCGGGGAACTGGTCCCCCACTTTTAGAGGCTGATGAACCTTAGCCTTCTCAGCTGCACTCGGCTCTCTACCAAAATAAATGAAAGCTTGAGAGGTGTGAGAGCTAGGTAACACCCCTGGAGAAAGTTAGTATATTTCTGCAGTGAACAGTGGAAACTGCAAGAAACAGAGAATTTAAAAATCCTATGTTTTAGAAATAAATTAGGGGATAAAGAATAGATGAAAAACCCCCGGAGGAATTATCAAGGATATTTTTCTACTATTTTATGTTTTTGTCTAGAGTATTGTCCATATTATTCCACCTGTGATCCACTTCCCTTGTAGTGTTCATCTTATGTGGAGTGGTTTTGGATTAGGGAAGATGAGGATGAGATAAGCAAAATCAACCAGGATTTAAGAGAAAGGACAGAGAATTTCCTGAAGACAGGAATTGCTTAGATAATTTTGAAAAAGGAAGAGACTTCCAGAAGGTGAAGTTCCAACAACGGCATTGCTGGCTATCAGCAGAGCTCTCAGCCTTTGTCCTGCTGTGCTCTCAGTGACCTGCTGAGGGTCTGAGCTCTGTTAGACACGCTGGTGTGTGGCTCTGCTGTGCTCAAACCTGTCTCACTCACAGCACACATCGTCATAAAGTCACAGTCACGTACTGCTACACGTGCTCAGGAGGGACAGTTAATCTCACTGATTTAACTGCCGAACAGGCAGTAATGGGAAATTGATAAGAGGCTTAATGTTATTAAACACCTGTGAGAAACCATTTAAGGCAGAAAAAATTTCTGCATCACTGAGGCCATAACTCTGCATTCACACTTTATGATGCTTTTAGAGGAAAATCCAAAGCAATTAATGGTTATACTTCAATAAGTGCTGTGTACTTCATTTCATCTCATAGCAGTCCCAGAGAAGTGCATATAACAAATAGATAGTCATGAAATAGTTACGAAAATTAGTGGTCACACGGATGGACAAGTCCCATGGTCTGCTTGGCCACTGTATTGTGTACATTCAAATTTATCTTCTTCTGAATCAGAAACTTCGGAGATAGTATTGACGGTTAAACCAAGGGAATGAAAATGATGTTTTTTGTGTTCTAACACAAACTGAGTCTCTGGCTAACTATGCACTCTTTGGTAAATCACTTGAGGTGTGAGGGCCAGCTTCAGAGAAAGCTGTAAAGGGTTGAAGGCAGACAGGGAGCCGTTGAGAGCTCTCACTTATGTTCTGAATCACACAGGTGTGTAAAGTGTCTAGGAGCCACAAAGTTGTGGGATTATACAGAATTTTGCCTGTGCTCATATGAACACTGGAGAGGCAGAGTAAAATACTGTGAACACAGTGAAATGCTACAACTTCCCAGTGAGCTCTGGATCAAAGCTAGCTCGAAGCATAGGCAGAGCTGTCAGGCGTACACTGAATTAAGTTTAGCCTCCAGTTTGGTGTAAGTAAATCCTTTAATGGTTCTGATCTTACTTCCTGGTAAACTCTTAATGACAGTGTATCCTTTATTAACTTAAAGGAAGATAAATGCTGTTATATGACTTGCAAAATTAGAAATTTTGAAGGCATGAAGCTATTTAAGTATTTTAAATTTTATTCAGCTTTTCTAAATGTAGACCTTTTCTTCAGAGTTTAACCCCTTCCCTTTTTGATACTGCAACAGGTCCAGCAGGCACTGCCAAACTAGAGGTTTTAGGTAGAAAGGAGAGAGAAGTGCTGACAAACTTCCTTTTTGGGATTTTCCAGACTTTGAGGACTTCTTTAGTTCAGGGCCAGTGACTTATAAGCATTTATCATTGCAAAGTCCTTCTTTGTATGTTCCATTGCCAGAAAATTAAGGTATTTTTGCATTTCTATGTTTTGATCAGTGAAATACAAAACAGCCAAAGCATAGGATGATTGTAAATTGATGGAAATTAGAAAGTAAGTGTTCAGTGAATTATTTTTAAATTTTTAAATTTTATTTTTTAATAATAAGTATGAATTTGTAAATTTGGGGTTTTAATGGAAGTTGTAGTTTACCAAATGAAATAAAGATTTAACACATCTGTGTACTGAAAAACTGAAATTTATTATAAAAATGTTGTTATTTGCCGCGGTGTGACCCCTGCCCGTGAGGGCGCCTCGTTGAAGGGGCTCCGCGGCGGATCCCCGCTGGGCTGTGGCTGCGAGACCGGGCTCGAGAGCGGAGCCCTGGCCGCAAACGCACCAAGGGTGCGACGAGGGCTCGGT
>VZRQ01000973.1:214966-269932 GCA_013397975.1 Machaerirhynchus nigripectus | reverse complement strand
GTGGCCAGGTCTGCCAATGCACCTGTTCCTGGGTTTTGGGGTGACCCGCAGGCCAGGCAGCTGACCACCGTCACAGTTATTTACTAACAGAAATCCCCATGAAAGAAAAATGGTTATTGACATCCCAGGACCAATGTATTTGGTAGTGTTTTCTGAAGATGTCATTGTGTTAAAGGTGGTGGCTGGGACCTCTCGTTTCCTTTGTTCAGTGGGTGCCCTTTGGCAGAAAAGTGATGAGTTTGGGTTTACAGCCACAGAATACATTGAGCCAGGAAGAGCAACAGCTCTGTAGCACAAGCAGGAAAGCTAAAAGCACCATGACAAGCTGAGACAGTCAAATATTCCTTGTTCTACAGAATGTTTTGTTTTGATGTATTATTTCCCAATTTTCTGCAGTCATCTCTGTACTATCTCTGTTAGTGATTGGGTTCCAGCTCAGTACTCAGACTATGCAGAACTACAAGAGAAGCTTCCTGGGGGAGAAACTTTGGATTTTGGCTCAGCCTTCATTGACCTATAAAATGGAAAAGAAGTAGAAAACATACAACTTTTGACGTACAGCGTGACTGAAACAATGAAAAGATCCTTAAATGATAGTTGTTTTAGAGACCATAAGTCTTCTGAAATATTCCATTGCTGAACAAAGTGAGATTTTTTTTTTAGGGATGTGCTATAGCTACAAATGGGGCTGTTCTCTGCTGTAATGAACTACATATGAATGTATCAATAAACATTGCTTTTACTCTACAAAGGAATAGAAATAATCAACAAAATAGTTTTACAAAGTAAGATCTTTTTCGTCATAACTTTAGATTCTCAAGAGAACTAGTGATTTCCTGTAACCTTGGCTCTGTGCCTTCTGAAACATAAAAAAAAATCACTATAAAAATTAGCAATATTTGCTGCAGGCTGCAGCTGTAACTTTCATGTCTCTTTCCCCTCTGATATCTTCCTGTTGTACAGAAAATTCTGTAGTCGAATACAAAATCCAGCGTTTAGGCAACTTTTCTTTTATAACGTTTTTAGCTGCTGTCTTGAGGGGAAAAGGGCGCATTGTGGATTGCACAAAGTACTGTCATCACATGTTTTATGGATGGTTTTGATGTCATGCTGTATATAGTATGGCACCAAGAGCCCAAATACACAGGAATCCAGCTGAGATAGCACACTTTCAGTGACAGGAGAGAGCAAAGGCAGAGCTGTCACTTTTATCTCTACTTTCCTCATTTTCGTGACTTAGGAAATAATTTCTTTTGCAGATGTAGAAGATTATGAAGTATTGATAACATCTTTCACCATTGGAATTTGAAAGAAAGAATATGATTCTGGCCTTCATGGAGTTGTGCACATCTGGCTTTAATAAGTGAGATCTGGACAGGAAGATGTGTCTATTTCAGTTCCTACGTGCCCTGAGCGTCTTGTGGCTTCTGCACACTTGTATCTATGCTAATCTAGGTAACTCTGGAATTGGGGAGATCTTAAATGCAATTAACTATTTTCTCAATGCAAAACAAATTTTTTTGGAACAAAGTGAGACTGTTTTGATCTTGTTTTCTTCTGTTGTGCTGGCTGCTTCAATAGTGTGTGTGCTGAAGGCATTCACTGGCTTATGGCTGCTGTAACATGGCACCCATTTGGTTCAGGAAAGGATTATGTTGCATCCTTAAACTGTGGTACACCATATATCTTAGATTTTGAAAAATTTGGGCAGTGCCATGTAAAGTTAACAAATACAGTATCAACAAGAAATATCAGAAAAGAGAAGGCTTTAGTTTCTGATTATATTTCTCTACAGTAGATGCATTGAGGTGGAGGAAGAATGAACCCTGTTTTTGGGAAGGGTTTCTCCTTGTGTTTTATGTTGGAAAGATAAAAAACAGGTTAATATGAGCAAGAGGAAGGGTGGGGAAATATTTTCAGTGATTAGGGGAAAGAAAAGATATGTAAAAGAAGAAAAATGATGGACTAATAGATATCAGAGAGAGGTAACAAACCTTTGCCTCTTACATCTGAACTTTCCTTGGTTATTATGTTCCTTTCCAGTTCTTAACTTAAACTTGTGAATTTTACAGGGCAGTGTGGGAGTTCCTTCAGTGCACTTGTCTAGGAGATACTTGGTAAAGCAAAATCTCCATTACACTTTGAATCTATTCCATTAATCTGCACAGCAAAGAAAAAGGAAGCGTGAACATGTGCACAATCACACTCTAAGGCTTCTCAGATTTTTTTCAGTGGCATTTTTTATTCTTTTCCCTTCCTTCTCTCAGTGAAAACTTCTGTGTATTAGAGGTGTTGAGCTTACAAAGAAACACTTGAAAATATATCTAAAAAAGCAAACAGTGTTTGTGCAGAAAAGCACAGCAAATTGGAAAGAGAATGAATTCCCTTTCCAAATCAGGGAATCAATCCTCTGTCAAAAACAAACAAACAAACCCCCCAAACAAACAAAACCCCCAAACAATCAAAAAAAACCCCAGAAACAAACAAAATCCCCAAACAAACACCATGTCCCAAATCACTCAACACTTGTCAAAGAAACTTTTGGCAGAATTTAGGATTTTTGATCTCTGCTCCCTGTCAGCCCTCATGAGTTTACAAGACTTGGCATCCTAACTTGTTATTTTTCTTCTTTAGTCTTGCTTCTGAATAGTCCCAGTCTGTTTTGTGTCTTTTTTTTTCTTTTGTTTGACATATACGTCCTTCCACCTGTCAAAACTTGAATCCCTAGATAGTCTGGTGTGATAAAGGCCTGAGGAAAAAACACATTTGAAGATAATCATGCCATAAGCTTAAACATAAGGTCTACAATAAACCTTTTTTTTTGCTCTAACTTCTGATTTGTGTTTCTTCTGGTATTTTCATCATTAAGGGTTCAGAAATTTTAACAGGAATGGCGTAGGTTTAGGATTAAAATACTGTGTGCTTGAGGATGAGCATAAGGATTTTATCAGAAGTTTTGTTGTTTTGGTCTTCACAGGGCTTTCTCAAGAACTGCAATAATGCAAATGCCAAAATTAAGTCTGCTGAAACTGAATTTTCTGCTTCTATCTATGGAAATGCAATTAAATAGGACAATACAAAGAAAATCCTATTCTTTAAAACCACTTTCATTCCAGTTTGAAGTTTTTCTTTCATTCCACAAAGTCCTTTTCTGATCAATGTGGGGTCACATGAAGACAATAAAAAGAACAACTCTGGAATGTGCCTTTGACATCACAGAAACTTGAGCTCTGCAGACCATACTGATTGCCTGAAGTAGTGCATTTCCAACTGAAAGCATAAAGCAGAATGGGAATCATATGCAAATTGGAAAAATCAGTAGCAGTTATGCTTACACAGAACTACAGATAAACAAATTGCCTTGTTTGTATTCTACAGCGATAGGTTTAACTGAAAAGAAGTTGTGGCGTTTCTTGGTCTGTGTGTGTGTGCGTGTGTATTTCTCTAAATAAAACATTTCCTAACAACACAAGTGACTAAGAATGGAAAGTCTGTTGAATCTTGATGTTGGTTCAGATTTCAGAAGCACAGAGTGAACAAACTAAAGGCATGAGAATTTCTCGTGGAATTCAAATGCACCTTACATCAGATGACTCTGATGTTGAATATGTGACCACATGTGGATTCAAACATATGAATATTTAAGAGAAGGAATGTTTAGAAAAGAAAAGAAAGCACAAATGTGAGTGTGGTACCAGTCTGTAGGTTTTGTGACACTGAATCTACCATGATCCAGTCAAAATCTAAGAATACCTGAACCTGCTTTGACCTAAGCTGTTGCTATATTCTGATAAATTCATTAAATTAGGCATTCAAGGAATTATTGTACACTTAAACATGTTTAAGCACAGTCTAATTGTTAGAAACTCTGGGTAAAATTTCAAGTGTTTAAAATTTTATTGCTTCGCATCAGAAGCTAGGGAAACAGGGGAACATTATGTTGCTCATAGCGTCAGAAGCAAACGGTGGTAAAAAATAAAGGTAATTTTGTCCTGTAATGATATCTACACTATTTTGTGGAAAAGGTTAGCGAAAAATCTAGAAAGGAAGGATTGACTGCCCCTGAAGGGCTGGTACACTGTGGAAAAATTATTACTTCAGAGCAAGAGCTCTAGTGAGGTAAATGTTCTGAAAAGAATCACAGATAGTGTAAGGACAGAGAGGGGAATGTATAAAAAGAATGCATGGGAATTCAAAGGTATAAATTAAATCAGCTTTGGAAAAGTACACCTTTAAAATGCCTGTGAAATAAGTTTATTTGGAGAAAGAAAAAGGCTTTCCAATCTTTCCAAGGTTGTAGAAAGTTTGGGTCAATTTTTTTTTATTCTGGCATCAGCTTTTTAAAATTCTGCGCATACACGATAGACACCCTAGATCTTCCTCTTTCCCCAGGAATTTCACCTGTGATCAGAATGCTTAGTCACAAAAAATTGTGGGGATTGTTTTTTGGTGTGTTTTGACTATGCTTTTTCTTTTGTGGTTTGTTTGTTCGTTTGTTTTTCTAAAATATATTAGCCATTTTAGTCCTAGGAGTACAGAATGATAGGTGGTTAACTTCCCCCTAATGTAAGTGTAAGTAATCCTATAACTAATCACTCTTCTTAGATCTACGTAATGATTTCACTTAGAACCAGCACTAAGATTCCACAGAACATGGAGAATTGTAAGCTGTAAAATAAAGATGTTGTATTAAGTATGTTATGCTCTGAAAGCCAAACAGATTAATAATGTAATTGCCTTAAAAACAGGCACAAGTAAGAAAAAGTGAAACTTCACAAAATTGTTGAGGATGGTTCTAAACTACAGTTGTAATGGCCAGTTTTTATGGGATATGCACATATAATTTCAATGACTGTGGGGCTTGCCTGATTAAAGCAGCTCATGATATAGACTGTAAAACACAGCTCTGTATGGTGTTTTTAAAATGATAATAAAATATAAAATAAATTAGTATAGAGATTTGATTAATGAACAAATACTCTGGTAAAGCCAATTAAAGATATTTTTTGAGGTAAGGAAGTAACTTAAAATCTATCTTTAATACTAATAAGTGGACAGCCCAAAACAATTTTTAAAGTTTGAAAGTTTTAGATATCATGAATTATCTTCTACCAAAAAAAGTGTCATTCATGAAATGTTACTTACTTTTTTCTCTTCACTGATTAGTGGCTTGGATACCAAATTTTTCATTTTGTCACCTATAGGTCTCTAGTTCTTTTGAAACCAAATCAGGACAGAATATCCAATATTTTGGTATTGTATCATTCTGAAATTTCTAATTAAAAATGTAGTTATACTGCTTAGCTATTTAATATGTCTTTTTTTCATATGCTTGTTTGCTTTTGATAAAAACATAATATTGATAGGAAGCACCACATTCAACTCAGAGTTGTATGTGCAAAACTGCCTGTAAAGTAAAAAAAGATATTTAAAGCTAGAAAAATGAAATGATTATACACTAAGAAATAATAAACGAAATATCCTTGATTACACAACTCCCTAGTGCCTTCTTCACATGCTGCAGGCCATTTGTTATTCTTTAAAAAAACCCAGGGATCTTGGGAGGCTGTTTACATAATTACGTTTTTATTTATGACTTTATTAGTTTAAATAAATGGTCATATTTCCATATGTCCATGGTGGTTCTTCAGTTGATTGTTAACTCACAGAACACTAGAGTGTTGATCTGTGCTGGAGCTTTGCACTGCCTAGACCAAGGCAGTGGCACGAAATGAGTGACTTCCATACAGCTGTTATTAAAATAAAAAAAAATTTTAAAAATTATCCAGAGGAACCAGGGAACCACTCATGTGCTCAGCAGAGTAGAGGATGAGATCTTCATTAATTTCAGCCATGAAGGCAAAAGCCTTTGTGATGCAATCCAACATTTAATCCATCACAGGCTGAGCAAGGTGGATTTGTTTAAATAAGCAGGTGGGCAGCACAAGAAACTAGATATCAGATTGCAAACATCAACCTCTTACCCATGAACAGGCTGGAAATAGTACAAATGACTTGTAGGAAGCAGGGCCAAAACTTCCTGGCTCACTGTCTTCAGACAGTCGGACAGATTAACATTGATATTAAGAGATTACAACAGATCAGACCCAAAGTGAACCTATTTTGTAAACAGCTATGAACCTGTAGCATGCCAGTGCTCCCAGAGACTGGTTTGTTTGTGCATAAAGGAGTTCAGAACATCTACATACTGCACTGGTATTTGGCAGTCTCAACTGTGTAATGCAAGGGAGGAGCACCAATGGCTAGCTCTATATTTCTACTGAATGTGGAGACATGCAAATATCCATTCTCATTTTCATCTTCTCTGTCATGTTTGATGTCTGTAGGTGGGCTGGCCTGGGTTTGAGAGCAGCTAGCACACATCCATCCTGATTCTGGCTGGTGACTCACTTAGCAGACTGCAGTGATGTGTGCTACCAAGTCATGAGTGCTTAGATGAGTAGGAGATTGTACAATCACAGGCTGTGACGGCAGATCTTCTCAGTGGTGGCCAAGAGCACATCAAAAACTGACTGCACAGAGAATACTGAATTCAGATCAAAGTCTAGCCATGCTTGCATAGCACACATGGACAAATCTGAAGATACCTAAAGGAGTCTTCAAAGCTCCAGTACAAACACTCTGGCCAAGATTTTTATACCTTCTATCACTGTGGTGCAGGACTGTAGAATAACTTTTTTCTCATAGCTAAGAATCATCACAAAATTCAGAACTCTCTGGTCCCAGAATAAGGTACTACTCTGACTTTGTCTTTTCTACTGTAAATAGATTGCAAGAGGTAGATTAAAAATTAATAGTACTTTTCCCCAGCACAAAACATCCTAACCATCCAAGCTGTCATTCTGTACATGGTGTTGCACCGAGAGGATTAACAACTGTCATACAAGTTACACGGTCTGGTGTAACCCCCTCCACGAAAAGGAGAAAGATGCAGCCTCACTCTGTCATTCCCTGGTGAGTTGACCGGGCAGGCCTTGTCTCTGTCATCATTTGACACTGAAGTGTTATCGCTGTCATAAACAGAGTGCTTATGAATGTCTATTTATAGAGCAAGAGCTCTTCTGGGGATGGACGTTTTTTCTGTACTGGTTTACACCATGGCCACACTCATGAGACATTATTAACTGTCTGAAAGCCTGCAGAATTGTGGCAGTGTCGGTAAGTGGTGAATAATGATAAGAAGCATTGAGTCTGTGGAAAAATTGCAAGTTTGAGTTACAGGTTACAATTACAAATGGCTGGCATGCAGAATAAGCCTTGGTAGCTCTTACTTGCTAAGTAAACCAAACATTTATGGTTATAAATCTTATTAGACTGACAGTTGTGTCTTGTGACTGAAAGAAGCTAAATGCTATTATAATGGAACCTGGTAAGACTCACTTCCAAAATATGTTTTATTAGATTTTGAAATAGGTTGTGTTAAACTAAACAAGAAGGGATTTAATTACTTCAAAGCCTGTTGATTCATTATGAAACAATAGCTTTTTAGTGCAATATTTGGCAGCTGACTCATCTCAGGATTCAGCTGGTGCCTTACATAATATAATGCAGTGATTGAGACACAGCATAAATCATGCAGCACTGAATATCTGAGAAAAGACATCCACAGCTGTAAATAACAGCATGTTGCATAGAGAAAAATCAATATCAAGCTAAGTATCAGTTTCCTATTCACAAATAAAAAAACACTGCATACACAATTACTTTTTCTGTTGTTGCTCACAAATTTCCTGGCTATTTTTTATATAAGGATTTCTTTCCAACCCTGCCACCTCTCATAAACAAACCAGCTGTGTCGGTAGGTAGTTTTCTCTTACCAAATAAGACTTGAGCCCCTTATATTGTTTCACCTGCTGTTATAATTAGGCCCAGGAGAAAAGAAAGGCAGCTGCTTTACCTGTCTCTCACTGTGTCATCTTATTTGTATTAAAACTGAAAAAAAATCCCTTATAGATGCAGAGTACTGTTCTGTAGCAGAAACCAGCAGAGTCATTAGGTTGAACAGAGACTGACCCTTTTCCTGCTGTGCCCTGACTTTTCAGCACATATGGCATTACTCCACATTTATTAGGATTTGAAATGTATGTGGTGTGTGCTTCTTGCTGTGCTCAAAACCAAATCCGTTTGAACCATATGGAAGGATCCTAGAATAAGGACGTTGGTTCATTTTAGGTTGCATGCCATAAATGAATTTTATGCCAAAGTGTTTCTTACATGAAGAGACATGAGAAAAAATTGATAATTTTATTCTACACCTAAAGGAATGCACTGTTAGAAAACCTGAATCCAAGGCTTCAGTTGTTGGAGCTATGTTTTCATGTTGGCTGTAGGCTAAAATCCCTGGCTATCCTCTGTGTCCACGTGTTGGCTCTAAGTCTGATGCTAACCTGCAGCGAGCCTGGAAAGGGAAACGGAGTGGGGCTGGCAGGGCAAGAGGAGACCTAGAACGTCTTTGACTTCTCCTCTGCAGGCAATATATGCCCAGCTGGACTGACTCCCAAGGCTGCACACGGACAGGGGTGTCTATCAAAGTAATCTTCATTTAGCCCCCTTTGTTTGAGTAAAACCTGCTACTGCCTTGTGTGAACTCTGTGCTATTCATCTGTGGGTAATGGAAAGGATTTTGCATCTTTACTGATGTGTGTCCAAGATCTGCTGTAATATAAATATAAATGTAAATATAATTGTAATATAAATACATAGCAGATTAAACACAACAAGGAATATTAAGGACAACAGTTTTCTATGAAATCACAAATTAATTAGCTCTCATCATCTGTAACAATTTCTTCAATTTCCAGTAACCTCTACTTTACTTCACTTGTGGTATCTTCTTGCCTGTGGCAAAATCACATGGAAAATTAAGGAGATGTTCTGTTGGCCAAATCATGATCTCTGTCTTTGCTTTGAAGTGACATACATTTTCTGCTAAAACAGTAATGACTCATTAACAGACTGAGATGCACACTGATGGTGAAATCCAACATGTTCATAGTTCATAAAGTTGTCAAAAAATCTTTTCCAAACCAGGCTATTTCCAACACTATATTAATTTTCATTTTAAATAGGTACTCCTACATTGAAGATATTTGACAAATCTACATTTGAAAGGTTTTGGTGACTTCCCAAATCGGCATATGAACGCCTGTAATTTCTGATTTATGACCTGAAGTTGAACAATCCCTCAAAAGAGTAAAGTAAAAAACTGTCGATGGTAATTTGCTGTCGTCTGTGTGTTTGAAAATGTGCAGAACACAAACTTTAAAACAGTCATAAGTTAATTTATTATGACATCTTTTTAAGCTACATTGTCAGATAAAATGGTCTTAAAATGAGAAAATACTACTCTTAGCTACCTTGTTTTTATTTTATCAATACATATGAAAATGCTGAAAATGTAGTATTAATGATTCCCAATGACCCAAAGGATAACAAATATTATTGCTAGACTTCATTGTGTTAAAATAAGAAAATGTCTTGGAATGTATTTTACTTGAACTAAGTTTTTTGTGGTAGCTGTGTTTGCAAGGTAACTGTTAATATATCAATAAGCACTGAGGCACAGACCCCAAAAATGCAGAGCATAAAAATGTCAGTAAAGTCAACAAAAAGATGGGCACTTGGATTCTGTGGGAATCGAATCTCCCAGCCCTCATTCAAAGCAACTCGTTCATTCCTTTTTGCTGGTGAAGATTCCACATGGAAAGGTATTAAATGTGAAAGCAGTGCCAAATGCTCTCTGACGTAAAAGGTAACAGAGAACCAAGTCCAACAAGGTCTTTCCTGGTGTATTTAAAATGTGCACAGATGCATGTAGGCTGAGAGGGGTCTTTTGCAGAAGGGCCTGACACAGAGTCCCGGAGGGAGAAGCAGGTCTGTGAGCAGCCTGAGCTCAACCTGCATGTGTGGTAGTTTAGCCATGCAGTGCTAAGCTTCAGGCCTTCTGTGCTCAGCATGCATAGAGCTGAGTCAGAAAACAGGATGTACTTCGTCTGTTCCGTGCCTTGTCTTCCCAGGGACAGTGTGGATATAGCCTGAATCTAAATGAGACCATGCTGTTGAGGTTTTGGGAAAGTTCCTGGGAAATAAGATATTATACATGCTGGAAAGAGTCTTAATATGACATCTAGTAAACCATAAGTATCAGGAGTTAGTAAAGAAGCGGGACTCAGAATGACGTGTAAGAGAAAAGCGATATTGTGGATAGATAAAGGAAGACATGATGGTTGAGAGAGTGTAGGAGGAACTTGCAATTGATGAAAAGGAACCTAAAATCCTGGAAGGTTTACTGACTACATTAAGATATTTATAAAGAAAACTTATCATTTGGTGTAAAATAGTGAAAACCCAGCAGCAAAACTACCTAAATGCGTAAGAAAGGTCAGATTTTTAGAAAAGAAAAAATGTCTTGTGCTAGACCAACTGCTGGAAAAGAAGATTGGATTTTGGATATGTGAGGTCTTCATCAAAGGGAAGTTTTGAAGTTCTTTATTGTTATTTTTTTTCTGAAGAGAACCATTATCAAGTGTTTCTCCATGTATAGTAAAAATAGATGATAAAAATCTGCTCACTGATCATCAAATGAAATTAAGTCAGTTAAGTGGACAAAACAACTGTCTAATTCTTGGAGAAGTGAAAGAGTGACATTGTGAATTGCTTTCTTTTAAAAGGTCTTTTAAAAATAGTTTAGACAAACATGCAGCCTATCTATCCAAGACATATTAGTCAGTCTTTCAAGGTCCCTTCTAGTCCTATTTGGAAATTCACTCAGTGGTATGGTTGAGCTCTGATTTTCAAAGACATGTTCATGTGAGTGTTTCCTTATTCTCTTTTCCCTTTTAACTAATAGCTGCTACCTGCTGATTTCTGCGATTTTTGCTGCTATCAAAAAGAAATTAAATGTTCAGTAAAATTTTAATGCTGTAATCTACATGCAACAATTGGAACACTGTTAAATTATTTCAAGCTGTTCCCATAAGCATGTGAAACACTGATAATTATGTGGCCGAATCCATCAAAGTGATAAGGTTCTTGCTGAGTGTACAGATTCTCACGTGAAAGCAGTACGTTGCAAAGGAGGGAGCAAGCAGATTTTCACAACCATTTTTCCAGACTAAAAAAACCCAAAAAAACCAACAAGAAACATCACTGAGAGGTAAAAATGAAATTCTCTACATAAAGTGAACTAGTACAGAAAATTCCAGAAGAAGATGTATCATGGAAGAAAAGCCAAAGAAAGGGTCAAACAGTAAACATGCTTTGTTTTATTTTATTTCTTAAATGAATGCTTCTATGTTCTCTGGGGAAGAGTGAAATGCCTGACGGGATTTCTTTTAGTGCTTGAAGAACAGCTTCTCCATTATTTTATGACTCCACTCACCAATTTCATTTTGTTATTTTAAAGTAAAAAAATGTATGTATCTTATACTGCAGATATCCCGACTGATTATAAAAAGCAATCCTCAGATACTGCAGATATAACTTATAACACAAAAAACTGCATATATATATATGTATATATATATACATATATATATACATATATATATAAGGAACAACCAAAATACTGGGGTTTGTGCTCATAATGAAACTCTTGCACAAAACTCCTGCCTCTCTTCTGTCTTTACCAGCTCAGCCTCATGATTTTTAGGGCAGTTTGCCCTAAAGTCCAAGACTTTTGACTACATGTCACAATTACAACAGTCAGAAATCTTATGGAGAAAGATCTGTCAGAATCCTTTTTTTCTAGACCACTGTTTTTCCCATGTTCCTCTGCTGAAAGCAACACAGCAGTGTTTGATACACGGATAAGGCACTCACAAACCTCACCTCTGTCTAGATAAATAATGAATTATAACTTAAGGACTAAGCTTCAGCAGCAGGTACCAGCTTTACATCAGCAGGTACCCAAGACATCACAGAAATGGATGTTTGTAGCAGAATCTTCCCTTTGTCCTTCATTCCTTGCAGCTTCAGTGCAGGTCATGCTACCTTACTCCCTTAATTCCATGAGACCGTGCCAGGGTTCTAGCCTAGACCCCTCAGGCACAAACCAGCATTCAGTGAGGAAACTTCTTACCTTCACTACTTGCTAATCAGGTAAAGCAGACAGAATCATTGCTGATATTTGATTGCCACACAGAATCTTGTGGTTAGGAACTGTGGTTCATGCACAGGATTGGACACAGTGATCATCAAGGCAGGTGTGCTTTTGACCGTCTTTTCCAACAAGAATCAAAAAATTCATTTTATTTTCAGTTAAAGAGTAGTTTTGTGTTATATACATCCCAGTCACTCAAGATTATAATCTGATGACACCAGATTGTGTGGTACCCCATTGCTCATGGCTGACTGAACACCCAATAGGCGACTCAGATGCATTAATTAGGTAGACTCAGCATTTGCTTAACTTTCAGGAACCTCGTTCAGTTTTGCATGGACTGGTGTTACAGGTGATTCCCAATTCTTTCTTTGATGGGCACTACTGCTCTGGACTCTCTGATCCTAAAGTCTATGTCCTGGAGCCACTGAATAATGGAAGGAAGTCTGGGGTTAGGGCAGAGCCACCTGGATTCCCTGATGTGGCGACAGACATTCTAGTTTTCATCTTGCAGCTGAGGATCAAACTGGGCGTGAAGAGACACAGAGAACTCTGTTATGTGATGAGAAGATGTATTTGATGTATATATCCTCCTCTGGTTTCATCCAGTCCTGTAGTTTATGCATCTAAACCAGATGAAAGTTCCTGTTTCAACTATAGAATGAAATCTTATCTCTGCATAGAATAAAATTTAATTTCTCAGCATTTTACAATACCTGTAGTTTAAGAAGCTACTTTGCATATTTTGAATAACAACAGGGTACTTTAGTGGTTTATGGTTGTTTCAGGTTATAAAGCATAATTTAAAAGTGAAGTTTCATTGGGACTATTAAAGCTCAACAAATTTTTCATGGGAGAAAGAGTAGATTTTGATTTCAATTAACCATTACTGGTGTTAGCATTTTATTCACTGTAGGTTGTTTTGTAGTTCCTCTCTTATTAGCCTGTGATTGTGATCTCTCCGAGCAAATATATTTGCCTGTGTCACAGTTACTGTAATTTCTACCTTTTATGAGACAAATCTGGGTTATATCAAAGGCTATTAGGAATGTTCTTTTCCCACTCTGCAAACCCAGAGAATTTTATACTGCTCTGTAGTGCTGCTAGAACAATGCTCCAGAGAGGCGTGAAGTGGCTTTGAGTCAATCATGCTAATTGTTTCTGTATTTTGCTAAGCTGCTGCTATCTTCAGTTGCAATTAACATGACATCTGGCAAAGCACTGGGCTGGAACATTGATTATTCTAATGTTTCTCATTAGTAATCATTAATAACAAATGAATAATTAAACCGATTATCAATTAACCTCTGGCTAAGGTTTTTGACACTATTTTTCCTCTGTAGAGACTCACAGCATGTACTGTTTAACTTGCTCTGATGTTCACTTCATCTCCCTTAGAAGATAAAATCGTGTTTCATTTTAGTCTGAAGCAGCATAATATGTACCCTCTGCTTCATTAGCACAACAGCCAGTGTGCTCTATTCATTGAGATTGCATTTGTGTTCTATTTATGTAACCATTGTGTGATTTCTTAAACCTCAGTGCTTACTCACACAAGGATATAAAGCTGTACTTGAGTGGACATGGGTACACAAACCACAAATACTGTGAGGAAGGGCAACTGATAACTTGGCAGTAGTTATACACTCTAACCTAAGTGCTACCTCCCAAAACTCTCTTTCCAGGAGACCAGGAAGGAATATTTATTTCTTACCTGTAACACCTTTCCTGGGAAACTTTCTGGTGAAACACGGCTGGGATTTTGTGACGTGTGGCTTAGCCAAATGAATTTTGCCTAGCAAAATGACTCAGCTAAACATAGCTATTATGACTATAATTTGCTATTCTCACATGTATATAACAGCTAAGACTACAGAAATATCATGGTGATCCACACTGCTTATTTTTTAGGAATAAAATGTAACCAGGGTACATCTGCAAAGGCTAAATAATGTGGAAGGGGGAAAAAAGGGGAAAGATTACTTGTGTTTTATTAACTTGGTTGCCTCTTATCACTGGTATTCCTGACGGTTACATATTCCATGAATGGAATGAGTATGAACACCTGAGTAAGCACATATATATTCATGCTTACAGTTTTCTGGCTAGAGTTAGGAGTTTGTACTTCCTGGAGTAAAGAACTGTATTTAACAGCCCACAGATGACAAGCTGCCCACATACCTAGACCCCAGCTTTGATCTGTTCTTGTGTTAAAGATGATCTTCAGGAAGATGATGGCCACCTGGGAAGACAGATGTGGAGTGGGAGAGGGAACTCCCTGTACCCCTGAACACCTGGGTGCATCCGAGCACACTTAAGACAGATCTGCCTTCTGCCAACCTGAGAACAATCTCTGTGAGCACAACTGTGTGGCACAAGTCAGTGACTGCCCTGAACTACATCCTGTTCCTCTTGCCCTAAGGGATTGTAGGAATTCAGACTATTCCCAAGTATACCCTTCACACTGGTTTCAGAAAGGATGCATGACATAATAGAAGCTTTTCTAATGTTGGTCCAGTAACCACCTATTACACCAAATTATTACACTGGACCTAGATATTATGCTTTTGAGGAGTTTGAAAAGGAGGAACAAATCAGTCTTTATCCGGAATCTAAATGTTGAAGCTGAAAAGACAGATGTCAAAAAGAAATACTGACTTGTTAAGCTGCTGCACATAGCTGAGTTTGAAATGTCAGTAGAAAACTGTTCCTCCTTTCAGTTCATCGATGAGGAAGAAGCAGTAAGCTGATGATCTGCTACTGAGTCACAACTGCTGGTAAGACAATATAATGAGTAAGGAACTTAAATTTCCCTTTAGAAGCAGTGCTGACTGCTTTACACACTGACAGGCACTGCCCAAAGTGACTGAGCTTTAGGAAAATGGATGAGTCCTGAGATTTTTAAAATCTCCTACAAAAATTCATGATTTAGGTCCTTAAAGATATTAGAAAGAGGACCTGCAAAACTGCTCCTCCTTAGACTAATGAAATGCTACTATGTAGCATTGCTACATGTAAATATGGCACTTAGGGACATGGTTTAGTGGACTTGGTAGAGCTGGGTTTATGGCTGAACACAGTAATCTTATAGTACTTTTCCAGCCAAAGATTCTGTGATTCTGTGATTCAGCTGCAAACCAGCCTAGAGAAACCGGCCATTTCTCTTGCCATTTCTAAAGCCTCAAGCAAGCAAAAAAAAGAAAGAATTTTGCCCATCATTTTCAGATCTAGTAAGCCTAAGAAACATAAATCAAACTCCTATTAACTACAAACATATGCAGATCCACAGGCTTTACTTTGTCAGAGAAAACTGAGAATCAATGCTAACCTGTGCACAATTCTCCAGGTTCCTAAATGCCTGGTGTCTGAGGCTCTTTTGTCTCCTTAACACTTCTTATTTGTCAGAGTAAAATACAAACTCCTGTACCTATTTAACCTGAATACTTAATTAAAAAAAAAAAAAAAAGAAAAAATATTAATGAGCTCTTTTTTCTTCAGGAAGGGATATTTTTTTCCTTAGAAATTCCTTATTTCTAAATATAGCAGGATTAACATACTCTTTTTCTGGTAAACATTAGGGCTCTCCTGCATCTCTGCTTTAAGATATGAATCAATCCAGCTTACGTAAAAGGGCTTTTTCTTGAAAAATGCTCACTGACTAATTTAAATGACATATTTCAGGCTGTAGATTTTTTGTGAAGAATCTGTTAAGCTTTGTGCTGACATTTGATTAATCACTGGTTTCTAACAAGAATATTGGTTAATTCTGTCAATGTGACAACAGATGCGGTCAAATATTGATGACACTGCTGGTGCAAAAATCTCTTAAATCATTTAATGATCAAAGGTCAGAAATAAGTATATCTAAAACCAAATTAATTCAATTCTAAACCAGACATATAATGAGTGAAATGTGGTCAAATGGCTCATTCTGCAATACATTTTATTTCCTTCATTCTATAGGAACTTTAAGACATACAGCAAATAGATCTACGGAATAGGTCTATAGAATCTGAAGTTCCTGGCATGTAACAGGATAATAATGTCTCTAATTGGGCACACTGTGAGTATCTGCTTTTGAACAGAGTTCAGGAGGCCAGATTGTCCAAATGTTATTATACCTGAATAGAAATGACTGTGTCCCATTTTGTAATACTGTAAATGGCTACAGAGCATGCAAAGCATAAGATCTGGCACACTTTTATTCATGTGCCTCTTCTGCTCAGCCAGCTTGTAGTCATTTTGATTCATTGCTTTCAGGAATCTTCAGTAATCTTCAGTATTTCAATCTTCGTAGTCACCCCAGGAATACAGCTCAGATTGCCCTCAGTTCTGTGTTTAATGTGAAGGCCTTAACAAGATGCCATGCATCATTACAGTGACACGAGACCCTCTGGAAATGTAACGTGATGTGTTTGCTTGCAGACATGGCTAAAGAAACTATAAGTGTCAGAAGAAGCACAAAAGAAAGGAAGATAAGAGCAGTCACTCTGTCTCTCCAAATTATGCTTAAACAGAAAAAAGTATTGCTGAGCCTGTGAAAGAAATTTGTTTATTTCTTCACTGCTTTGAGGAATGAGCTGAATAACTAAAAGCCTGTATCAAGGCAGCACTAAGAACAGATTGATGGGGAACAGAAGAGTGTAGGATTTCTCCCTCTTTTCTTACCCTTTCCCCAGCTCCTCTCTCATGCGCAGGCACACACACTACCTCCTCTATCTCTCAATTCTCAGTATAGTTCAGACTTTTCCCTCCTTTTAGGTTCTTCCTGCCATTCCACTTATTTCATTCCTATTGTACAGCTGAGGACAGGAAAAGAGAGAATTAACACAAGCCCTGCTGGCCACAGTATTTCAGATAGAGTTGATCTTGTATAGAACTGATGGCTCTTGTTTCTTCCCTCATCATTTCCTGCAACTGGAAGGATAGAGAAGGACACTACTTGTACTTCCTTGAGAAAAGGAAATTAGAGAGCTGTTCAACCACTTAAGTTAATTGACGTTATATTTAAAACTTAAATTTCTAATATTACTTTCTGTCATGTATCCCAATCTCCCTCTCAAAGGGAAAAGTCAAGGGAAAAGAGGAAAAAAAGTACTGATTTCTTAGTTATTTTCTGGGTAGGTATTTTTTATTGATTCATTCAAATGCTACGTATTTATTGCATGATGTAAGCCTCACAAGTAAAACAGAGCAACTATTTCATGATCTCTCCTTATCAAGATAAGACAACCAAAATTGATTAAGTTTCAGGATTAATATCAATCTCACCCCTAGCTGTCACATGCACACTGACTCCAAGAAAACATTCCACACTAGACTAGAAAAGTAATTAGGGAAATAGAGAATATTCTGCTTTTCTGTCATGTATGATTTCTGCCATTTTTAGAATGTTTAGTGAAGCATGTCAAATATTCAGTGAAACAAACAGCTCTTTTTAAAACTTGCATCTTTTCTATTCTATGCCTATTCCCTGTACAACTATGCTTGAACAAAATTTTGAAAACAAATCTCATTTGGTAGGAAGTAGATGACTCATAATTTGTAGAGTGTATTGTAATGAACCACAAAAGACTGTGTTACTGTATGACATAATAGACACCTCTCAACCTACACTGCCACCTACCCTAAATATGCAAATTTGTTTTAAAATTATTGTTATTCTAATGAAAGTAAAACTTCTCTGTAACAGTAAAAACAAATATTAAAGCACATGCAGAAGCACAACAAATCTGATATATTAGTTATAAAAGCGTTATGTAACCTGCAGTGAAAATAAGCTTCATTGCACTAGTCTATTTGCAACATGGATCAATGCCATAATTGAATTTGGAGAAAAAATATTGTTATTAGGCTAGGTAATATTAGATTAAAAATATATAGATACTTGCACAGGAGGAATTCTTTGGAGGTAGTTAAAGAGTGTACAGACTTCATGAAGCATTTTTCTCATGGCTTGCAATAACAGCACTGGCTCTGACTTAGTAATCTCATGAGATTGCCTATTCCTGCTCTTCACAAGAGTACAATCACCCTTCTACTTCCATCAAAAACTATAGAAAAGCAAAGCACACAAAACTTCAGCAATTTTAGTACTGTGTTTCAGTGTGGCTTCCCACTAACTTTTTTTTTCTTTCTCTGGGGTCTTAACTGCTCATTTAAATTCACATCTGAAACAAGGTCCTAACCAAACTTGTCCACCGTCATCCATCAAGCTCTCAGGGGAACATATCTGTCTGTATAATTCTGGTAAAGTACTTCAGGAGTGGCACTTGTGCGAGGAGTAGAACAATTGTCACACCTTGACAACAGGAGCTTTCTTTGGTTTTGTTAAATAAATCTGAAGTTCTTCTGCTACTACTGATAAAATCACTTGTGCGATTTTTTTTCTTTTTTTTTCTTTTTTTTATTTTTTATTTTTAACCTCACTGCATGCCCTAACCCATCCCTGAAGCTGTCTTCGGTAGGAGTCATTTCCTTTCATCTTTTAGCTGTCCTGGGCTTCCTCAAAAGTAGAGTGGCCAGCAGATTGAGGGGGGTGATTCTGCATGGCCAGGCTTTGGTAATGGGGGAGCTGCAGGGGTGGCTTCTGTGAGAATCTTCCAGAAGCTTCCTCTGTGTCTGGCAGAGCCAATGCCAGATGGCTCTACGACGCACATGTTGCTGGCCAAGGCTGGGCCAATTAGAGATGATGGGAATGCCTCTGTGATAACAGAATTGAGAAAGAAAAAGATTTATTGCACAGATGTAATTGCGGGCAGAGAAGAGCAGAATGAGAACATGTTAGAGGAACAACTCTGACACCAAGGTCAGTGGAGAAGGAGGGGCAGGAGGTGCTCCAGGCACTGGAGGTGAGATTCCCCTGCAGCCCGTGGTGCAGCCCACAGCAAAGCAGCTGTGCCCCTGCAGCCCATGGAGGAAATCCAAGCTGGAGCAGGTGGATACCTGAGAGGAGACTGACAGTCCATGGGAAGCCCATGCTGGAGCAGGCTCCTGGCAGGGACCTGCAGACTCATGGAGAGAGGAGGCTGCACTGGAGCAGCTTTCCTGGTAGAACTCGTGGCCCTGTGGGGTCTTATTTTACTTCTCATTATCCTGATCTGATTATGTTAGTAATAAATTCAATTACTATCTTAAATTAGACCCTGTTTTGCCCACCATGGTGTTTGGTGAGTGATCTTTCCCAGTTCTTATCTGAACTCATGAACCCTTGGTTATATTTTCTCTCCTCAGTCCAGCTGTGGAGAGGAATGACAGAGTGGTTTTGGTGGATGCCTGGAATCCATCCGGGGTCAATATGCTACAGCTCCTCTCTGGTGAGACCCCACTGAGAGTACTTTATCCACCTCCGAGATCCTCAGCACAAGAAAAACATCAACAAGCTGTAGCAAGTCCAGAGAAGGGCCACCAATATATTGAGACCTCTTGTATAGGATAGTCTGAGAGAATGAAGCCTGGAAAAAAGAAGACTTCAAGGTGACCTAATTGCAGCCATGCAGGACCTGAAGTGAGACTACAAAAAAGATAAAGAGGGACTTTTTACAAGAATGTGTAGTCACAGGACAAGGGGAGTGGATTAAACCTAAAAGAGAGTAGGTTTAGATCAGATATTTGGAGGAAGTAAGTTCTTTGCACTTTAGGTGGTGAGACACTGGTACTGGTTGCCTTCAGAAGCTGTGGATGCCCCATCTCTGGAGGTGTTCAAGGTCATTCTGGATGGAGCTCTGAGCAACTTGATCTGAGCAACCTGGTCTCCCCATGGTAGGGGAGTTGGTACAAAATGATCTTTAAGGTCTCTTCCAACCCAAACTGTCCTACGATTCTATGATTCTATGATTCCACAATCTTCCATTCATGTCAATAGATAGTAGGCAAATACAGCAGCTCTTGGGATGTTGAGGAAAAGCTACAGTTTCTGGGAATAAGTTTTAAAAACCTTAACGAAGGTGCAATCTACTAGAAGATGCAATCTACTAGTCCAGCTGTAGCACCTACTTTAATATAAAGACTTCAAGAGCCTCTAAAACTTGAATAAATCATGCTCTAATGACAATCTTGTGCACAAATCATGATCTAAAAAAGTTTACCAATTTTATTTGCCTGTTATGAGAAATAAATATATTTTTCCTCTTCTATTAAGTTGGCTTGCTACTATTTTTGATGGCATGAAAAATGCTGAGCTAAAGGGTTGTAAGATGCATTTTTCCTGAATATTTACTCACTTTTTCTTTAACAATATTCAGAGAATAATTGCTTGTGAGATCTCTCAAGTGCCAATTTCAAGGCTAATCATGAGCTGTGTAATAGCATAAATATCAAGAACACAAATTTATAGCTGAAGCAATATGTCTGAAGTGTTCCTTCTCTTTCTATTTTCATTTCTCACAGTGTTTTTCATTTTCAAGGGGAATTTTAGGGTTTTTTTAAATCTGAGTTGAAAGAAGCAGCAATATCTCTGATTAAGGAATGTGCTATTGGGAGCTACTTAACAAGCAAAGACTGAGTAAGAGCTCTAGTCTTCCTCTACTTTGTGTTGCCTGCAAGCAGTACCGCTTCCGATTCGCATCTCCCAAAGCCTTTTCAATTCCCCATTTTTTACTTATAAAGGAGAATCTATATGTTCCTCAAAAGATTAGTCTTACATAAACAAACTCATAAAAACTTAAACAATAATTTATTTTGTTCTTTCATTCTTTAGCCTTTCTGTAATCAAGCATTTTAAAATAAAAATCTACCACCGATCTTTCTTTCTAATTTCTTCTTTTTTCTTACTTCATTAATTTTAAGGGTGCCACCACACTTTTTTTGACCACAGGTGTTCGAGGCCTATGCTACCGTCTCATAAGGAAGATAAAAAAACTTATATGAAGGGGTTAAGATGATTAATGCTGGTATTCTGTAGGATTTTTTCCCCACCAAACATTTTTTGTGTTAGCAATTTTCCTGCTAGTTTGAGTTGGTTATTTTTTTCTGCTTTCTTGTTAGACCCTACATGATTTTCCCTGTAATTGTCCTGTATCATCTATGTTACACAAAAATGCTCTGAATTAGAGTTTTACAAACATCAGAAATTACACTACCTCTCTTCCATTTCATTGCACCAATGTATTTTGCTTTAACCTTGTGCCAGGATTTTTGATTATTTCTTAAAAAATCAGAAGAAAGATAAAGACCAGACTGGCTGGAGACTACCTGCCAGAGAAAGGCATATTTACTGAATCAGAGTAAAACCAAAACCCAACCTTCTTGCCTTAGGAAGGTGGGGAAAGAGATTCTGGAGTTCTTTTCCCCTCTGGCTCCTAGTTTTGGGCTCTGTTGGCCTGGACTATGCCCCCTCCTTTCCTGTCTCCCCAGTGGGGCCTGAATTACCTTCCTAATCAAAGAACTCTCTTCCCTCTTTCCACCCCAGATCTATTACAGTTAGGAGTAAAACAGGAAAGCCCAAGCTTCAGTGAGAGTGCTTAAAGGCATTTACTCAGGTTGCAAAAGGCCAAATGTTAAATGTTTTATAAGGTCAGGAGGCAGAAGACCCAGAGGAATGAATCCTGCTTACATTTGTGAACCTTCTGTGTGTGTGTGTGTCAGAGAGTGAACAGCAAAGCCAGACAGAACACAGAGCAATATGAAACATAATTTTGTTTCAATGTGTATGCCAACATGGGGAAATGAGATAGGGAAATGGAGACTGTTGAGTATATTACTTTGCTGAGAAATGGAGAGGATTTTTGGACAAGGAATTTAGTCCCTCAAAATATATATTTCAGAACCCAATGAAATGAAAAGACCATGCTCCGCAGATGTACACATTTCCTGTCACAGACCACAGCTGGTTCCTGATGGGAACTCATTCCCAGTGGGAAAAATGGTCAATTAGAGTGTGGAGAGGAGTGCCAGGAAGATAGTCAGCAACGCCATATATTTTATGACAAACCATGGAAGATAACCAGCTTCCACTATAGAAAAAAAGGTAAATAAAGGAATAATATTACCAGAGCATCTTTCAGTCAGAAACTTCTCACTGTGAGGAGCAGCTGGGGGAGGTGGGAGTGTTTAGCCTGGAGTAAGGAGGCTCAAGGAAGACCTCATTGTCCTCTACGACTACCTGAAAGGGGGTGGTAGTGCTGCCTAAAGGGTTTTTTTTTCTTTTTATATATTTTTCATATATTTGTAGCCTTGTAGATTTTTAATATATAGTTGTATGTTTTCCTGTGCTTTTTCTGCCCTTTCTTACAATAAGCTAACTCTTACTAACACGTTCTTGAAATTCTGGTCATTTTTATTCTTAAGAAGAGAATTCCTGACAAGGACATCTTGTTTTCCACCAGAACTTAAGAGACATAACAAGATATAGGGCAAAGAAGCCCCTGGACCAACTCCAAGGGGCAGACACAAGGTTACTGGGGCAACTGATCTCCTGTGGGATGTACCTGCTAGATATACTAATTATTAACCTTATAAAAATTGTAAAAATCCTTTATCATGCGTGTGCAGAGATATATCTGTGCACCTGAAAGCTTTCATTAAAAAATTGCTTTTTTATCTTACCACTTTAACACTGTTGCAAATTTTGTCTTTTGAATCCAGGCAACCGCAGCAACAAAGGGATCAGCCTCTACTTTCAGGAAACTGTTACAGGACCAGAGGAAATAACCTCAAGATACACCAGGGCAGCTCAGGCTGGACACCAAAAAGAATGTCTTCACTGAAAGGGTGGTTAGGTACTGGAATGGGCTGCTCTGGCAAGTGGTAGTGATGCCTTAGGTTTTAACTTTTATATTTTTCAAATCCTGTACTGCCTAGTGAGTATCTCTGAAGTTTCGTGTGGCCTGTTAATTACTGTTCTCTCATGCTGGTTAGACATAAAAAAGCCTCTCTAGGTTTGCTTTTCAAGAACACCTTGTTGTCCCCGGCCCCAAAATGTGTAATCTAAAAGCCTCTGAAGAGGAGGGGCAAATTTGGGGTAATTACATCATTAACTGAAGCTATAATTGGAGAATTAACCCTGATATGGAAATGGACCAAACTTATAAAAGTGTAAAGAACCCAGGACCCAGTGTCCATCTTGGGTGGAGCCTTTTGACTGCCTAGGGTGTACATTTGAAGGCCCTTCAAACAAATACCTACTTTTATTCCCTTATTTTGTCTAGCCTCTGTTTTTTGGTAGCCACTTCAAGGCATCAGTAAAGCTGCTGTTCCTAGAAGTGTTCAAGAAATGATTGGATGTGGCACTCAGTGTTACGGTTTAGTTGACATGGAGGTGTTCGGCCAAAGGTTGGACTTAATAATCTTGGAGGTCTTTTCCAACCTTAATGATTCTATGATGTCTCCATCCCTTCTTTTTTTTTTAGAGGCTTATTTCAATGGGGCTACAAATGAATGCTCCACCCCTCCTTTGGTTTCATTTAAGGCTTGTTCCTAAAACAAAGCATTTTGATACATGCCATGAAGACTTAAACCATATTTCTATTTACATTAAGACCTTGCAACAAAAGAATACATTTTATGAAATATTTAAGTGATTTAAAAAGTTTTTGAGTGTGCAAATGGTAAGAAATGCAAAATATGTAAAAGGAGCAATCTAGTTATTTCTGCAAAGTCAGGTCTGAACACAGGTAGTTAAAGTTTTGAAAAAGACATATGAGGGGTTGAACTACTGGGTATCTTCTTGCTGCCTCTTAAGAATTAATGTGCAAAAGAAATCTGTAAGTTTATTTTAATGGTGTGTTTTGGATAACTTCCTATAAAACATATATAGCCTGCATGGTGCACTGTATCATTAAGCTGTAGTGTTTTACAGCAAAGATATTTTTTGCAAGAGCCAACCTGCAATTTAATCATAACTACAGTATTTCATTCTTAGTATATAAATACATTCATTATGAAACACTCAATTCTAATTTAGAATTTTAAAAGGAATGATTAAGTTCACACTGAAGTCAACCAATAAAAATCTTTGTCTGCAAGCACTGGGCTTTACTGCCAGTTTAGGTAAAAATGTTTAAATCAGATAAAAATTTTTATATGTTATGTTTTTTGGGACCACTCCACATTTTTTGAAACAATGTTGTGGAAGAGACAACACATTTTTTGAAAGAGTGAGCATGCATCTGGGAAGGTCTCATATGACACATCTTTAGATGAACTGCTAGAAAAATAAAATGACAGTCCATAAATAGAAGCTGGCATGCTGCAGCAGAATAATTATTCTTCCCTTTGGTATTCTGGACAAAGAAGACAAAGCCAATTCAATCTGCACTACACTGCATTATGGCATATTACATCCATAATCCAAACCAGCTTGATTAAAATATAATTAATGGGATGTTAGCTTGCTATTAATGTCTCATGAATAAGCTATTTTATATTGTTTACTGGTATATTGTTTTTGTTTGTAATCTGTATCACAAATATACTTGATCAGTTTTATTGTCGTTTTTAAAAATTTGTTCCACTTCCTACTTTTACTGATAGGTATATTTTATATTCTCATCTTCATTATTTGAGATCCAACTTCCCTGACCAGTCTCAGAGAAAAGATGGGTCCAGGAGGGCTGTATATTCTCCAAGAAGGAAATCTTAAAGGCTCAGGAGCAGTCCATCCCCACAGTCTGGAAGACAAAATGTCAGGGAAGACTGGCCCAGCTGGTCTGAGAGTTTTGACTGGAACTCAGGAATAAAGGAGAGTACATGATCTTGGGAAAAAGGTGCATGCAACTCAGAGGGACTAAAACAAAGTCACGAGTTTATGTAGGGAGAAAATCAGAGGGGCTGAAGTCCAAATAGAAATTAATCTGACTAGTGCTGTAAAGTCAATAAAAATATTTCTATATTACAGAAACAAAAGGATGGTTAAGAAGAATCTTCATAATTTATTGAATATAACAGTATTTCTCAAATACCATGAGCTGAGCATGTGCTATTCTGTGTTTTCAGAGTTCTCCGCCACCATTGTATTTGTCAGTCAGTAGATGCAGAATCTTATCAATCACATCATCTACCAGAAGTCCAGGTGTGTAGTTGAGGTAAGATCTTTAAAGCTAGTTTTGGGAGGACAAAAATAGATTTTCCAACCATTATTAGTTCAAATACTTTGTATAATTTAGTGCTATAAATCATTCTTGCATACAGTTTATAACTTTGAACTTGTAGTTGTTTTATTTTTCTTTTTATCCAAATTATCTGAGGTCATATGATATAGGAAAATAAGGACTCAAAAACTGTTAAGACTAGGAAAATAATTTCCCTAATTCATTCTCTTTTTGGAAAACTTTTATATGGAAACACACCTCAGGATTTGTCCATGGTCCCTGTACAATCATCTGTCATGCAGATCAGAAAACCAAATTCTGTTCTGTTCTTGGTACAATCCAAAAGAAAAAAGACACATTCATATTTTAAAGATATTTAGTCCTTTTGGAAATGTTTTGTACAAATACCCTTTCTAAATGAATTTTAGTGATCCTGAAATAATAGCTATCTAGTAATATGCCTCTCCATTTCAAATATGCATTAATTATCACACACAGCAATTTCAAAGGTTCTTCTGTATCCTTTGATAAATTCTGACTCTTGACAGTTGAATTAGGAAGTGCTTTGCTAAAAGTTAGCTGGTTTTGAAAAGTAGGGTTTTTGATAAGCTGATTGTTCCATTATTATACTCTTCCTCTGCTTCCTACTTAATTCTCTTGTGACAATTGATTTATATCAAAAATTTGCTGATGGTTCAGAATTCTCATCTTATACTTATGACTGGTAGAAGAATGCCATACAACCTAGATCAGATTATTCATGAGAGAGAGAGATGAAATTCCTTTAGATGAGAAACAGAACAGGAAAGTATTACTGTACCGCAGTTCTTATGGTGCTACATCATTATGACAACCAGACCTAAAGGACATGACAGGTGATGAAAGCAGCTGTGTTAACGCGCTGGGTGTGGGTGTCTGTGTAAAGCAAATTTAAATTCTAATATTAAATGCATTGATCACTCAGTGCAGACCTTCTAAAATCCTTTACACAAAAGAAACAGGTATTTTAGTATGATCAGTTGTTGATAACAAATGAACTGTTCATAGCTGATATGATTTGTGCTGTCTGGCAAATCAAAACTTACATTTGATGTTGAATACATTTTTGTCCTTGCCCTTTCAGCAGCATAATTGGAGAATACTTAAATGTCAACTTACACTTAAATATAAGTCTGAACACTTACAGTCATCTCATTTCACGGTGATTTGGCTTGGGAAAAAGAGTTATTTGGTATGAAGCTTAAGAAATTATCTAACAATACGTAGAAACTTTTGATAAACTGGATATAAAAAATTAGCCTTGGAAAAAGAATGAACATTTTGGCTTTTAAATAAAATTATGCCTGAAAAAGTAGTTGCCAGTGGGGTCCTCATATCAGTGATCATTCTGTCTCCTTTTAGGAGAATGCTGACTTTGTTCAAGTGTTTCTAATTCCAACCTGAGATCGCATTAAGGAAACTTGATTGATAATGTCACTGCTGACCTTCTATATCAAAGTATTCTGTGGAGGAACACAATTTAAAGAACATAAGATACAGGGAACCTCTTAAAAGGCTGGACAAAACTGAAATGACCTATCCCAGATTTTGCTGTTAAAGAAACAAAATAGGAGGAAAAAAATGCCTTTCGGTTTCTTGATTGATGAGAGCAATATTCATTCACTTTTGCTATGGTGGTGGAGAAGGGATCTGTGGCAGGGTGGTGAGCAGAGTGGTAAGACTTGTGAATGGAGATCTCTCTCACTGTCTTGAGTTGTGTAAACTTTCCACTCTAAGAAATTACTCTAAAGTACAGGACTTTGCTGAAACACCACCCAGGAGAACTGAACTTGTTTGCCCCGCGGCCCAGCTGGCTGATGGACTTGACGCCAGGTGAAAGGAGAGACATGAGGAAGGCTGAGTAAAGCTGGGTGTTCAAATGGCAGCAGCAGCCTAAGGCTGCCTGGGATCTGTGCCTGCCCGTGCTGCCCATACCCACCACCACTTCCACGCACACAGCCACAGGTCTGTACAAATATGTTTGTGTGGGGGTAGCATTAACTGCTTCTATAATATGCCCCAATTCAGAAGACTGAAATAAGAACTAACAGCTATAGAAGTTACTTCTGATGTTGGTCGGGTTTTTTGTTTTGCTTTGGGTTTTTTTTTTTGTTTATTTATTTGAAGTGTAAAAAAGGACACTGCCATTTTTTTTATTAAGCATCTTGTTCAGGCATCCTTTAGTAAGAATTTTCCCAAGAGAAGATCTAAATTTGATCTTTGAAAAGTGGCATATCATGTTTGCTGGTGCTTCTGAAACACCTAGACCAAACAACTTCCCTAATGAATATAGTGAGTGAAAAATACAGGGAAAATAGCAAAGGATGAAGAGTGGCACTAATATTAAATAAAGATTCTCAGATTTAGGCTAAGGTCAAGAATGATCCTTTCAAGGGTTTCTGTCATATTTGTCTGCTTGTGTTAAAATTTTAGTCGTCTGAGGTGGGGATCTGATGAACAAGAGTGGATAATTTGGACTGATTTGAAAGGTCACCTTTCAGCAGCAGATTGTGGACTTATCTTTCTAAATAGCTATTTTAGTATTTGTGGACATGCTTAAGAAATTGAAAGTGTAGGTTTTAAAACAGTCAGTGGATAACAAAGTTAAATAAACACTGATTCTCATATAGATGAACTCACCTCTGAAGATTTTGTAGAAATAAATCCCAAATGAAGAGCCTTGGATGGACTGAGGAGATTATACATTTGCTAGAAATTCAAGGCAACAATAAAAAGGTGTTCTCACACTTAATAAGGCAGAACTACTGAAACAGTACCTTCAAATGTACCAGAGTATATTTAGCAGTGCTTAATATTTCCAAGTTTGTGATTTATTGGTTGAACCATAGTTGATGACATTTGTGCAGCTCAATAGCTGTTCAAATAATGGAAAGAATAGCAGCAGTTTTGTCTAGTAATATAAGGATGAATTCATTCTGGTGTTGAAGCAGCTTTAAGACTGAGCAATAATGGAAGAGGCACAGGAGAACCTAGAATATCTGTGAAAGAGGCAGTGATATTACAGATACAGCATTGGATTTGACTTCAATATCATGTAGAAGGATCGCCCTTGAGGACTGGTAATCTATAAAAAAAGGCAACTGCAGACATAAAAATTATGTGTAGGTTGTATTACAGCAAATATACTTTAAAGCTTTCTTTCATGAAAAGAAAGCATTTCCAGAGAAATGGGTGGGTAAAGAGCAGAGTGTTCAGCCCTGATGGGAATGCCACTGGTGCTTTCTCACTGCAGAGGCAAACTTGGAAATACTGCCCCCGAAGAGTATTAAATATAAATGTAACATGTTCTCTGCTAATTTTAATTTGACAAATCAGAACTGGGTCTTTGGGCTAGGTTGCACACTTCGAAGTTTCTTTTCCTCAAACCCACTTTCTTAATTTTTAACTATTAGAAACATTCTCTCTCCCTCTCTCTCTCTCCTCTCCCCTCTCCCCTCTCCCCTCAAAAAGGCAAAGACACTGAAACACCTGAGACTCCTCTAATTAAAATTTTAATTATTCAAAAAATTCTAATTAGTTACAGAGAAGAATTGTGACTGTTTTTCCCTAGGTTAACAACTGACTATTTCATGAAGGAAGGAATGTCAGTTTTAGAAGTGGAACCTTGAATAACTCGGCAGCAATGACAGTGTAAATTCAGCCATTTTAACCAGCATGAAAACATCAGCAACCCAGGTAGTGCACAGCTTGTACACAAGTTTACTGGATTTCCTTGTACAGTCTACACAGAGTTCACACCGACTTTCTCTCTAATACACTCTTTGCAAGGTGCCTCTAGAAGCTGAGAGGTTTTCTCCATATGCAATTCTGGGCCAATGGTTTGGGAAGTATAATGATTCCCTAATGCATGCACGAGGAGAAAAGAAAGGACATTGGAAGCTCATTAACTACAAACTCATGGCACTGCATATCCTATTGATGCCTAACAGTAAAATTTAAAGCTGGCATTTCAGGGCTGGAGAAGAAAGTATAATGCCACTGTGATCCGTGACAGATTTGTAACATCAATGACATTACCCTTAAGGGCAAAAAATTGTTCTAAACTGGATGCAACCACGAGAAGGAAATATGACAGAAGATCTAACAAAAATTAATAGCAAGAACACTTTTTTTTTGGCACAAGCCAGATTGCAACTCACCTAGTTGTGTGTTTGTGCTGTGTTTGTTATTCTGTTCCTGAATTCTCTGACTTATCATAGCCTCATGCATATATACTCATATGTTTGGGCTGTCTGAGTTGCCATTTCAGGACCTACACTTTATATTTGTCCCAAAGCCCAAGGTTTCTGTGTGAAAAACTTCCTGCCCCCGAAGCAGACTTGGCCCTTTGCTTGAGAGTCAAATAGACACTCACCTGGGACACAGTGAGCATTTCACTTTTATCAGCAGAGTAGTTGTCCTCTTGTCCTACTGGTGCCTTGAGTGGCTACCTAGGAACAGAGACTAGACAGGAGTAAGGGAATAAAGGTAGGTATTTATTTGAAAGGCCTGTAAAGGTACACCTGGGGGAGCCAAAGGCTACCTTCAAAATGGACCTCAAGATGGACAACGAGTCACGAGTTCTTCCCACTTTTATAGGCTTGGGTCATTTGCATATCAGCATAAATTTGCTAATTAAAACTTTAGATAATGATGATATTTCTTCAATTTCTCCTCCTCTCTAGAGGCCCCAGTTTATACCTTTTAGGCCTAAGACAGTCTGAGTGTCCTTGAATAGCAAACTTGGAGAGGCTTTGTTATGTCTATCTGGCCTAGGAGAGCAGCTAACAAGCTACAAGAAACTTCAGAGTTACAGACTGTAACTATCTATAGACAATATAGGATTTGAAAAATATAAAAGTTCAAACCTAAGGCATCAATACTCATGGAGATAACGTAAGGGACTTAATGCATTTTCTTTAAAACATGGAAGGATACAAGGAGAGAATCTTGAAATATTCTAAAACCATACAGAAATTATATGTAATTTCATCAAAATATATGGTAATTCCATATACTTGTATTTTATAATTACTGACCGACACATAAAAAGGACGGGTTGTGTTGCTTTTTAAAGAGATACACAGGCAAAAAAGTTGAACTTATCATTATAATTAAAAAAAGAAGAAAAACTCTTCTGAGAGGAGATGAACTGTATTCAGGCAAAAGAGAGTATACCTTCAAATTTTGAAGCCCTGGAAAAGTATTTTTTAATAAAAGTTTCGTTCCACCATTTATTACTACTACTACTACTACTACTACTACTACTACTACTACTGCTACTACTACAACCTCAGCTACATTAAAACATGCATGCAAGAAAGAACAATAGAGAGAAATCTATTATCTGAGCCTTCTAGTACAGCTTATCATCTTGAAGCTTTTAGAAACTAGAACTGAATAAAAACAAAGGCAAACAAACCTGATGAGAACTGTCCTTACTACTCTGTGAAGTTACATTAAGTAATTTCCGTAACTTCCAATATCTGAATTGACTTCCTCCTTTCCCCTACAAATTGTTGTTAAACTAATGTATCAAAGAGGCTGATAATGTCTTATGGCCCTCTTGGACTTTCCTTTGTTAAGCACTTCCAATCCATTTCTACAGATTCATGATTCATGGTGGAAAAAACCCGGCTGCAAGCTTAATTCACTACTGTGGTACATTCATTGAAATCAGGGTAGTCTTAAAGTACCTAAAAATCTGATGCACCAGATCATAAAACGTCAAACAAAGCGGATTCCTTGCCCTAATTTTCAAGGCAGATCCTGCCTTGTATTAAATGAGAAAATTCAACCCCGGAAGATATTCTGTAGTTAGATAATACATAGTCAAAATATCGTAAAATGAAACTGTTGCATCAAGATTTTGTTCATTCCGTGTTATTGTTATTCATAAATAAAATATGCTTGGATCGTCGAACCAAGCTTTTCAATAAAAATCCCATAAACTAAAAGAATGTAAGGATAAAAATTAATAGCAAAAGACTGGAACACTTGCTCCAGGAAAATATATTATTGAAAAAAACTATTTGGATCGGATCTTAAAGTGAGCTGTAAATGTTCTCCACAAGCCATTTTAGTTCTTATTGATATTTTAAATCTCCATGCAGCATTTTAGCACTCATTAAAAATATAAATCCATAGCAGGAACATTAATGTGGACTTACTACATGGTGTACTGTATACCACAAAAGGTCTCCTAAAAGTGGCATTTTCTTTTCTTCCTTTTTTTTTTCCCACAAGGATTTTGTCCTGTGGTGTCAGATTTCATCATTCATAGTTAGATTTGTTATTTCATTGACTACTCTATAATATATTGTATGGTATTTTATTGTAGAATTAGTTCTTGAAGACTATTAAATGCTTTCCATCAGAGAAAGATTTTCAAAATTCATATGGATATTTAATAAAATTATATAATTCTTTGGGTTAGAAGGAACCTTAAAGACCATTTAGTTCCAACTGCCCTGCCATGAACCGGAACACCTTCCACTAGACCAGGTTGTTCAGAGCTTTGCCCAGCCTGGCCTTGAACACTTCCAGGGATGGGGCATCCACAGCTTCCCTGTGCAATCTGTTCATGTGCCTCACCACCCTCAAAGAAAAGAGTTTCTTCCCAATATCTAATCCAAACATGCCCTCTTTCAGTTTTAAGTCATTCACCCTTATCACCATCTGCTGTTGTAAAAAAGTTCCTCTCCATGTTATGATATATTATCATTAAGAATACTGCCATAATTCACTGAATCAAATGACCTGGACATATTTTTTCCCTTGTTACCTGCTTAAATATAACAGGCATCTGCTTTAAAGTTGCAGACCCTAGTTTTCAAAATGGAAGTTTTACAATGGCAGTCACTAAACCACAATCACTTAATTTATGAAACTCCTGAAATACTTGTGGTACCTACTGACAGCACAATAAAACTGGAAGAAAAAGTAATATATTGCAATTGATGCAGTACAAAGGTGTTTCTGCTGAACTCTGTTTTTTGGTCTTTTTAAATTAAACAGCAATGTTTATTATTCCCTATGTTTACACTTCGTCATGATATGCAGCTTTGTCATTGTGGCTATAGTTTTATAGTCCGTGGTCACTAAGAACAAGGGACTATATTTCAGCTACATCAAAACTGGGGAAATATCTTTTTGGGGAAACAAACTTTTACCCAAATTTTTACAATTAAAAAAATTTACTTTCTTTTAGTTTGAATACTGAAAGCTTTCAGTGCGAGAAAATAAGAAAAATATTTCATGATAAGAGTACATTCAGAATTCAATATATTTTTGTGAGAATCACAAATTAATAGCTTCCAAATATTAACATTCAACAAGGCATATTCAAAAATGCTTAGTTACAGCAGAATATTCTAAGTCACATTATGCATGCTGTATTCACCTTCATTTCCAATTAAATTAGTACCATACAATGAAAATCAAGGGAATTAATTAATATTATTAAATAGAATAGTCTATTATTTTTCTGTGATAAAATTTAATTCTAGTTAATATTTTTTGGACTTCAGGTCCAGGTGCCATTCTGTTTTCTTTTCTTTCTCCTTCTCCTCTTGCTCCATGTACCATAATTATTAGGCCTCTTCCATGTTCACAGAATATTTCAGTGACTACTGATCCTGTGAGATGCAAGGCTATTTTATACTTGAATAGGACAGGATTTATGCTACAACCCCACAAAAGCAGATTTTCTACAGAGAGCTTACTTTAGTAATGATGAACTTGAGGCAACAGGAATGGAGAATGTACAGAAAATCAAAATAGCACATACATGCTGGATTAAAAAAAAATCTAAACTCTGTGAATTGGGAGTAGATGAAAGGTGACTTTTCAAGAAAATTGTTTAAATAGGTTTCCTTCCACAGTGCTGTTTGCCTGCTGCACATGTTCACTTTATTTGTTATCTTTTATGAAAGAATGATCTTTTCATGCTACTTGTTACAGCTATAAAATGACATCGTTACTTTGTTAGTTTTAATTTTATCTGAAACAAGAATAATTAACACTGGAATCAGCTGCCCATATTTCATAAGAGCTGCTCAATGCCATATTAGAAGTAAATTGCTGATGTTCTTTCTACTGCATGGCTTTTCACTTAATGTCATGAGACATAGTCCTCAAAAAAAGCAGTCAGCAGAAGAAATAAGCTGAGATAACCTTTGACGTAGAAGTACAACCTCAAAAAAGTCAGGTAAATAGCAGCAGGATGGTAATCATCCTTGGCTGCTTAAACCAGGCAGAAAAATAATGCTTAATTAGGTAGGTCTCCAAACCCAATTCAGGATGACTTCAGGAAAGCAAAGGTCTCTTATCCTGGTAGACAATTTGTGGTCAGAAGTTCCCTATGAACAGATTTCACTGCCTATCAACCACCTTTTTCTCCCTCTCTAACTTGGAGAGATTCTACAAAAAACAGGACACAATATTTAAAGCTGGTTTAATTATTTATGTATTTATTTATTTATTTACCCTTGCTGTTTTTTATTCCTTAACCAGCCTATTTCAACAGGAGGCCAGCAGGCTGGCCCAAGCCCAGGGGATGCTCTCTCCTTCAGCCTACTACTGCATCCTTGGGACGGAGCCAGGAGGCTGTGACTGCTGCTGGGGATGGCAGCGAGACCCTGTGGTGCTGCTGCCTGAAGGGCAGTGACAAGAGGGGCAGTGAGGCAGTGAGAACAGTCTGGTGACCTGGCTGCAGCCCTGCAGCTCTTGGGGCTGGGCCATTCTCTCTGCACTCGGCAGGAGCAGTGCACTGAAACTCCTCACCTCTAAAAATACCCCTCCTGGCGCTTTTAAGAAAACAGTTTTCTCTTGAGGCAGTGTCAGCTCTTTACTGGTTTTCTTGCCTATGCTCTGTAGAGATGCTGCATCATCATCTCTTATACGAAAGTGATAGCTGTCCTGTAGGCAAGGAAGGGTTCTTCTCACCTGTATGGAAATCTGAGCATGAATGAAGAGACTCGTGATCATTTCCAAGGACTGCAAAACTTTTGGATTTTGTAATTGCAAATAGTTCCAAATTTATATTGCACACATTATAAAATTAAACAGCTACTCATAATGATGAAGCATGAAAAGGTCAAGAAAGTGAAAATTCACTTTCACTTCAACAAAGATCCTCATTCCAGGAATATCACTTTCCATGAAAAATGGGGAAAAGAGAGAACATAAGGAGGAGGTGCTGAATATCTTAGCATCAGTGTAACCACTGCCAATGTAAATTTGAGCACAAGCTTCATCTCTTTGTGACAGAGGGGAGATGGAGCCAAGGGATAACGTTTCCCAATAAAGTCTTGCCTAAACACTCACAGAAACAGGATTTTTAAAACCAAGCAAATTTATTAATGTATTTACAAAGGGTAGATCTTTCCTGTGCCTCCTGGCAGGAGGAACATCACAACTGGGAGCACTGTGCGGGAAGCAAGGATCTGACTTCTGCTGAGTTTGTCACATGAGAGAGGAGGAATCACAGCACGTTCTCTGGCATGGATGTAGGAGCCTATCCTCAGCAGATCCATTCCACTGGCCAGCTGACAGTACTCCGCTGTTCATTTTCTTCCTCCTCCCTCTCCTCCTCAGCACTGCTGGAAATTCCTCTCTGGCTGCTGCTATCAGAACCAGTGCTGCTCTGCCTGGGCAGCCAGTAGAGCCCAAAGAGCAGGAGGAGGATTTCAGCAGAGCCCCAGAACCACCAGTGCTGGTAGGCAGAGAGGAGCATGCCTCCCTGGCTGAGTCCAGGTGGCTCCTGGATCCTCTGCTCCATCTCCTGCAAGAGCCAAGCCATCTCCTGGGTTTGCTGCTCATGCAACTGCAAGAGCTCTTGTGTGGCATCTTCTTTATGGTCACTGACCCTCAGTACTCAATACAGGATGCTAAGCACCATCAGGATTTGGGTGATGCTCCCAGCCATGGCCTGGAGGAGGAGAGAATGGGCTCAGCAGGGCTGGGTGGTAGGGAGAAGGCAGCTGGGACAGTAGGGGCAGGAGACACAGGGACCCGGGAATGTGTGGGAGAGGGGATGAGGGAGCTCAGAGGTATCAAGGGCAAGGTTGGTGAGCCCTGTGGGGACTGGACCACATCCCCACAGCTCCTTGGGCACTCGCCGTGGCTGACAGCTCCAGGCACCTTTCCACCCAGGTCTGAGGGCAACACCTGCCCTGCCCAGGGTACTCCCCGGAGCCCCTCACCCTCCCCTCAGCCCTAGAAACATATTCTGGCCTGGCCCTTGCTCAGCCCAGCCTTCCCCCTGCCTGCCCCACTCACCGCTGGCCTGAGCCAGCACTGCCGAATGGGGCATGTGGCGACACTGCTCCGTGACTTGTTCTTTGTGATGTCTCTGGCATCAGAGCCACATGCTGACACCCCACCTGGCCAACCATGGCCAGCACTGAATAACGCTTTGAACTCAGCCTTCTCTTCAGAAATCCTACAACAATCCTGTTCCCCTCAATGGATTTGTTCGGTTTTAACTTTTGTTGAATAATTCCATAATAGAGTGAATTTTAGAGTACCTGCAGTTACTTTCAATCTTTGCATTCATTTTCTTGTTTGGGCAATGTTACTTTGCAAATATTCCATATAAATATCCACAAAAAACAATGGTCCTTTTTTTTCCTGTATCACTATTTTCCTTTCCTTACTGAACCCCCCTCACGTATATGTGCATCCAGCTGCTATCTCCTGCTTACTTACGGTAAAGGGAAGGTTAAAGAGGCCATGAGTATTGGATCTGTTCATAACCATCGGGCTGAAAATCCAAATAACAGAGTCATTTAGAAAGTGAATTTCATTTCCATTGTTTCTGGCATGAAACATCTACATAAATGGCCCCAAAGTGGCTTCTCTGGCAGCCACAGTGCATTGAAAACTAATGCCTAATTTTTTGTCCAATGTCATTCCTAGGTCCCCTTCAATCCAGCAGCTTTCAAAATTTCTATGTTCTAAGTATTCAAAATTATTTTATGTAGCATGCATAGATCAGCAATTTCTGTGCTGTGGTACAATATATGGTACAGCATTTATCTGTGATAAAATATAACAATATAGTAAAATCAGTGGAAAGTATTCATGTCACATTGACATAGCTCACATTTAACAAATATAATTCAAGAAAGAATAATGTGCTTAGTTTCAGTAATACCTACCTTGCTATTTGTCAGTTTTCATTGCTTTTTGCGACTCCCACTAATTTAGTGCCATTTGAAATTTCACTAAGGTGAAGTTAAATCTTTCTAGTGCTTTACTTTTACTTTCTAGTTTTCCCCTGGGAGAACAATCAAACTGTAAAACAAAATGGGTAACTACATTTTAAACTGAGATTCCTCCTAAGGAATTCTGACATTTGACTAGAGGAAAGAGAGTTTGGTAAAATGTTGTTTGATTTACTCCTTGTAATCAGTCACAGTTAGAAAATGCAGAAAAAAGAGGGATTTAGGATTGTTATTAACGTTACACTAAGGAGAAATTTGATTCCCTAAAATTAGTATCTGTGGTGTGTAATGACAATGGCTTGGAAAAGAGAAATGACAGTGAGCTGTTCCCAACCCAGAGCACTTGGATGGCACAGCACAGGGCCATGTGGGCAGTAAGCTGGTTCTCACAGAACGGAGATATGTGATCCAGCTGTGTGGGTGTTTATACAAAAGGGATCAGTACTGAGTTTGGACGCTATAAATAGTGCTCACATCCTTCAGTAGTAAAGGTGATGGAAAGAAAAGGGGACAGGACATCATGGAATAGCAAGGGTATGTAGATTTTCCCTAATCCTTCGCAATGTGTGCTTCTCTATAGCTAACCAGGGTGCACGCAACAAAATTGATGATGTCAATTTCCACCTCCACTAAATGCTGGAACTAAAGATAAATTCCGAAATTCCTGGTGAATACATTGAGTAACAACACCATGGGACATAAACACAAACATTCCTACTCTGACAGTACAAAATACACTAATTTTCAGCCTACTTCTAACTGCATCTTTCTTGATGGGCTGACTAGGGCTGGTCTGGTGTCAGTCACGTGCTTCAGTGGCTATCTGAAAGCATGTATGCATGTATATCCACACCTTCCAGCAAAATTACTGTTGGGAACTGATTAAGAAACTAATTGGGTTGTTACCCAGGAGGAGAAGCCTGTGATGCTTATCACCAGTTATTAATTTTCATCACAAACTCTTAGCTTTGTCTGTAGTTCCCAGTTAGATCTGATATAGCAAATATAACTCAACTACAGAACATGACTAATAAAATTATATTCCCCACCCCAAATTCATGGTGGAACTCCTGTAGACAGAAAGAAATAATTAATCACAAGTTTTAGAGGTATATTTTTAATCCACCACTGTATGAGGTCTTTTGATGACTATCTCTTAGATGTCATCGTCATGCTTTCTTAGAGCTGAGACATACAATTTTGGAATCCTGTAGGAGAATCACACCCTGCATCCACAGCAGAGGTCACAGCTGCAGGTGTTCTAGATATTACTGAGTCTATTTTTTAGATGATGAAATTTGGTCATTTGCACAGACATCTTCCTAATTATTTATGGTTTATGTCTTTAAACATGCAGACATCTTCCAGGAAAATCATTTCTGGTACTGGAGAGGCTTTCTCTCTTACTCAGAAGGCATCTGAGAAATCTTCGCTTTCATCCTGAAGTGGAAAACACTTATGTCCATGTGCTATATTGATCTGTTTTAATAGAAATCCCAGGACAGTCAGTTTTTCTTCTGTTTATTTTCCTTGCTAGGCATTTGATTACTATTATGGTATCTTAAGAAGGCTTTGCCAGCTCTGACTCAATGCTTTTCAAACAAGAATTTTTCTGTGGGGGCTGTTATATTCTACATTTTCCCCTCTTAGTTTCTCAGGTTCATAAAGATTTTTATGTAGGCTGCATGGCTTTTAAGATTTACCACAAAAATGCTGCCTTGGCCACTTCACTTCCTGCTGCATGCGGAGCATGGCAAGTTGTAGAGACATTGAGCGTGTTAGCATGAGCTTGCTGAGTGTCTCCTGGACTTCCCCCTTACTGTGCAGGCAACTGTGTCGCTTAAATACATATTTTTAACAGAAAAGTGGGGCCTGGTCTTTCAAACAGCTGATGTTAAGCATTACCAATAACATTGTACAGAAGGAATATAATCCGTTTCCTATGCAGTAAGGTGAATGTCAAGAAAAAAGAAGTCACTGGTGACAGGGCAAAGAATACTTGGTACTTGCTGCAATGTCATGCTGATCTGAAAGAGGATGCTTTTTTTAATACTCATGCCTTTGAGTATTGCATCAAAAGGATTAATTTGCTGTGGAATTATTAGCTGCTTTGCCTGCATACAGGGGTTCTTTTTTAAATTACATTGTGCCAAATAATACTAAAATAATTGGATAGCTGACGATGTCTTCTGTTGCAATAAATTTAGATAGGGAGTAGTTGATCTCATTGAATACTGGGCATCAGATCAAGAAGATTTCTGCAGTACCCACTGATTTGCACTGAGTGAAATCTGAAAATAGAAATATATTATAACAGACTAGCAATATGTGAATGTAGATTTACATGTATGTTTTTTTTATCTTGATGACATGGTATCTCAATCAGGTTGGACATACTAATTAAGGACTACTGCATTAGCAAATTAATTTGGATGTTACACTTATTCTGATTCTCCCAGTTAGAGTTCATCTGAAAAACTTCTGTGTCTACTATTGAGGTACTGTGATGGAATTGTAATTCCTGCTTGGTTGCTAAGAATTTAAATATTTCTTCTGACACTTTATTTGTGCAGGAAAGCTGGGAAAGAGGAAATTGTTCCAAAATAACAACTTGCTTTCTGATTTTTCTAGAATACAGGTTTTTAATCAAAGCTATGGATAAACTTTTCAATATACAGGATATCACATTTTGCAAAAGTTGACTTTTGATTCCTCAGTTATAGAGGAATTATACAGAGGAATTACACCATTCTTGTGTATATCAGAATATGTAAATCCGTATGTCACAAACTGACATTTGTGCATATCTATGAGGTTATCATGACTCTGTTTGCAGAGCCACACCATAAAGCTCACTTTTCAGTGGGGTTGTCACATTTATGCCATGACATACAGCTTATTATATATTTAACTTTGCATGAGAAGAGATTTTCCTAAAATTTCCATCCTTTTTTGAGTTAGTTGATGTTTGCTGTGCCATAATAAATCAAAGTAACTCGTCCTTACTTTTAAACAAGAAATGGATTTTGTCAGTCTCACTGGTCTTCCTTATCCATGTCATGCAATGATTTTCTAAAGAAAGTAAAATATCTGTACATATCACATAATCTTCTGTTCTTTTCCTTGTTTAGCCCCTAGCACTACTTAGTTTTATTCTGGTTAAGCATTATCTGAATCCATAAGCCAAAGGGTTCCCACATGGTAATCACGGTTCATTTTACTCCTGCATTAAGGGACAAGCAGAGAGGCTTCTGGCACTGTGAGCATTTGCTGCATCTCCTTCTGTGTGAGCTGGGTGCCACAGAGAGACACAGAGGGTTAACAGGAAAGTCTGGCCTGCCCCTGGAGCTGGAAAAGGCAGGCTGATGGGGCAAAAACTGAAGCTCTTTTGCTGATGGTAAAATATTTCATTAACGCAAATACTATTCTTGATAGAAAAGAGTATGGGATCCTCAGACATTAATTCTATTGCTGTGTACTTCTTCTGTCTCTTAAGAAGCCCTCTTCCCTGTAATCTGTGGATTTTCTTCTTTCCATGCATTTACAATTACTGAAGATTAGTTATTCTGTGGGAAGAGAGCTGATACAATGCATGAATACCCAGCTGTAAGGATCCGTGCAGTGGTCCAAGAATGCCTCCTCATCTATTTAAAGTCATTGACCGAAAGAGGGTTGGAAAAATACCTGAATTTGTTCTACGAATTTTGTGTTCAGTATTCTGGTGTTATTGATTTTGGCCAGTATGCTTCAAATTGAATGTTTTCTGCACAGCATATAGCTTTTTGTCAGGTTTGATTAGAGTGAGAAGTGAATAGTTAAAATCCTTCATGGCTTGGCGGAAGGAATCATTGAATCATAGGATGTCCTGAGTCTGAAGGGACCCACAAGGATCCTTGAAGTTAAAGTCCTCACCCTGCACAAGAACACCCCAAGAGTCAAGACGTGCGTGATAGCAGTGTCCAAACACTTGAGCTCTGTCAGGCTTGGTGCTATGACCACTTCCCTGGGGAGCCTGTTCCAGTGCCCAAACACCCCCTGGGTGAAGAACCTTTTCCAACTCTATGACTTAAACCTTACCAGACACAGCTTAATGCCATTCTCTCTGATCCTTTCACCTGTCACTGGTCACAAAAAGAGATCGGTGCCTGTCCCTTTGCTTCCCCTCATGAGAAAGTTGTAACTGCAGTGAGGTCTCTCCTCAGTCTCTTCTCCAGGCTGAATTGGCTCAGCAACAGCAGCCACTTCTCATATGGCTTCCCCTAAAGGCCCTTCATCATCCTTGTAGCTTTGTTTGACAAACAGACTTTGCTGGCTGTGACTGATGATTGCATTGTCTTGCGGATGTTTTTCAACAACTGCAAGAATAATCTTCTTTATAATAAATTTGCCTATAATTTTATCATTCAAGGAAGGGCACTGCATAGCCAATGACTCCAAAAGCAAGGTGCTACAGTCAGTAAATTGTTATCCAAAGTTTGAAAAAACCAAAATACTCTCCCTTTAAGTATTTTGGATGTATGATGTAGGTGTGCAACTGAGCATACCCCATATGAAGGAATACCCACAAGTGTCCCTGTCAGCCAGACCTGCTGGGTAAAAGTGCTAGGAATGCACAGCAGAGAGTCCCTGGCTGACACAACTGATGCAAACCCTTGTACTACTTCATGTCACAATGAAAAAAGTCACAAGATCTGACCACTGAAGTGCCCCAAAAAGAGACAAAGGAGAACCTTATCTGCTACAGTAAAAGAATTAATCTGATGTAATGCACTGCTACATAGGACAAATGGGTTTTAAAACGGTTTCTTGCTAATAATCCTGTGTATAACACCCTTATCCTACCTTTTCCTTGAAAAATTACTACTGACACCATTTCTGCAGCGTTGGATTGGAGTTTTTTTATAGATAGTTATGCTGAAGCATATGCTGAGGAAAAATAATTTTTTTTTCTTTTAAAATGTATTTTAATATTTAAATTGCTTTAAAAAATTTGCATAAATCTACTATGTTTTAAGCACTTTAATAACTTGTCCTGTAGCTATACTAATTCTGTTAACATTATTTTAGACCTCTTCTCATTAAAAGAGACTGCCTGCTGAGTTCTCTGAAAAATACCCTACTGAAGATGTTCACATAAAATCTGGAGAGAAAAGTTCTCCATTTCCTATATAGGAATGTACTGTTATAAAGTTAAACCTTTTACAGTTTTTCCATATAGCTGAAGAAAATGATGAAGACGTTCATTTCATGATCACATAGCTAAGTGCGGCCAGCTTCCTTCTGAACTACGTCCCCCCATAAGATAGATAACACTTTTAACTGGAATAATGGACACAAATTCTTATCTTGAGGGGCTTTAACAGAACCTGCAAACTTTGGTGTAAGTACAGGTTCATATTTTCCTTTTGCCTTATGAAGGAAGAACTATAATAACACGTTTTCCTTTCAGTCTTACTGCCAGCAATTTCTATCTGAAGTAACCCCATTAAAGAATCTGGAGTCACTTTGTGTAAGAAATAAGATCAGAACCTATGCTGCTCTTTACAAACTGTATGAATCAGAAATGAAGTTCCTGGATTTGAGGGACAAAAGATTCCTAGGACCTGTGTTTGTACTTCTTGAAAAGCTTTCCAAAAGCAATTGATCTACTTAAAGATTGTACAATAAACCTTCCAACTAAGAATCACGGGGCTTGATTGCCTGGAGTCCACAGTCAAGCTTCTTGAAGAAGTTCCGTATAAAAAAATCAACCTATAGATCCTGCTGACACAACAGTGATTTAAGAGGCTCAGAACCAACCTACTGACCCGTTATTATTACTGTTATAGCTTAATTATTTGGCTGGTTTTCCCTACTGCCATTGTTCAAGGTTCTGCATTGTCCACAGACATCTTCCTTCACTTGAAGGTGTGTGAGATTTTTTTCTATGGGAGAGAAACAGCTGCAGGCCTGTCTGTGTGCAAACGCACTCCTTGCATTGCACTGCGGGATCTGGTACTTCACCATTGAAGGTGAAGAGTCACATTGCTTCCTGTAATTCCGCTTCCTGAGCCAGTTCTCCCCCTATGACACAAGAAAGTAGAGTAACAACCCATGTGCCTCTATGGCCTCTGTTGCTTACTCTGCAGTGTTAAACCTTTTACAGTTTTTCCATTAGTTGAACTATTTTACTTCAACTGATTCCTGTAGACCATTTTAGTTACCCCTCAAACCTTTATTCCGTGTTTTGCCTTTGCCAAACAAATCTAATCTACTGATAAACTGTTCTAGTTTAGAAAAAGAAGTTTCCAATCTCTCCCAAAAATCTGTTGCTCTCTCATCTCCTTTCTGACTATTTCATAAGCCTAATCATAAAGATTTCCCTCTAAGTGGGAAGGTGCCACGTCTTTTCATCAAATACTTCTGAATGTCCTGTTTTAGTGAACTGATATGAAAAGATATGCATGATGAAAACTAGTAGTGCACAGATAGGCTTAAGAATTTTTTGCAACTTCCTCACTTTATTTCAGGAGACTAAAAACCAACATCTTCGGAAGTCCATGCTCTGTTGTGTGGAAGGCATAAAGAACTGGAAAGCTGAAAAAAATAAGAAGCACTCATTGAATTTCTGTCTTTTGCAACTGTGCAGAGAAGAGAGAGAAGTCAGGGCCCTGAGCACATGCCCCCTCCAGGAGTTTCAGGGCAGACCTAGATGATGGTGTGGGAGTCCCATTTTGTGAAAAGTGCTCTTCAAGAAAATTCTGCTGGTACGGTCTCAGCAGGAGCTCTCCATCTTCACTTAGGAACTGCTTTTAAGCAGCGGCTTTCCCCCCAGGTCCCACCAGAGCTGCATTCCAACTGTGGTGCAGCTATGCCATCCTTAGCCAGGCACGTTGTTGATTTGGAAGTGACTTGCAGATGTGCCATCCTGGCCTGACCTGGGACGTGCCTCATCATTGTGGACTTGCTCTGGGCTTTGGGATGGCCCCAGCAGCCCCAATCTCTGCTGGCTTTACTGGGAACTGGTGAGTGGGAAGTGGGGCCAGTGCATCTGCCCTTAATCCTGCTCCCTTGTTCCACTTCCCCTACAAAGCAGCCTGCCCAGGGAGCAGCAGGCTCTCTGTCAGTAGGAATAAGTAGAAAAGCTAATTCCCAACACAGATAAAAAACCCCCACGTATTCTGGACATGTTTAAACGTACAATATCAAATGCAACATTTTCTTTAATAAAAGCCTAAAAGCAGCACAGCAATTGCACTGTGTGGTACGTGCTAGCTTGCAGTGCTCTAGGCAGCAGGTATCAGGCGTGCAAGTCTCCAGCTCTTTGCTGTGTGTGGCCACTCGCCTTTCAGGCTGCAGCAAAATGTTTCTCTCTTCTAAATGGTTTTTGATGCAACTTTTTTATCATTTTTGTTACAGCTCTGTAGGATTCCTACTTGTTCTAAAGAAAATGGAGTATGTGCCTGTTATAAAAGCAAATAGGTAGTAATGGAATAAGATAAAAGAGTAAACATGCAGAGGTCTATAAATTTATCAGCTTCTTAGTTTGATAATATCAGGGATCCTACTGCCACAAGAAGCTGATACTCTTATGTTGCTGGAGCTTTCTATTAAGTTTCAGGAGTTACAAACTATATATTTTTCTTCCTTTTAAAAAAATTTATTTATTTTATTATAGTTGGTGTGAGTGGATGGATGGAGAAAGAGTTCTTGTTTCTGTGAATTGCCCACATCCAGTCTGTCTATCCCAATACCAAACGAATAAATAACTTTACAGATTTGGTACTGATAAGACTATGATTCTATTTGCATGAATTTTGAAGTATTATTAAAGTATTGTAAAGATACAGAATTCACAAAAAAATAAATTAAATTTCTTCTTTGAAATGAGGGAATGTGTGACTGAACCTGTTCATATGTAGATTCTGAACTCCACACTGACAATGTATGGGTAAGAGAGCTAATGTTTTAAACACACATGTAATTAAAACAATAGGAGGTCTGCAGAATATAAATAGGTAGTGACTTTACTGTTTGAAAGTCAACTATAGTCTGTCTGTATCAGTGGAGAGAAGCAGGCCAGGAATGGATCTCCTGAGTCATGGAATCTGGTTCTCTCCAGATTCATATGGAATCAGGACAGCACATGTCAAATAAACTCGTTACCAATCTTATGAGGGACAGAGTGTAAAAAAAAAATTATGCTTTTGATGAACCTTATTACTACCTTGGTATGTAAAATTACCTAAACTCTCAATAAAAAGATATGACATCATGGTGTGTATCACTTGGCATCAGAAGCAAAATTTTCAGGCTGTGATCTTGGTCAGAGGGAGAAGTTCCATCTTCTGCCAAATACCCCCTACCTTGGTTATCAAGACGGGATAAGTTTAGACACCATCCTGACCTCTGTGTCCATCAAACGGACCTCAGAGGCAGGTGGAGAGAAAGGGGGGATATGGTTCACCAGACCACAGCTCCAGCCCGGATTTAGGTGATGTGCTTTCACGACTCACCTGGCCTGGCAGAAGGGAGGGTTTCTACCTTACACAGGAGGGGAGGCTCTGAAGCAATCCAAAGAACACGCAGTGTAGAAAGTGATTTGTCCTGCAACCATTCATTGGATTTGCATTATTGGTGACCAACTCATTTTATTTAGAATAAACATTTCTTATAAATTTCTTATTCTCACGATTTTAACAAGATACTTACTAACTGCTGAAAAAGAAGCTGAAATTTATTAAACATAAGGCTCAAAAGTAGCAAAACCAGTTAATAAACGTTTCCAAAGTTTTGATTTCCTTAAAACATTAATACAATTCTAGCTATGGAACACTAAGATATCCAAAGACTTCAGGAGAAACTGTACACTATTTAGTGATTTTGTAATTTAAAATCCTTGATAGGCTCCAAAAAATAAGAGATCCTGCAACTTCCAACCTTTCATAAAAAGAGAATTATACACTAGTGTGGAGTCTAGAACAGGGCTAGGAAAGGCCGAGAGTATGAGCATAGAAATAATGACAGAAAATTAATTCAGTGAAAACCATTTTATGAAATACGATTTTTAAAAAAAAATCATAGAAAAGATGACCTGATTTAAAACTGACTATAGCTAAAAGATAAATAGAACCACAGCATATCCCGTGCAATAATTATGCGTGCTAGATGTATAATTCAGATGCCCATAAGTGGCATTTGAAATGAACTGTAAATGACTTTGAAGCATGTGGAAAAGTTTGTTTTGGATTTAAAATACCTCTTAGACTTGCCATCCTCCAAGGAGCAAATAATCTCTGCCCTTGCCTTTCCCATGTTAGGCTGATAGGAAGATCTGTGATGTGCAGCACTCACATTAATGTACATGTCATTGACTGCCTCTGTGTTGTGACAGGCTGGCAACAGTTTTCACAGCCACATAACAGGAAACAGGGATGATTTTTTGATAACATCCTAATAATTACATAACCCTACAAGTGCTGTTGTGCAAAATGCCGAGAGAATCCCCTGGTTTAGGCACAAACCTTGTCTCACTTGTGACTGGCACACTGTCATTAGTTGTGGGTGACAGCACAACAAGGAAATAGAAAAGGGGGAGAGTGTGAACCAAGTTTTATTCTGAATAGACTCAAGGGAGTAGGGTTAAAATGTTTTAATCTGGGAACTCACAGATACATTTCTGTCAACAGGTGTGCTTAAATATTTGCATAGCATCTTCATCCAGATGCTGTCAGTTTTGCACTGCTAAAATAAGACCCAAGCATACTAAACAAGGGAGTGTCTTATCTGCATGTGTTTTGCTTGAGTACTGCTGAATGTTATGCCACTATGGGGAACATATCTGTTCTGAAGGGTATGCATGTGTCCAGAGTATGCAAAAGAAGAGAGAGACATGGAGACCACCAAATTTTAACATGCCAGCAGAATTAGAATTACATCACTGTGGGAGCTCCTGTATCCTTTGACAATGTCAGAAATGTCCTCACTGTTCTGTAGTACTCTCTGCTGGTGTGAAGACCAACATTCTTTTTTGTACTGCTTACTTAGCGGTTTACATGTGTGTTTTTTTCTAAATGGTGGATCACATGATGATTCCATATTTCTAAATTGTTTCTCACTGTTGATTAGAACTTCGTTTTGTCTCTAACCATAATTTATTAGATCAGTGAACTTAGTATTTTACAAAGGAAAACAAGCTCATTATTAAAGATGAGAAATTAAAGATTATTATCCAAATGAAAAAAAAAAGGATCCTTCTTTTACCACTCTTATAAACCAATAAAGAAAAAACATTATTACTTTCTGAGTAGTGTTGTGGTATGGGAGAAATTGTAACCATCATATCCTTGAAAATTCAGCATCTAAATTTTTGCAGAACACAACTCATCCTTTTGTGCTTATATTGTGACATTTGTAGATCTCCTCCTGCAGCTCTTAAATGCTTGAGGCTCTCCCTGGACAAATTCAAGGTTCTGAGGAAGCACAGGTTTCCAGATCAATAATGTCTTTCATTCTATTGAATCCAGGAAGTGTAGTAAAGCTCCGGGGATGCAATCCTATCTGGATCACAACTAAATACCATATTGGTATAGCTCAGTGAAGGGAATCTGTCAGGCTTTGTACTGCTCTACAAGCAGCAATGTTTAATAATAGTTACCACGAGTTTTGTGTGTAGTCTATAAAACACAGGTACAAATGTTTATCATGACATTTTCTTTGATAAAAACACTTAGATGGTTCAGTGAACACTGAATTCCTGTATTAGAGAAAGAATTTCTAAGTAAAGACCAGGAAACATGATATTGGGCAGAAGATCAGACAATGAATCTGAATAAATTTTTAAAAAAGTAATTAAAATAAAAAGGTTTATGCAAAGGGCCACACTGCTATGTCAGTCTGCATCCATTTTTGACTTGGAGAACATTCTATTCTGAGTACATGGCAGGAACACAGAGGTGGTGTTTCCTCAGCTGGCCAACGGGTTTTGAAAATGGAATATGAAAAAAAACTTAATGAACACTGAAAAGTAAATTTTTCTGAAACTGGCCTCTTGAAAATAATTGGTTATTTGGACAGTTAAAAAAAAAATGAAACAAAAAAGCAAGAAAACATTTACAGAGATTATAAACTTGCATGAGGAAATAGATGTCTTATGTGATATAATTTGCTATTGAAACCAAAAGTTTTTGCTTTTATTGACTTTATTGTGTTAATATACAATACAAGATCTGCCCTTTTTGTAGTCTTCTGTGCCATCCACTCTTTGCTGTATATCTTCATTTCATTTTATAGTGATGCTGAAGGGTCTGGAGGGGAAGCCGTGTGAGGAGCTTTTGAAGTGATCTGGTCTGTTCATCCTGGAGAAGAGAAGACTGAGGGGACACATTGCAGTTACAACTTCCTCATAGGGAAAGAGAAGGGGCAGGCACTGATCTGTTCTCTGTGATAACCAGTGACAGAACCCAATGGACTGGCCCAAAGTTGTGTCAGGGGAGGTTTAGGTCAGATGTCAGGAAAATGTTCTTCACTCAAAGGGTGTTTGGGCACTGGAACAGGCTCCCCAGGGCATTGGTCACAGCACCAAGCCAAAAAGAGTTCAAGAAGCATTTAGTCAATGCTCTCTGGCACATGGTGTGATTCTTGAGGATCACCTTGTGCAGGGCCAGGACTTGAACTTCAACGATCCTTGTGGATCTCTTCCAACTCAGAATATTCTGTGACTGTGTTATTCCAGATGGTGTGATTATTAAATTCAGTAGCTACTCATCTTTCCTCTAAAAAACCATTGGCATGCTGGACTCAGTGCTGTAAAAGCCAATGTGCATTGCCATGATTTTCCAATCCAACAACATTTTCTATTTTGAAAAGGAGATTTTTTTTTTTTGACCACAATATTAGGCTACTGTTCTATGTGAAAGAGATTAGGCTCCAGGAGTCATATTTAACTTATCAGTAGTCTCACCTCTTTTCCTCAGAACCTTTTCATTGGCATATTAATAAAATTCAGTGCATGTCGCTGGCTATCAGAGAAGCAGCTGATTATCTCCACCATTGCTAGCAGATTGTTCAGCTTTACAGCATGAAAATAGAAATCCCTCACCTTCGGGAGTAGATAGGAGGGCATTTGATAAAAGTAGATGCATGCAAAACAGTTATACCTAAAATTATCCAAAACTGTACTTTTAAAAAAGAGAATCTGCAAGAATTAACAGTTCTCTAAAAGAATTTTATGCCTACAAAGATATAAATATTTTTCTACCTCCATCAGTAACACTGACAGAATACATCAGACTGATCTGCATTCATTCATTATTCATTCCATACTTTAGGATCACCATGGACTCACCATACTTTAAATAAATAATTAATGTAATTAATTTGTTTAAACATCTTTGCTCCATTTTGGAGCAGAGCGGTAACATTTATACCATTTAGGTATCATAAACTTTATAATGCTTGGGAGTTAGAAGTCAGGGTCTGGTTCCTAAAACTTTAGATGAATTTTATGGATATCCAGTTATAATGATGTTTCATTCTTTGAAAGCCAAGACTGATGTTTTAAACCTTGATTTAGTGACAACAGCTCGTGATCCTCTTCCTATCTGCACTGTTTTGAAGAAATCTGTATTTCTTAGAGTTTTGCAAGGGTTTATAACTTCACATATAAACTTGCTGTGCAAATGTAGTCCGAATGGCAAAACTCTATATGAATGAGAGGGTCAATTGACAGCAGAACAAAATGTCTCGAGTACAGACAGGTGGTGAAAATTACTTTCAGCAAATAATGTGTGACAGTTTATGACTGTTTGCTTACTACACTTGGGCACCTGAAAACAGATGAAAAATTGGTTATGAGGGTATATCTCTGTGTTCTGCTCCCATTTAAATAAAACATACACTTTTCCTACGTCTTCAAACTAATTTATAATTTAGGATCCTGTTTCTGACAGTGCCAGAGATAAATGCAAGGAAGCCACTTGTTGGCTATGTCACCTGAGCAGTTGTACATGGAAATCTGATGGTTCAGTTGTACACAGAAATCTATCTATCTATCTATTTATCAGTATCTTCTGGTAAGATTTACGACATATAGCACTCCATAAATGAGAATTCAAGAAGCTGAATCGTTATTTTTCTTAACCAATTTCTGCACTCTGCAAAGGAGCTGATTGGACTTTTGCCAGTTCTCTCTCTGTGAGATTATGTTGCCTGCATGTATTGCTGTAACAACTGATTTCCATGGGAATGAACGTAATGTCAAGTATTAGTATCAATTGTATCCATACAGGAAATAACCAGTGATTTTAAATACACTATTTTCTAAATATTAATAGTTCTTTTTACATTGTAAAACATATGACAAGCAAACACAAATTATCTTATTTATAAGCATAAGCCTATTCAAATACAGAAGATTAAGAATATTTCCTTAGCTTTCCCTTTCTTTTCACTGAGTACAAGACATTGGAAGAAAGGAAGTAAATAAGGTACAGCAGCTAAAAGCAATAAGGATATACGGCATTTGACCATTCTAAATATTCCCCCTAAATAACCCATGCAGGTTCATTTACTCAGTCTTCTACTGATAAATACCAAGAAGAAAAGAAACCAGAATATCTGAAAAATTACTTTGGTTATGAGCACTGTTTTTCCACTTTTGAGATTTGTTTCTCATCTATCATATAAAAAATTAATATCAAGATTATCCTCCTGATATTAATGTTGTTGCTCCTTGCTTGCACTGGGGCTGCTACTTAGGGAATGACTTCCTTTGGTTTCCCTTGATTTGTAGCTGGAACACTGTAAGTGCAGCTAGTTTAAAAAACCTTCCGTTAGCAGTGTCATGACATTTTCTAGCAACTCTTTATAAAAGCTTTAAGAACCCCTTCTTTTCCCCGTTCCATTCCTGACTTATATTCTGTGTCGTGGATGATTGTGGATGACTTGTGTTTTCCAGATACTAGACTGAAGTAGAAAAATTTATTTTATAAGCTGAGAAAAATATTTTAAAATTAAATAAAAATACACAATATTATATTTTTGTTTTCAGGATCTCCTTAATATCTAATCCTGTTCCACATACTCTGGATATAAGATTGATACCATAAACAAATATTGGAACTAGAATATGAAGGGAGATTAAATAAAATTGGAAACAAAATAATATCCATACTATCTTTGCTATTTTTTAAGACTATTGTCATTGACTGATATGTGAAGTTCATCTTTGTTGCTGGTTAACATCCTACGGGTAAGAAATTCATATGCTGTGTTTTCAAATAAAAACTCATATTTGTGTAGTTTTAGTGTCTGCTCTATAGGTAGGCTTGTCTCAAGTGTCTGTATCTGGAAACAAGCACTGGAAGCCCATGTGCAGTCACAGGGTTAGGATGTGATGGGTACCATGGGGACCTTGGGGAAGACAGGCTCTCTGAAAGGGATGAGCAATAAAAATAGGAAGGGAGGTTGTCCTCTATGGAAAGGCAGGACTTGACTGCACTGAGCTCCAGTGACAAAAAGGAGATATGTTGGGCAGGACCTGGCCAAGATTAGGGAGAAGCAATTTCAGGGGTATCATCACTAGGATATGCTGCAAGCTGCCTGAAGTAGGTTTGGATTTCCACCAAGAATTAGTGGAATGGTCTTTGTGGGAGATGACACCCACACTGCCACCTTCCAAGAGTGCAGCATGGCTTTGTGCAGAAATCTAAGAAGTTTCTGAATTGTATTGGTGAAATTTCCTAATGAAAAGGGCCTAGAGGGGTTGCATAGGAGTAAACTCTGTTTGCCTAATGCTCACAACCAAGGAAGAATGACAAATGTGGTCACAGATGGGGTAGATTGCAGCAGCCAGAAAAAGGCGTTCAGGACCCAGAGGAAAACTGGGCATGTAAATAGCAGAGTTAGGGCTCTGAGCTGTGGGATATTAGACTCTGTGCTATTCTGGAAGCTGCTGGACAGAATACCTGTGGGGAAATTGACCAAGGGGAGAACTTCACTGGAAAGCTGGGGTTTTTTTGAGAAAAACTGATTTGAAGGTTAGGAAAATCCTGTTTTGGAGGAACACTGGGAATTTTGTAAGAGGATTCTGAATGCAAGAGGAAAGTGGAAGTGCATATTAGGTAGGAACAAGCACCATCAAAGATTATACGCATACATTGCTGATATTTGGATGAAATCAGAAAGGACAGTCAGCCCCACCTAACTTTCTGGAAAGATCATAGAACGCATTTTCACAGAACTCATTTCCACATATATGTAGGGCAGAGAGATAATTAATAACAGCCAGCTTTTATCTACCAATAGAACATCCTTTTCATCCAGCCTGCTGAACTTCTACAGTGAAAAAAATTGTATGGATGTGATGGTGATATACTTCATGATATACTTCACACAGCTCATAACCAGTGATGTGTTCCTGTTTGAATGAATACCATCTGACACAATAAATAGTTTTAAATCTTTTTAAGTAAACTATCATGGAATACTTTTAAAATAAACAGTTTCAAACGACAGCTGAACTCTCTTTTCCCATTTCCACCCGTAATGTGAAGTTTAAAAAAGAAACTCCCAGAGCTAGGCACTATTAAAACCCAATTTGTTTTGTCCCAGTCCTTTAGAAAATATAGAATATTTTCTTTACCCAAATGTTTCTCATTAATGGCATATTCTTACAAACTGTCAAAGTGACAATATTAACAAATAAGGAAATAAATACCTAAAATCATAAGTAATCTTTTCCCCCAATCATATTTAACTTTCTTCCTCTCCAGTGATGCCAGAAGCTTCTTAGCTCTGATTCTGAGGTATTTTCCTTCTTGATGTATCCGAGAAAATTAGATCAGTTTGAGCATGGAGTTCCATCATGAAGAGTCAGATAAAATACGAGCTTCCTTATCCTCTGTAGGACTAAAAGCTTTTCCTCCAGCTTTGATCATTTGGGAAGTGATATAAAAACGAGTAAGCTTTAACTGGAGAGACACAAAATGGACTCCACAAGTGCCAGAGGGAAATCCAGAAAATTGAATTATTATCGAAACTGCCAAATATGGGACATTTTTCAGCATTTACCTTTTAAACAAGCTTTAAACCTGACAAATATGTTTATTGACAGATGCTTCAGCAAGGCACCACAGTTACTGTGCTTACAGACTTGAGTTATACACATGATTATATTTATGATTCCTATTATTTATAGTGACTTGAAAAACAATGAAGAATGATCTCTTGTTGTGCTTGGCACAAGGAACTTCTGCAAAATGAGTCCAGAAAGAATAAAAAGCAGAGCTTTATGGGCAGATCTCAGAAACAGCTGGGTTTCAAGTAAATTCTGCAATATTAACCAGAAACTGAAGAGCAGAAAATGGAAATCTGCGACAAAATGTTTCTTCAGATGTGTACTGTAGATTTTATATTGTCAAGTGGCTTATATGGAGAACACATTTCATATTGAGCAAAGCCAGTAGGGAAGTTCTCAGCTGTTTCAGTTGTGCCCCCTTTACCTTCCTTAACTCAGCAATGTTCTACTAGTATAAATGTAAAGAATTTTAACCTATTATCTGAATCAAACCCATTAGTAGGCAAATGCAGACAGCCCATTTTCACAGATGAGAAATCCTATTCCAAAAAATTTGCTATTTTTTCTGCGTTTTTATATGCTTGTGTGCATGTGTGTGCATTTAAGTCTGAACCTACACTGAGTGTTTAAAATGGCATAAAGGCTATTTTCAGGAATTTCACTGCTATCTAATTAATTCAGATGTTTGTGCATCTGTTTTATTTCATTGTGCTAGTGCATATGTACCAGAAATTAGGGAAAATAGCTTTATTTTCTGGGTTAGGTTTATTTTTTTTGAATAAAAGAGAAAGAAAACATAAAAAACCCCCACAAAACTGTTTGCTTGCTTCATAATGTGATGCTTTATTCTGTGAGCATGTTTTTTTGCACAGTGACTTGCACTGTAGCCTTTTCATACACTTTCTGTTTTCAAGATGTGTTTTTATTCCTTTATTTGTTTTGCAGTTTTCTCTTGGTTTTATGCAGCCTTGTATGGGTTACAAATGGTTGGCTGAAGAGGCCTGGGCAGACAGAACATTTCTTTGGTTTTGCAACTTTATTGACAAATGAACAGCAAACAAGAACAAACCCAAAAATTATCTAAGATGGTGATAACAAGCAAAATTTGGCAGGTGGTACTCTAAATTCTCATGATCTCTTGGCCTACCTAATGCATCCAACTTACAGTAAGTCTGCAGGTTGCTTTAAACTATATGGAAGAACAGGTTCCCTGAGGATGAATCAAAAGATTTTGCTCTGGATATAGATTTTAGCATTTGCTTTAGACTTGCTCTACCATGCTTCCTGATTTCCCCCAGTTATCCAGACTAGGAAGCTGGCTAGTCTGCATGACACATCTACCTTAAATGAGGCTGTGGATGAGGAGAGAGGCCAATGTGTGCCCAGGACTCATCCTTTCAAGAGGCAGGGAATATTTAAGTCAGGTAATCAGGCCTCTTGTTTGAATGCAGCCTTTATGGTACCCCCAGTGATGCTACTTCGCATTCTTTTGCAAAGCTTGAAACATTGTCCTTGTTATATAGAATTGAAACTTTGCATGGAGTTCAAATTTTTCTAATCAGAAAATTTTAGAAAATGCTAAACTGGAGAAATGCATAGCTCCATTGGAGCAATGCTGGTTCATACCAGCAGGCAGTCTGGTCCTGCAAGCCAGGTTGACTTAGGGACCACGTCCTGGCTACAAGGCACCATCAAGTTTACTGACAAACTGGGCAGGTTTTCTGCTGCAAAAAGCCCACAGATTGAAACCCAGACTACAGGAAAAAAGCACGAGAAAATATTATGGCATATGGCCACTTTTCTTCCCTTGTCCCATCAGAATCACATCCACAGCAATTCTTCACCCTGAATCTTTCACCACACTTCTTTATCTTGCTTGTTTTTGTTTTTGTTTTTGTTTTTTTTTTCCTACTTGAGCTCTTTATAAAAACAGTTGCAAAGCTATATTCTATGATGGGATAAAAAGATATTAGTCATAAAAGAGGAAATCGTATTTAGGAGATGAAGAGTGTCTCCTAAAATGAGAAAACTGGGAACATGAAGATAAACACTTGTTTTCTTAATATCCAACAGCATCTTGAAATATACTCAGAAGACAAAAGTAATTAAATGGACAAGAGCTGTCCAAAGCCAAAGGCTCTACATTGCTTTTCATTCTTCTGATGCCTTTGTTTAATAAATGCTCTGCTCTAAATACAGAGATTAATAAAAAGCTCAAGATAGAGATTAACATTTTGTTCAATATTCATTGTTTCACTTGATATAAAATGGAAATTGGAAGCACTTTGTTAAATGGACTGAAAATTTGAGAGGCTATGTAATTTCACTGTACCTTCTATAAGTGGCTCTTAAACATTATTCTGAAAAGCTTTTTTGTATCTGCCAAAAGCACTTTGTCCTCAGGGATACCTGCAGACCTTCCAGTCCAACAATATGATATAGTGGCTACATCTCCTCTCCTCTCCTCTCCTCTCCTCTCCTCTCCTCTCCTCT
>VZRQ01000973.1:142971-214837 GCA_013397975.1 Machaerirhynchus nigripectus | reverse complement strand
TCTCCTCTCCTCTCCTCTCCTCTCCTCTCCATATGTAGTGGGCAGGTAGTGGTAGCTGTAAAGAAGATTAGAAGATGTCAAAATATGTACACTATGCCAAATACAAAATTAAATTTTCATGAGGATTGGGTTTTTTTTCAAATTTTTAGTCAGCTTTAACTCAGTTTCCACTGGTGGGTTGAAAAACTCACAATTATAGTCAGTTTTGCAGAAATGTTCTTTGATCTTGTAAAGCACAAATAACATTTCAGAAACCTTTTCTTCTAGGAAGAATATATAATTTCTTCTAGTTCATATGATGGCTAAAAATGTTAAAATTCTCATAGAATGGCAATTCCATGTTATAGCCCATTAAAGCTGTGGGCTGATAGATCACTTTGAGCTCAGATGATTGAATACCTTATTCCTGAAGGCAGACTTCAGATATTTGTGTTTCATAAAGAGACAAGTACTCTATGTTAAAACTGTTTTCTTTAGTAAGATTGATAATATTATAATCTCAAAGTAGTCCAACTCTACATTGATAATGTAAGCACCTGCTAGCCATCAAGTATTTAACTGGCAGTTACTGATTTTTGTTTCTGGATTTTTTGTCATGTAATCTTTGGGGTGAAGGGAGTGAAAAGCAGACTGTGCTCTCCCACTACTACTGAGGGTCCTGAAGTAACAAATTGTCTGTCAAAATATTATTTGCTGAATGTATGCGTTGAAGGACACCAATTTTATCATCCTGTTTCTACTCCCATTCTGACTCACAGTTAGTGTCTGAAAACAAGAGACAATATAAGGTGCCAGGCAACAGGGATGTAGTAGGAGTTTCCTCAAACAGCACAACTGTGATTGGTTCAATATGTTTACATGTGTGTAGAGACATTTCTTGCTGATAAACAATGCCAGCTTGGGACCAAGAAGCCCTACCTATCTTGGCTTCTCAACAAAGTCACGTTGGCTGGGGCACACCTGGCAGCACGAGGCTGATGCATCTGTGTTGTCTCTAACCCCGGAGTTGGCACATCCAAAGGCACCTTGGGTAGCTCTCTCCGTGTTTCCTCTGCTTTTTACATCAATAACACACAAAACTGTAAAGGGAGACAGCTGCTGACTTGCTCTTAGAGCCAGATCAAATCAGTCAGCTAAGTTATCAGTTTCTTTCTGGTTCTGAGAGAGTTTTGGGCAGGACTGGTAGATTTTGAAAGGCACCCAAACTGGTGAGATAGCCAAGGCCAAGGTTTGCATTTTCTTAGTTCTAGTTACACTAATACCAGAGCTGAGAACAAGCTTTACAGAGCAACACTTGCACTTAAGATGGGCATTTAAGAATTTGTTTTCATGGTGTTTGTTCATGGGACGAGGATGGCAATGGAGAGGAAGGAGTGTGACTGCCTAGGTAAGGGGTAGCATGAGACACTCAGCCCAACTATGCCTGCTTTTCATCTTCCTGTAACTGAAGATTAAATAAAGTAGCTGTGTTTTCCTCCCAAGGTCTGTTGTGTGTGGCATAAAACAAGATTTACTTCATTTTACTTCTTTCATTGGGTAAGCATCACCAAGAAACTGCAGAGATGCAGGAGGCTGCTATTCCTATCACAGCTGGCTGCTTTAAAAGGGAAAAATCTGATCCCATAAATGCACATTTTAAAATCAGTCTGTAAAAGGAATGGCTGTGAAACTATGATAGGGTAGAAGTCATAAGTATTCTACATTTTTGTGAAACTGGTAGTTAGGAGAGTGCAATCCTTTAAATGTTTCCAGTTAGTGACAAAAGGACAAATTTTCTTATTTTTGTTATGAAATGCTATACTTCTGTATACTCAAGAATTAATTGCTACAGAACATAAATTAACTGATAACTTAGAAGCATTGTTCACTTCAATAAGCTTTTACTTACAGTGGTGAGTTGTGGTTGTCATGGAGGAAAATGGAAAGAAATAGAAACATCTAGGCTATCTAACTAACTGGAGAAGAGTCAGCCATTTAGCAACAAAGTGAACAGGGACACACATATGTTGGTAAATGCTGGTTTCCAAATCATCAGGTAGAAAATGGATATTTAATTTGATAAGAAAAGTGACATTATATAGAAATTTTGCACCAGGCGAAGAAACCAACTAAATCCATTCAAATTGAAACATTTTACAAATACTAAGAAAGACAGAGGAGATATGTTTTAAGCTGATTTGATATTGCACATAATTTAATATGAAATAATTTGAGTTAATCAGTGTGCAGAGGAAATGTATGTGTAGGATTTTTCAAATGAGGAGAGCTAATATTTCTATCATTTACTGTCATATGTGATAGCTTTCTAAAAAACCATCAACCTGTAAACATTTCAGAAAGATTTTTTCCTCTTTTTATTTTTTTTCTGTTCTGTTTCACAGATCCCATGTTCTATGAGGGTGACATCTGAGTCAGAAGCTGCTGTCACAGAGATCACTTTCTTTACCAAAACCATTAATTCACCAGTTAAGCAAGACCGTTTTTGGAAGAAACACTTATTTCATTAAAACGATGTAACAGCTTGTGCAATTAAAGGGATAGTGCAATTAAACGGATTATTCAACTGACATAATTTCTCAAGCTTAAATATTCGTTAGTTCTTTATAATTACACATAGTTCCATAAGCAATGAAATTGATAAAATGCCTCTGAATTAACAAAGACAACTTATTATTTGTCAAGTTTAATTAATTTGTCTTCTAGGTTCCTATGGGGCCTGATAGAGTGCTGCACTGACTGTGATCATGTAAGTCTTTTTCCATACTTACAATAACAATAATTGTGACATAATTGATTACATTTTCTATTATAAATAAGTGATAGGGGAAATAATTTTCCCCCATGGATCTCAATTTTTATAAGAGAAAATCACTCTGAAATGGATTAAAATTAAGCATAACACCTGGAGTTTCTTTAGACTCTGTTTTACTCCACGTGCAGTTCATCTCAACAGACTCTATTTAGCTGAATCTCTTTATTTTGCCACCATCCCATAGTTCTGGTTCCAGTAAGACAAGTTATTGGTAGGACAGTAAAGCAAATGCTGAAATTCCAGAGAAAAGAGTAATTTCACAAAGCACTTAGAAACTGCATCAGGCCAGATCAACATGTAGCATCTTCACAGCTGAGAATAAATAAGGGTCAGATAAGATATTTAGGAATTGATTTGGCACTAGGATAAGCAGAATCCCAAAGCTGGATGCAGCACAGGAGGAAACACCTGAGGCTGTATTGTGAAGATATAGTGACAGGTTTGGGCTTTTGCTGTAAGGCCTTTGATTTATCCTTGGATGCTTAACAAATAGCATTTCATAGTATGTCTGAAATAGTGAAAAACTCTTTTGATTTTGGTTATGGAAACTTGCCACTTAAGGTGTAATTCTCCACCATGGCCGAAGAGTTATGCATATTTCTTTTTAACAAGACTGACTGAATAACAAAGAGAAAAATATTTTTAGTAAATATTATGTAATAAAAATTAATTTCTATGCTGTAAATATACTTCTCTATAGTGAAAATTAAATCATTCCCATGGCAATATTAAAAACATAATTTGCCATTTTGACTTACTCAGAGTTTTGTTATTTCATTTGTTTTATTATTCAGTAATTATGAGCTATAAAACTTGAATATGAATATGCATGGAATTATACCTGCAATTCTGACACTGCCAAAGCTACTAAACAAAAGTTTCTGCTTCAGACATTTTTGAATTCTTAAACTGTCTGGGGAATTTGTTGTTTACAGAAGGTGCCAGTGAGGAGGAATTAATTTGTCAACTCAATGTTTGAGTTGTACAGAAATACACAGGGATACTACACAAATTAAAGGCTATGACTTCACTTTCCTTGGAAAATTGCTAATCTACCACTGATTTGATAGTGTAGTGGTAGTATAAGCATGGTAAAGTAAATTAAGGGTGGAAATACACATTTGTGAGGTACTTCACAGTTCAAAATCTGTTTCTTTCCCTGAACAGCCCCATAGCTGTCTATCACACTTACCCAGTAGCTGGTAGTGGAGCTCACTGCTGGGAGCAGTTCCTCCAGTTTTGTATGTTGTTCTTGTCAGGATCTAAGTTTTGCTCTGCTGAGATGAACTTATGTCCTTCTGACCAAGCCAGTCTATACATTCCCACCACCTTATTGGCATCTTTGTTGTTGAAATGGTTTTAAGTGTCTGGGGAATAGCAACCAGCTACAGGCCTGTCTGTTTTGTATTCTCTTTGATAATCAACAAATGTTAAATTATAATTTTTTCATTTTCAGAGCTCCCCGTGGAAGAGGAGAGTGAAAGCATATAATCAGAAAACTGTGGCTGCTGCAGTCTCTCGTGCATGATTTGCCTCAGGAAAGAGACAGTGGGTTCAAAGATGTGCATTAAATACATCCTTTGTGTATGGGGTGCTGAGGAGCGGGCTAAGACTGACAAGGGACCTAATAAGCAGATTATCCTATATTGGCCCCCGAGAACAACACCCCAGATTTGTCAAAGAAAAGGGTTGTGAGAAAATTTGTGTTGGAATTTCGGTACACTAGTGGCTTATATTTTTTCATTATAGGTGATCCTCAGTAACCACCACCCCTCCCTGTTCAGCAGAGTTCTGCTCTTCAAAGAACAACAGCAAGCAGACTATTTTATTTCAGCAGCAGCATGCTCTCACCCCAGCAGCTGCATCTGCATTCTTTAACGTGGAGCACTGGGAAAGTTGCAGGTTGTATCAGTCCAGTTTGCTTTCAGAGGAGAAACTCTACTGCTCTCCCACTACCACCTCCAGCATTTCCTAAGTGACACTACTGCTCTTTTAAGCGTCACTATCACACTTCCAAAGTGGAAACAGCAGCTTCTGTCTCTTCCTTCTGTTCTCTCCAGCTGTGTCTTCTACTGCCAGGTAGTTTTCAGCAATAGTCCCTTTGAACTAGTCCCTGGGCTTTTGTATCATGCTCAGTCTGGCATTGCTGACCTTCTCCAGGTGCCATGTCTTTTCCTTGCCAGAGAGGTGTCAGCTCATTTTTCATCTTTAGGTAGCTTTTTCCCACTAGGTATGTTTCTATAACTTCCTTTGACAGGACTTTGCTGATTTCATATTTACCCTGTATAAGAGATCTTTCCCTCCTTTCCCTCCAGTCCCCTAATCCTTCCTGCAGCAGACTTTCCAAGGTCTGTCCTGCACTGGCTACTGCTTTCCACTTTGCCAGGAGGGTGAGCAATCTCTTCTTTTGCCACATTCTCTCTAGCTGTTAACTTCCTATTCCTCATCATGCCTTAGGTCTCACAAAATGCTGTACCAAACTGCCTTTCGTGACTGAATACGTCTTGACAAGCTGTGCCCAAATTTGTTCCTGTGCCTGTGAATTACCAACTCCTCATTTTAATAATAGAAAAACACTTAAAATCTGCAAAAATCATGGGAATTTATGGTTGAAACTTTGAAATTTGGTGTTGATGTGAAGTTCTTCATAGATTCAACACAAATTTTGATTGGGTTTGGATCCAGCTTAATGAGACACAAGAGTTTTCGGCCAATCTTTTCCAAGCCCTTCTGCTTTCATCCCTGAGGATATATGAAAAAATCCACTATGTTGCACATTGTTTCCTGAGGACTATATTTTTAAACATCACAAAAAATTCTGTATATGGGGGGTACCACTATTGCTAGATATCTCTCACTGTGAATATTCATGGAGCATTTGAAGACACTCGGACACGAGTCATAAAACCTTCTGGTCACTCAGACAGAAAGGCAGATATTTTATAGACACAGCACTCTTTAAAATGTCCATATTGTCCAGTGGTTGCAGGACCCCATAAAAGTTGTATGTTAAACAGAAGAAAGATGAATTTTGGATATGTATTTAAAAAAATATGGTGATAAATCAAATAAATTAAAGCTGTGCTTTTTCCAGTAAAATAATCAGTGAATATTAACAGCATAAACATGCTGTAAATTATGAGACATCATTAAATTTCTTAACAATTGAGTGTTTTCAGGTTGAAATTAGTCACAGAAGTGATCATTAATTATAAAGCTATAAGCAAATATGCTTCTGTGTTTGATTTCACACCACACTTAGATTTATAATTTATATATTTCTTTTTACTTTGAATTTAACCTGCTGTGAATAAGTTGTATTGTACAGACATTACATCTGAAGGACATGAAAGCTTCTTGGCTTTCTGACAAATATGTGGTTATGATAAATTCGAGATATTTCACTGAATGGAAGAAATTAAAATCTGAATGATAAGATGTTGTAATAGATATGAATCGACTTGCATGGCTCCTCTACGTTATTTAATGCAAAGCAAAGCATAAATTTTTGAATCAAAGTAGCTGTATTTGAGTGTGTGTATCAGGAAAACTCAGATATAATAAGGGAACTATCAAGCTAGTAAATTTACATTCCAGACTTTAAATATCACTGTGCAAAGGACAACATAGAATTTCTACATCTTTTTATATTTAAGAAAAGTGTAGAGACTTGAAAGCTGAGATGCTTTCTCTTGCCATCATGTGACTGAATAATTCTGCTGAAAAGTGCAGAAACTCATATTCACTGTATACCTGCCCAGTTCCTCTTGGTTGCACTGGTCAAGCTCTGGGGCTGTTATCAGTTTAGTTTCAGAGAGTGTTTTAGGGATACCAAGTTCCCCTTAAGGGTGAAACTCCGTGTGAATGGGTATGTTAGTGAAATCCTGAGTTTCAGCCTGCTGAAGCACACAGTGAGGCTCAGGATCTCCCAGATGTTTCAACAGGTTTTTTCATACAAATGGTCTGAAACCCAGTTAGAAGAACCTTTTTATATTTCCAAATACAAGTTACTCATCTCATCTTGTCTCTTCTCTCCAGGACATGATCAGTGATGTAAACATTTTGAACCAAAAGCAACAGTTCAAATACTCATTCTCTCAATGCATTGAAATATGACTTTTCTCTGGTCTGATGATTTCCAGAAGGCTAATAACCTCTTTGTTCTTTGGCTTTATCTTCCTCTCTTACTCTCTCCTATTTGCCTTTAATCATCCATAAAGGCTGACCACGCCTGGTATTCCAGCTAAAATAAAACACCAGTGCAAGTGTGGGCTAGTCCTGGATGTTTATTTCAGAAGTGACATGTAGTCTTTGAAATATAACTACTGCTCTGAAAATGTTCCTGACAGAAATGGGAATCCACCTAATTCTGTTGCCTCTCAGTGCTGAGCCAGAATACAGAAGCTCCATGGAGGACACTCCCAACAAGTTTTCACTGGTACTAGTAACAGAAGACAGAGGATACAGATGATCAGTAACATACATCCATTTATTTTAAGGAAACAGCATGTCCAAAAACTGCAACTAAACAGATTTTTAAATCTAAAAATCATTCTGAAAAATCCTTTGCCAGCTGCTGCACAGATGCTAGTCTGTAAAGGAAGATTCATTATTATTGACCACTAGGTAATGTCTTCTGTTCTGAGTCCAAAATGTTTCCTAGGGGATCATTCGTGAGTGCCAGGCAATATATACTTCCAAGAACAAGGCAGAATAGAATAAAAAATGGAGTGATAGAGCTTTCTCAAGACACAGCAGCTTTAACACGAATGGCAGCCGCCATTCATGGCTTTCCTACAGATTGGAAGGCACAGCTATCCTGTAAAAGGCCAGAAGATGGAGGAGATGACTGCAGCCTGCAGTCAGATTGGGAGAAAGGAAAGTGGAGCAGAGAAAAGAGAGCTTAGAGAAACAGGATTTGAATGCTCATCTTCGGAAACAAAATACTGAGTTTGGAAACATTCCACCTGAATATGAGGAAGAACTTCTTAACTGTGTGGGTGAACATGCACTGGAACAGGTGGCCCAGAGAGGCTGTGGAGTTTCCCTCACTGGAGATGTTCAAGGACCTTGTGGACACAGCCCTGTGCCATGTGCTCTGGGATGGCCCTGATTGAGCAGGGAGGTTGGACCAGATTCCCCACTGTTGTCCCCTCCAACCTGACCCTTTCTGTGATTCTGTGATTGCTTAACAGAATACCATCTCTGAAGACATATCTCCTGTAATAATCTTGCATCTGTGTGACTCTGTTGTTGCTACAGGTGGACAAAGCTTCTGAATCAAACAGCAGGCAATTTTATTTTAGCTCCAAGGCAGTGGCAGGGAAGAAAGGCATCCTCTGAGAAAGTAATGAATGACAACACAGTTACATCTCTTCAGACTAGTTAAAAAAGTGAAATAAAATGAATAACAGCATGTTTCCAATTTCCGAATATTCTTTGCTTCTCCACACATCAACTAAACTTATGTTCACCTTAACCACAGGGGTCCAAATATTTTCTCTTGCATACTTTTACTATACAGTCAACATGACCTCTATGTCAAGGCCAATTTTTTGAGTCCAGAAAAGAATCACACAGAGAAAGACTAAACCTGGGGTGACAGGTAAGTTATGTTATGATGTATTCTTACACTAGCAGAGAAAATAAGAAAGGGGGATGACTGACGAAACGTCAGTGCCAAACTTCTTTAAGTGTCTGGTGTCCTTGATGGCCCAGTACAACTTAGAAAAGCTCATAACTCAGAGGGAAACAGAAGTGTAATGAAATAAAATTCTCCAGATCTTTAGTCCTATTTAATAACATCTGCATTTTACCCCTCTGTGTGATAGCAAGCCTGTCAGATTCTTTAGGAACCATCTTGCTTTAAATTCTTCTCTTAAACATCTTTCTTCCTCAGATGTGAAAGTATTGCAGAAATTACAGTATGGCATTTCTGTTTATGAAAACCTAATTGTTTTTTTCAGTCAGTGCCCTGGAAAACCCTCTGTGTCCACTGGATTCAGTCTCAAAATATGTCTTTGTGGGGAACATTTTCTTTAAAGGACATTGGTAGGTGTTCTGGAGTAAGCCTGGCAGGCAGGTGCACAACCACTCATTCATCTCACAGTGAGAGAGGGAAATGAACTGGAAGTGTAAAACAGACAAGACTCATGGGTTGAGATAAAGACAGTTTAGTAATAAACAGCAACAACAACATCATCAAAAGAAAACGACAAAGAAAAAAACCCCACCAACAAATCAAAACAATAAAAACAAGGGATGAAGAAAAGAAAAACAAACCAAACTTCCCATCACCAAAAAATACCCAGCCATACCTAGTACAGCAGGACAGTGTAAATGTTGCCTTCAGGTATTGAAAAATGCAACGAAAAATTTTAGAAGAATTTGAACTCCACCACATTCCAGGCTGCCTTTGGGAACTGGAACTCTCAGAGAAGCTCCATCTCAACACATTCAAAAAAAAAAAAAAAAAAAAAAAAAAAAAAAAAAAAGAAAAAAAAAGAAAGTGCCATTTTTATTTATCAGCTAAGCCATTGGCAACATCTCGAGAGCAAGTTGCTCTTAGGGTTTTTTACTTTGTTGAACTCTCAAGTGCTGCTGCTAGACCTTTATCTCTGATAAAGGAGTGTAGCAATTATGTGTAATTTGGCATTTATATGAGCTAAAAATACTAATCCTGCTGGATCAAAGAGACTTGTTCAAACAAACACACAAGCAGAGAAATAAATTCTTCAGGTTTCCTGGAATATTTACAGAGTAGGGAGAATGTTATTTTTCAGAGCAGACATCAAATTTATATTCTTTCCGAAGCGAAAAGTGTACTTCATAATAGTAGAGTATTCATAAAACTTACTCTAACCAGAAAAAAAAATCTGAAAAAAAAAAGTTATTTAGCTGTTAGTTTGACATGTTTATTTCCAGAAATAAACATAAAAAAAGCACCTCTGTCTTTAAAAATAGAAGGGAATAGGAAATTATTTTGTTCAAAACTTTTTTCATAATCATCAGAATATCAAAATACCTTTTATCTACCTGGTGAATATTTGCCAACAAATATAATGGAAAATCTGAAAGGGATACAGATATTACAGAAATAGCTTAAATTTTAGTATTTATTGAGAAATATACAGTGTTATGAGACATTTCTTATAGCAAAAAATACTTGTAAACTCTGTTGAACTTGGGAGATCATGGGAATGCCTGTAAAGTTACTTGTAAGAAAAGGGTAAAAATAGAAGATTTAGTAGGCTTGCTTAGTTTGAAAAATAGAAATGTAGTATGTATTCCTAACAAAGAAGACTGACTCTGAAAATTCAAAATCCTAAAAGAGTATGATGTGCTCAATAAGGTCAATTTGCAAGACAACTTGTAGACATAGAATACATGTTTTTAAGAAACTCATTTACTTCAGAAAGAAGCTTACACTTTTTATTAATATTTGCATGTCATACAATAGCTATCAAAAACTAATGAGAAAAGTAAAATAGTAAAAATCACACCCAGAACAGCCAGCTTACCCTCATTCTTCAAAACCAACAAAACCCCCAAATAAAAGAATCCATATAAAGAAATATTAAATCTGTATTTCTTACAAGCCAAACACAGAGATTAAAATTAAACTACAGTTTTACAGAATTTGTAGCTACTTATGTCCATTTGGGTGAACTCAGAAGAAAATTACAGAAGACGAAATATATATATCAGCCAATTCAGCTGTCTCTAGACTATATCAGTTAGCAGGAATCTTTGTCTGAATTCATACTTTATTTCTGGCATGACTAAGAATCACACTGAGACCTTACAGGAGGACTTGGCAGAGACCTCTCCAGGGACAGGACATGAGATATTTGAGTGAACACCCTTTCTGTGAGGTTATCCAGATGGGAGCATGGTCAAAGACACAAAATTCCTGGGCATACATTAACTCTTCCCATGCCTGTTTCTGCTTTTCCAGCCTACACTGGGACAAGTTCTAGTTTGTAATCTGCTATTTTATGAGACTTCAATTTCTTCACAGTCAGTCTGCTTCTTCAGAACTCAGCTTTAACTGCAACCTTTACCTCAGCCTCCATCCCAGTCCTGTTTAGCTCTCCATGTTGCCCCTTTACATGCTCATTTTTCCACTGAACCATCCTTTACAATACTGCAGCATCCTCTCAGCTGCAGTTCAGGTAGACCCAATCCATCCTGGGTGGTTCTCCTTCACTAAGTGACCTCTGTCACTCTCCACCACTCCTGGCTAACACAGAGCTGGTGTAACATGGGCCACAGGGGCACCTGCTCCCCATCACAGGGACTTTGGGATGTCAGCTGCTTGGAGGGGTTGGTGGTATCTTGGCCAGGCCCTTATGATGGACTTGGAACCCTTTTAGAGGAAGAGGTTTGGGCAAAGGGATGATGTTTTCTGTAGAGGAGAGGAGAGGTGCAGTGGTTCTGGCTGTGGAGGATCCCATCCAATGAGATATTTGTGGACAATTTTAAGTGTATGTAGAGCATCATAACCCTGCAGTACTTAAACACCCAATTTAAACAATGATGAAACCCTGATGGATTAATTATTTTGATGGACACAAACTGCACAATTTTGCTGTGTTTTCCAGCTCACTCATTTGGGGTCAGTATCATTACACCTGCATGTCAAAACAGAGGCACATTTTTTGACCTTGGCAGCAACTTGTCAGCAATGAATTATCACTCTCACACTTACACAAATGAATAATCTCTACCTTCCTCACACAAATTTAAAAAGAAGGAAATACTTTAATAAAATATTCTGTTGTGAGTGATAATTTCACCTAGTAAAATTAATTAAATCATTTAACAAAATTAACACTACTACTGTACTTCAAAAGTCTTAAAGAATCTGTCAAAACATTGTTCTGTTGCCTGTACTGTTGCTTCAAATGATTACTCCTTTAAATTTGCTGGTCAATATATTTCAAGCTTTTTAGGTCTTTCCAAAAGGTGAATGGAATGAATTATGTTTGAATTATATGAGGAAGAGAAACTAGTATTTTCAGTAATTCTCTAATGTTTTCATATAGGTCTATTGATTGTGAAATCATCCTTTTAATTTACAGAATCTCCTATTATTTGAGAGAATGTGATTGAAAAGAAGTAAAATACAAGTGTTTACCAAGTTTACAGAATTAATTAAATATTTTATAAAGGTTGTTTTTTTGTCCATTTTGCAAGTTAAGTAGTTTTCACTTTTATATACTCCTGGTTTTGTCATATTGGTACACAAAAAAAATTTAAATACCAACCCAAAACCAGCCAACTCATACTGAAATTGAAAAGCTAGATCAGGGATCTGATATATTACTATGGCAACAAATGCTGCCTTCATGCAGCCCATGAAGTACCTATGCATAAACTTTTACACTGAAAGTTTTACAGCTCTGAGATTCTTGTTAGAGGAATTATCTGTGGTCAGTCATCAATTCCTGCTGATACCTGGAGTCCCTCTCCAGGGTAATATATCTGAGATTAAACTTTTCATCCATGGCATTTCTGAGGTCAGCATGACTCTTCACAGAACTGGGAATTTCCATAAATAAGAAAGAGTATCTGGCACAGATTTTTGGATAAAAGATCTATCACAAACAAACAATGGTTTATGGTTGGTTAATTTTTCCATGTATCTTTTAATCAACAACAATGCTCCAAGCAAAAGACTAATGACAGAAATTAGCATTTAGTTACTTTTTTCCTCTAAACTGAAACATGAGGGATGTGATAGGCTCAGAGGTACCTATGGTATGTGGCTTTACCATGGGAAAGACTGAAACATTGTAGACTTATTTTCAACCCTGAGGTTTTTCTTTCATCTCTGAATTACACATCATTACTTTCTCAATGTAATACCCACTCTTACCCTGCCAACACCTTCCATTAGTGTCCAACAACCCACTTCCTCAGCAGCTTCATATAAAAACTGTCCACAAGACAGCTTCAGTCCTACATAACACATAGAGGTCAATAGAAGACAAGCACCCTAGATCATGAATGTGCTTTGTCTAAACTTCATTCTCTTAATTTTGATTCTGCACTCTGTAAGCACAGAAAGCTTTTTAATTAGATAAAGGAGGAGATTAAACTGTGGAGACAAGAGAAGGGTAAAAGGAGGGACATGTATTTTGCTTTAGCCTCTTTACCTGCTCATTGGAAAGAACTGAGCTGAGCCGGGATTGTTGCAAGTGAAAGGAAGTGGGACCAACACTGATGTCCCATTTAAGTTTGTCATAATTTCCTTCTCACTCTATTTTGAACCTGCAATAGCAATATTATGTAGCTAATGTCCCTGGTCTGAACTGTGTATTTAGAAAGAACCTTTCCCAGAAGGAAACTGGAGCAGGAGCTTAAACAATCTGAAATTGTTCACCTGAGAAGACTATTTCCCTCTTGCTGCATAGAGACACAGTGAGAGTAGCTGGGAAATTTGGGAGGCTCTGTTAATACTTAAGTTTTGTTTGTCAAGTCCCCACCACTACTTCACCCAGATCCAACAGTTAGACAAAATATCCTACCTTGCCCAGACTGGCAAGCCCAGATATTTTTTTCTGATACTGTTTTGGAACTCCAGAAGTTACCAGACTTGCCTCCATTCAGGCATCTGCATTCTGACAGATGGTCTGAAGAAAACAGTGATAAAGAAATTATAAAACAAAAGTAATATCACTGAAAATCTACGTTTATTCTACTGCAGAAGCAATACGTTCATAAGAGCATATTTGAGTTGGTCCCTATTCACGAGACTTGGCTCCGTGGTGGATAGGTAATGGAAAACAGCAGGAGAGATGCTCTCCAAGAATGACAAAGATTTCTGATCATGTTGGGCTGCAGTTATCACCATGTTATTTTTTTTCTCTCTGGAAAAAAATTTCAAAGATGTATTAAGGACATGGTACCACAATGTGAAGCACAAAATTTTGTCCACAGGTGGGTGTGTGGGCTCAGACACTCACTTTTTCCTCTGTGCAATAATATTGCAATTTCTGATCATCAAAAGACTACTGCACCCATTTATTTGTCAGAAAACAGTGTAGAAGGTTGGTTTAGAGTCTTCTCAGTTCAGTGAGTTTAATTTCAGTAAACTGTCTGATGAAGAACCTTTAGGCTATTTAACTATATTTAAGTACTAAAGCTAACACAAAATATTGAATATCTGGACAATTCAGTCTGTCTTTATAGAACAAATGACAGATCTAATACTGCGAAAACAATACATTGTACAATGCCTGTTACACTGTCTAGCAGCTGAAACATGATTTTATGGCTTGAAGGTTTACAGGATAAAAAGTTCTCTCTTCTCTTGTTGAAATGGTAAATCAGCTTGAGACTGGAAAGGGAAGGAGATTTCTTGTGTATATGAATGATCAGTCGGAATTAGAATGGCAAAATATGCTTTAGCTCCAGAATCTTTCAACCTGGATTTCTTTTGATGACATTCTCAGAACTTTTGAAGGAAACAAAATTTGCTGATAATAAGAAAATCAGATTTTAAACCTTATGTGCTGCTGGTTTCTATTACATAAAAGAATTCTATTAAATTGAAACAACTTGTGTATGAGAAATTCCATAAATGCAATTTACTGACTATAAATGGAGAAGAAACCACATAAAGAAGAAAACAATTTTGTAAACATTCCTCTATAATTATTCAAAAAGTCTTTAATTCAAGCAGATTAATGCACTGCACTATAGTATGGCATATTATTCAGCATTCCTGAAGACAGGGACATTAGAAATAAATATCAGGACTATGTACATGGAGTGTTGGATGTGTAAACGTTGGATGGGGTGGTTGGGCCAAGAATAGCTTGTTCTGCATATTCACCTAGGTGTAAATAGAAAATTACTGTTGTAATTAAAATTGCAATATATTTTATTATTATAACAGTTTTTATTGCTGACAGTAAAATTTACACATTCTTACATGTAATTACAGTTCCAAATACTAATTCACTTCAGTGTGACTTTTCTGCAGCTCAATAAATCATTCAAATCAATATTTCTCTAAGATACCTTCATTAGTTTTTAGAACTGTCGCTTCTATATTTCCAGAGCTAGTAATTCATTAAATACCTTGCTGTGAACTGAAGGGAATGCCTTTTGTTTCCTCTTTTTCAACTGAATGTTTTAATAAAAAAGACACTTGGTTCCTTCTCTGTGAGTTAGTTTTGGGGCATTTCATCCCAATTATTTTGAAAAGCGGCAGTGAGACAGGTTTTGCATGTGGGGTAGAGATTGGTAAATTTAAAAAACCCCCCTCTTGAATGAGGTTACTGTTGAAGTAGTAGACTTGTGCAAAAAATATTTAAAATGTATCAGAGCATAATTCCACAAAAGAAATTATCTTCCCATTTGTGCTACCCACACTTTTCATGAATCACAGTTTCAAAATTCTGTTTTTCTGCATTTCCTGCCTATAAGTATTAAAAATAGGTTGTGTATCTTCCCGGCTAACCCAGCNTCACAGTTTCAAAATTCTGTTTTTGGATATTCAAAATTCTTCCCGGCTAACCCAGTGTTGCAGGAAAACAACAACAAATAGCAAGCAAGTCAAAGAGATACTTCTGCTTTGCTTTACTTTACTGATTTTTGTGAAGTGTGGATTTCAAAGTCCAGTTAAAGCAGTCTTCAGGAAACTGTTATACTTTCTTTGTTTCGCCTCAAATCCAAAAATGCTAAAGCAATCAAAAAGTAACGTATCAGTAAGATACATAGAGAATAAGGCTTCATGACTAGTGAACAATGAATTAATGGTCCATGGCGTTGGATTCTGGAGGGCTATTTAGAGTCTCTGATTTCTAACAAAAATGCACTTTCACAATGAGGGTTTTTTCTACAGAATGGCACTAATAGGAACTCCCTCTTCTATCTTGCCATATGTAATGTCTGATATCCTTTTAGCCTTTATCTCTTTCAAGTCGGCCTGACATTGCCCTGGGTGTTGAAACAATATTAGGGAAGAAAGGATATACACATTCACATGTATGCACAGACTGCTATCTCATAACCTCATTTCCCAAGACCTAAAGTGGCAAAAGCATTTGTTTAATTTTTAATTTCTTTGTATTTATGGGTCTTTAACAGAATATCTTAACAAAAACGTTGAAGAGAATGCATAGAGGCAGGAAAGTTAAATGTACATTTCTACAGGAGTTTCAGGCATCGTTTAATTATGCTTTCAAAAACCTGGACCAGTCTTCAGCAATATGTGGCCTCCACGCCACATGCTCTTTCATTTATGGACCACATTCTTCAGTAAATCTGGGGTAGCTCCGATCTTATCAGCCGGTCTATTTCACAAGCCACCCTGTGGGTCCATTCTACAAAGCCAGACACCAAAGGGGCATATGCAGGAAAATGGAATAATTTTTTATAACAGTCCACAGGGAAAGGTAGAAGAGAGAGTTCTACTTTGGGTGTAAATGCATTTATTTGAAACTCACTGCTAATAAACTAAAGTGCCTGACAGTCTATCCAGGAATTTGATTTGGCATCTGTGATCTAGAAAATTTCAATAACCTCTGTAAGTACAAGCAGGAACACAGAGAAGTTCCCATATGCTCTTGCACACACACACTTGAAGTACTATGCAGTAAATGTTAGAGCTTTAGGATTTAATTTTCTCATTTCCATCTATAGAGCTACTGTTGGCATAATTTTTCTCAGCTTTTAATATTCTATGTGGATACAAAGACCTGCCTGAACCCTGCTTAAATTCTATTGAAGTCAGTGGAGTTATAGCAGATAGAAATTTTATTTCTTGTTTCCATTAATTCAATCCAACTCCTATGTCAGGAATAATTAAAACAGTGTGCAGTTCAAATAATTATACATATATGGGTAAATGTTAAAATATTTTTATGTTTTTTTCTCTTGCATATGATGTAATATAAGAAAATAACTAATACACTAGCATATCCTACTTATTTTTATTCAGCAAACACAGAACATGATGAAAAAATGCTTTAATAGCACACTAAATGCTCTGAAAACAAAATGTGTTCAGAATAAATTATGTTAGCAGTATTTGTCCTGATCACATCAGTGCAAATCCAGATTTAAAAAAAAATATATTTATCCCACACCTCCTCTTCCTTTCAAAAGTGTGAAGGAATTGTGCAAAAAAAAGGTAGCAGTTAGTACAAATAAAAGCTTCTATAACCAATGAAGAACTTCACAGTGGCCATATAATAGTCTGGAAGTAAATCCTGTATAGAGATATATTTAATTTACTAGTGTGGGTAATGACACCAGATAAAAAACTGAAATTGAATACAACAGAATCTGGGTTCTGTGACTGATTTGCATAGGAGTTGATTTTATCATCTGCTTACTATGTCTAAATAATACAGCAGAAGTTTATAGTGTCTTAATTGGTTTATGTTATTGGTTCTTAAGTATACACTGTGTAATTTTCCCTTGATATCCAAACCCATGGTTGACTGGAACATAATTTGCACTTCATCTTCCATTTCAGTGACTCTGTTAATTCCATTCTATCACTCCTATCAATGAATAAATGACACTAAATGAGCATTCAGAGTAATTTGCCTTGAATTCTTTGCTTTGTGACTTGTAGCTTATTTTTGAGTTGATTGTCAGCATGGGAGAAACAACTCTTGTTGAAAACTGTTCTCTTTACTTCTGAGTTTCCTCACTAAAGAATAGAAATGTTAATTAATTTTCTTCTTGTTTCCTTCTCTCTTGTCCTATTTTTAGCCCATTCTTGTTTTACCACTTAGAAATTTCGACTTCCTCAGCTTTCCAGAAAAACTGCAGTTTTACAGGGTGGAAAGACACAAAATTCATTAGTGTTACCCATCAGACAGTGGACTGTCACTGACAAATACCATGCAGCTTCCCTGAGTGGTTTGAACTAACTTTTTTCCCCAAATTGTGTGTTTGGTCTCTAATGGAAGCTTTGTATCAGGAAACCAAAAAATGGATGCATGAAAATATGTGAGACTCATAGGGTTTCTTGTGTTAGGGCATTCAGCCCACAGCCAGCTCACTGAATGATCAGGGTCTACATATTAAGAAAGAAGAGTGAGATTTAAGGAAATGTTACTGGATTTGTTTGTTGCAGGAATTTAATAACTGGAAATTCATATTTCATGGGATCAGATACTGGAATCAATATTACGACTCTATTTTCTGTATTAAAAAAAAAAAACCAAGACAGGAGGAAAAAAAAGGGTTTGCAGGCAAAATCAATGTGAAAACATAAAGGAAATTTAAATGTGAAAACCAAGTAAAACACTGTGAGATACACCTATTGTTTGTGTTTAAATCAATGTAAATTTTTCCATCTAATGGCCATCAGTGCTTGAAATGACAGTTGATATCTCTGTTTCAGTGTATCATTAGTACTTTAAAAATGTAGAGGAAGTTTTTAAATTAAAATATACATTACAAAAAAGAAATATCAGATCTATTGTATCCTAAAGGGTGTTCAGTTATAGCTTGTGCAGATACAAATATTTGAGATCAGAATATATGGAAAAGAAATCCTTTCAGTGCTCCATTACACTCTGCAGTGATAAATCTTGAAGGCTTGAACAACGGTGGTTTGGTCTTAAAAGTCACTAAAGGGGGTGGTCTCATCTGATTTTATTAAAATAACCTCAGATATTTTTGAAATTAATAGGTTGACCTGAAAGCTGCAGAAATATGAGTAAATGCCTGATATTTTCAGGACCTCATTAAAATTAATCTAGATTCATGCCTGTCAATGCTAATAAGGCAATGGAGACGTGGCAGTGCGGATATTTATTCTGATCTCAGTTGGCTGGGGCAGAAGTCACATGTCAGTGTTCTCACCAATTAGGTCTCTAGTAGGAGAATAAATGAAAGGCTTCACTTCTATCATATTACAGTCTTGCAATACAATCAAATAGTGTTGAAATGCTATAACACCCTCGTAACAACAGGCAGAAGCTCCTGAAATTGCTCCAGTGCAATAACACATTATAAGATGCACAGCTAATGAGAGCTGGATATGGAGAATAATTTAAGATGAAAGTTCTGCCCCTGTAGCCCAGGCATGTCAGATTTTTTGAGCAAATTTGCTCACAGATTGTGTATTTGTAATGTACTGCCTTGATTAATGTTGGTTTTGAAGCTTCCGTGACTGTGGAAAACACACGTGGGTGGGTTTCACACTGTACAAGCCAGGAACAGCTTCAACAAACACATCTGTGCTAGCAGATGTTGAAGGGAGTGTAAGACAAACCCAGTCCTGAGGGATTTTAGTAAACTGAATTTAATGGGATTTGAAAGTTCTTAGTATCACTTTAGGACTTTAAATAAATCAGTTTTGCACCAAACTGATTGTTGGATTAAATGAGTTCTTCTACTTTGATTTCAGTGGTGTTCCCCAGCATACTGAAAACATTCATCAGTTTTGTTCAAGAACAAGGAAGAAAAATACAGCACCCGATTAAAAAATTTACTGTTTAAGTAGATGAGTTATGATATAGTCTCCTTTTACTTGGGGATCTGAGAGTCTTAACTGGTTAGCAGATCAAAAAGATTCCTGTTAAATAGGAACCTGCAAAGGAGATACATAGTGACTGTTTTGTGTATTTGGTGCTGCAAATGTAAATGAGTGATTTTGCAGTTGGGGAGAATTAGCTACGCAAATTTATTAATTCAGTACTTTTTAGAAAATGCTTGGAAATAAAAAAAGGTAACGTATAAATAGTACTTTTAAAGCTGTTTCCTTGGAACAATATTTGCTTCTTATCTCAATTTTCAGTTTGTTTCGCTGTACAAATATATGTATATAATAAAATTTATTTATTTACCTTTATGTACTGGTAGGAGTCTAAATTTCAATGTTGAACACTAAGATTTGTTTTATATTTTGTTTTGTGAGTGTGTGACTTTTAGTGTTCCGGTGTGACTGAGAAGATATCAATGCTGCAGATTAATAAAAGATTAATGTAGTCTGATAATCATCAAGAATAAAAGTTTGACTTAAAAAATTGGATTGCAGAATACAGAAAGCTTGTTCCAGATATGAGCACTCCTAAATCTCCCCTCTTATCACCTTATAAATCACACGCAGTTTTCAGTAATTGCTGTGCTTTGTGTTATTTGACCAGAACTTATGTTATAAACAAAGCGATCTGTTTAATTAAGTACCATGTCTTAAAGTGTTATGAGACAGTGAGTTTAACTATTGCTCCAGTTACTTGATACAGTGGTGAGTGGAAATTGAATTTGTATTTACAGATATAAAATTTACAAATAAATTACATGTCAGCATGGTAGATACTATTGTACTAACATTTTCTCCTTCAGGGGTGGAAGGTAAGCCACGATCCACGCACATTTCCTTCCCTATTCTCTGGATGACAAAATTGTTTATCAGTGCAGAAACAGATCAATACAGAACGTGCTACCTAAGGCTGAGCTTCCTTACATTTTCACTGAAGGATAGATAGTGGCATAAATATAAAATAATAATGCTTTGATGAAGGAGAAAAAAAAAGAGAAATTTTATTTTTGAAAAGTAATGACAGTGTCATAGAAAGTATACAGAAATTAATTCTAACATAGACTAATAATTGTTATCTTGCATCCTTTCCATTTAGGACCTCAGTGGAGAACTGTTGCGGTGTGTGGGTTTCCTGTGGTGGCATGGCATGCCACAGCCTTCCCGGAGAGCGCTGTGGGGGTCTCCTAGGGAGAGCAGCCACGCTGCATCCCGTGGCCTTTTCCAGGCTGTCCCCCACTCGCTCCGGCCGGCTGTGGCTCCGCAACACGAAGATGATAAAGGAGATGAGAAGGCTCCCGCATGGGGACTGGAGGACCTTTAGTCCATGCTGGCTCCCAGAAGCCTAGAGCCAGCACATGTGCTGGCTCCCAAAGGCAGAGAGCCAGCACGTGGCTTGGTTCGAGAGGGGTGCTGTTGGCAGGCTGATCCCCAAAGGCAGGAAGAGGATCACATGGCCTGTAGCCAGCGGTTTTATCTGGGGATGAGGGGGGTGGAGAGCTCATGGACTCTCAGGGCATAGAGGCAGCACATGGGCGGAGGTGGGGAACAGAATCAATGGGGGAAACCCGAGGGAGTGGTTAGGACTAGGGGCAGGGAAGGGGGGACCATGTGTGGGAAGGAGGGGAGTGGAGAAATACAGTGCCACAGAGAACTGCTATCCACGTATATTTAGGGCCCTGCCTGTCTGTCAGAGTGAGAGGAACACAGAAATATGCAGCATCTTCTGTCCATTTGCAGATCCCAGGCAGCTGGGAGTACTCAGATACAACCTTACAGGATCTGCAGTCACTCCTGATATAAATTCACTGAACTTCACCTATGGTTGGAACAGAAGATCAAAAGCACAGTGCTAATAACTATGTAAGATATACACTGGCTGAGGCTGAAGTTTGCTTTTTACTATAAGGCTAAGTGGTTCTTAGAGACTTCTATAAAACATGACAACATCTGGTGCAAACTGAAAGACACCAGCAGTTTGTCACCACAGGTACACATAGTCTTCCCATATCTCTCTAATTCTTTCCTCTGTGGCTCATTAGTTTACTTGTGGTTACATTGTTCGAGGCCAGGTAGGATGGGGCTCTGAGTGACCTGGTCTAGTGAAAGGCATCTCTGCCAAAGGCAGGGGGGTTGGATGACTTTGATGTCCCTTCCACCCCAAGCCATTCTATGATTCTATGAATCTAATGAAAATGAATGCTAGCTCCTGACTTGCAGTTCTGCTTTGCTATGCCTAGGCTAGAAAACACACTGTGGACAAAACTATGACATGGTAGTCACCTGCTATGAATGAGCATATGTCCATAAGCTGTTAACTTCCAAAATATTACAGTCATTTCCATTCCATGTATTGGGAATGCTCCCTGACACGATTCCCAAAATATGGGTAAGAGTTTTTGGGAGAGGCAAGACTATGGCAGGGAGCATTCTCTCAAAAAACCAGCAGAAATAATTGAGGTTCCAGTGCCCAGGAACATTTGGACCCTAGAGAGAAGAGGAATCCAAGAAAACTAGTTGTTGTTCGAGGACAGCTTACAACAGCCTCAGGGACAGTTCATCCCAACAAGCAGGAAGTCAGGCAAAATTGGATGAACTAGGAGATCCTAGCAGATCTGAAACAACCAAAAAAGGAAGTATACAAAAAGTGGAAGCAGGGATAGATATCGCAGGGAGAATTTGGAGACACTGTCTGAGCATGCAAAGCTGCGGTTAGGAAAGTGAAAACCTACCTGGAACGGAATCTGGAGAGGTATGTCAAGACATCAGGAATGGCTTCCTCAAGTTCATAAGCAGAAAAAGGAAGACTTGAGGAAATGTGTCCCCAGTGTTTAATTAGGAAGGGGCCCCAGTGGCACAGGACACACACACACAAAAAAAAGTGCTGAGTGCCTTCTTCACTTCAGTCTTTACTAGTAAGACCAACCTTCAGGAATCCCAGGCCATGGAGACCAGGGTTGAATGTCTGGAGCAAGTTAAAACTACCCTTGATGGAAGAGGATCAGATCATACTGTGATCTGCAAAGTGGTCATACAGAAGTCCATGGACCCCGAGAGCTGGGGGAGCTGGCAGATGTCACTGTGAGGTTATTCTTAATTATCTTCAAATGATCTGGTGGCTGGGAGAAAATTCTAAGGACTGGAGGGGAAAAAAAGTTACTTTTGTCTTCAGGAAAGGCAACAAAAAGGACATAGGCTGATCAACTAATCCTGGAGACCATTTTCAGAGACATGAAGTATAAGAAGGTGATTTGGAGTAGTCAGCATGGATTCACAAAGGGAAAGTCATGCTTAATGAACTCAGTCACCCTCTGTAGTGAAATGACTGGCTGGGTGGATGAGGAAAGAGCAGTGGAAATTACCTCCTTGATGTCAGAGGGTTGTGCTGCCACACAGAGGGACCTTGGCAGGCTGGAAAAGTCAGCTGACAGGAGCCTCTTGCAGTTCAGCTGAAGGAAGTTCAGAGTTATGCTGGACAGGAACAACCCAATACACCAGTGAGTGCTGGAGACCACCCAGTGAAGCTCTGCAGAAAAGGAACCACGGGGGTCCTGGTGGACACCAAGATGAACACGAGCCAGCAGTGTATTCTTATTAGATATGAGGAACAAAAGCTGTTAACATGTCTTCCTATTTATAAAATCTTACTTTGAAATATGCAAAGATGATTTTTAAAACCCTGAATTTCTAAGGAAATCAAGAGGTTTTGTTTCCTGTTTCAAGACCGTGTATTCTCTCTTTACCCTATTTCACTTAGTTTCCAAGCTGTTTCTATTTTTGTCTCTTTAGTGTTGTTATAAATGAGGTATTTCAGCTACTTTATATTCTCAATAAAGTATTCATCACTCTAAATATTACTAATATGCACAAAACCTGTTAGTCTTATTACAAAAATCATTACAGACCTTGATTTTTATGGCACTTTTAGTTTTTATTTTTATAAAGAAAAACCATTTACAATACTCCTTATGACTCTCAGTGGTTTTTCAGTCATATAACTAAAGCTCCAAGGTCTACCATGATAAATTAGTGAGCTATGGGTCATTAGCAAAATGTGAATTAATGCAAAATGCACAATAGGCTGCACATTTTATCCTTTCTCCAGATGGTTAATTAAATATTTGAAGGCACAATATGACAAAAGTATGACAATATTATTACTTAATGGCACTGAATATCAAAGGGGTTTAATTGTTCTATTTCTCTCTTTCATAATTGATTAAAATAATATATTTCAATAAAATTTGGCCTTGGTCAACATCTCAGTAATTTCCTCTTAGTTGAAAATTAGATCATCATTCCTTAAAAAGACAAAATTATAATTTGCTGGACAAATTGGAATATTGCATTAAAAATACAGTCTTACAATATGTAACTTCTTTAAGGTTGAAATTACACATCCCATATATGTAACAGTTTTCATTTCTAGGTATGCTGTTCTAAAAATCCACATTAGAACTCCTTCAATATTTATTAATAAAACACCTTATCAGTGAACATTATTATTTTGCAGTCTTTTCCAGAACATTTCCCAAAATTTGAGATTATAGCTGTTTATTTAATGTGATGTATAAAGAAATCATATTTTAACAATTAATTTAAACATTACGATTGTGGATAATTTATTTATATTTCATTTAAAATTGTCTTAAAATTAAAACTTAGTATTAAAATTATTTGAATATAAATTTATTAAAGGATTGAAATTGGGTTGTTTGATTAAAGTAAGAACCAGCAGACCCTGGTGACTTGTTTCTCCAAACACCTCAGTCTGAGATGCAGACCCTGCGGCTTCACAGCAAGGCTCCTTGCAGGCTCTTCCTGCATCTGATAGAATACCTTGTAGATGTATAATTTTTATAGTCTCTAGCATTACCTTATAAATGAGACAAGTCTTAGGACTGCAGAATTACCTCAGACACAAGGAAAAAAATCTCTTGTGAACTGTGGTGAATGACATGTCATTGACAGCTTACGCCCTAAACTGACAGGACCAGGAAGACACAGGGACTGTGCAGTCTCTGGGGAGTTAATGGAAGTCCAGGAAGAAAAAAAATAAAGTGATCAAGTTTGGGTAGTGAGATGAAATTTATAAATCAGACCTCACTAAAAAATATCAGTAATCTGTGTGTGTTCCATCCTTTAGGAGTATTTCATTCAGGAGCTCAGAAACTGCCTTAGTGATTAACACCTTGCATGTTTGTACTGCAGAACCATGGCCATGTTCTCAAGACTTGTTATGTGACTTACCAGCACTATAAATTCAGAAGCCATCTGAAGCTTGTAAAGGTTTTTAAAATATTGGCTGGAAGAGCCATCCAGAACCAAATAACTCACTTAAAACTTAATGTTCCTTAGAGAAAGCACACTTTGCTATTGAAATCTTTTGACTTGCATAATTCTGAAAATCTCTCACAGTGTCTTTTTCAACACATTCATTGTTTAAAGATAGTATAAAAGTTTATAGAGATGAGTATAAGAGATACTAGATATTAAAACTGAAGAAAATAAGGGGTTTGAAAAAAGAAATAAAACCTAAACCCCATCTAAAAGTGGTATATCTCTATTAATTTCTTTAAGGTTGAAATTACACATCCCATATATATGTAACACTTCTAATTCCTAGGTATGCTGTTCTAAAAACCCACATTAGAGCTCCTTCACTATTAATAAGAAACCTTATCAGTGAATATTATTATTTTGCAGTTCTTTCCAGAACACTTCCCAAAATAATTTCCTTTTTAATTACTGTCTACATTTCTCTCCATCAATATCCATGAATAAGGGGAAAACAGAAGGAAAATACAGGCATCCAGAACCCCTAAAATGTTAAGCACAGAAACAACAACCAGAGATTTAACTTGTGAAGAAATGTTCACAGCCTTCCTGAAATGCTACAGATCTTAAGTTACAGAAGTGACTTTACTAGTGACTACAATAATAGACCTTAAGAAACTGCTTTGAAAATATTCTTTAACTCTTAGTGAAGATTTGGCAGTAACTGAGCTCTGTTTATACACAACCAACATAGACAGTTCAGGACAGGACAAACTTTTCCTTCTCTGTAGAATTTTTTTCTCTCTAGTTTCTCCCAGAGAGTGCGAACATTGTTCAAAACTCATCCAGGTTCTCTACAGGTGCAGCTGAGATAGAAAACCCTGGGATTGACTTTTGCTTCTAAAATGTAGGACACTAAACTGTATTGGGAAAAGTTTGTTCACCCTTTTGTCTCCTCACCCCCATCCAGTCATGGGAAACAACCTTCCTGCCGTGAGAGTGGGTCTGGAATCACTTGCAGTGTACAGCGTACAACCTCTACCAGTGATTGCCTTAAAAATAGCCTGCCCACTTGTAACACCTGAGCAGCATTGAAGAGTTAGGATAAAATCCCAAGCACAAAAGTGCAGTGTCAAGGTGTGCAGAGAAGGATCTGTTCCAAGAGGATGGGGAATGACCATGACCTAACTGTGGTCGGTTCTGGAAGAGCGCTGGTACTCTGCATCTCTACACTGAAGTGTGCACAGCTGCTGGAAGGGGCTGGAGTCTTAGAAGAAAAAATGATTCCAAGGTTGGTAACTTAGTATTTTGAAAGGATGTTTTGACTCTACTAAATTTTATTCTATTCTTTATTTCTCTTTTGAGGTAAGTGACCCACTTGTATCCACTACAGCTGAATTTAAGGATTTGTGTAATAAAATCTATTGATAAATTTTATCTTATTTTCCTTTTCTAGTTTAGGGTTTTTTTAACAGAATTAAATGTCAAGTACTGCAATTCATAATACTGTACTAAATGGGGTTCAGATTTACAGCTGAATCTTAGGTATTCATAGAATTCTTGCCTTTAGTATTTGGAATTTGATTCATATAAATGTACACAAACATATATATCTATACATATACACACATTTTATCTATGCAACCCCATCTTAGCAATAAAGTAGATTTTTTAGAATTTACCTATACCACAGGCCCACAGAGTGACTGTGGCACCCGTGGAGAGCACCCAGTCCAACCCCTTGCTCAGGGCAGCACCAGCTACAGCAGGTTGCTCAGAGCTGTGACCACTCAAATATTAATACATGCAAAAATGGAGATTCAAAAGTTTTCCTTTTTTTTTTTTCCTTTCAAATAGTTTTGAGATTCAGAAATACATGGTTTCTGAGAATGGCGTGACAGGTCTGAGATCAAGTTTGCCTGCTCAGTCAGGTGGGAAAAAAGAACTGAAATAAAGAGTAAACTGAAATGAAGAGTTCTGTAAAGACTCAATATTCTCTTCAGTTAAGATAACATGATAATGACTTGTTGGCATTAAAATTTAATTTGTGCTGATCTAACTTGAATAATTAATGTTATTCTCATATTAAAATGCAGAAGGTGTATACTTCCTATTTTCTAGCCTGAATATATTAGGAGCTTAGCTGTCAAATGACTTGACAGAGAGCCAAAAATTTGCAGAGATACTACTACATGAGATCAGATTTGAAAGGGGAAAAATGCTGTTATTAGAGAAAAGCTCCAAATAATTATAGCATACGAAAAAAAAGGTCAAGCCAAGGTGTTCCCTCACTGAAGAAACTCTTGGTACTACAAGAAAGAAAATCACTTTTGATGAACCCTTTTGACTACTGATTGTTAAATCTAAAGCTCATCAGAGACCAACTGGCCCATTTTAAGACAAAATATATATTGAGGTACATTTAGATATTTCTTTTCCACTACTTTCTTCTGTCACGTGTCCTTTTGCACTCCCTCAGAACAGATGAAGTACTTGCAGAAGCTGAAGAGTGGGAAATAAGCAGTGATGATGGTCTAAAAAGGGATCAGTTCCTTAGGAGAATCAAAGTCTACATGGAATCACTACTTTATGGGACATTTGGACTTAAAATGGACTACATCATACCCAAAATCTTTGTGTTGACCAGAGGAAAGAAACTGCTTCCTACACCCTAAAGGCATGTCTAAGTGACTGTGGCATGCCTTTTATATCCCCTAGGCCTATGGCCAAAATCAGCACTTTGGCAAGAACACACTGTGTCCCAGGAAGACCAAGAGTGACTCAGTCCAGTTACTAAATCTGAGTGACAGTCAGTCCTATAGCAAAGAGCTCTCATAACCATAAAATTTTTTTCTTCATAATTTGAAGCATTTCTGACAATTATTATTATTTCTATGTGATATTTTTGATTGAATAAAATTTCTTTATGAACAAGAAGAAATATATGAAGAAATCATAGTTGATAGCACAATTATTATATTTGAGTTACACATTAGAGAATACCAAAACATACCCTTTTTTTTCTAGTCCATACTGGAAAATAGAAAAGTATTATATCAGAAGACACTGCTGAAGACAGAAAAAAATTTAATAAAACGCCAAAAAGTATGTACTTTCACATGCAGTCTTCAAGGCTGGAAATGACCTCCAAGTTAATCTGGTCCAACCTTTGACCAAACACCACCAAGTCAACTAAACCATGGCACTGAGTTCCACATCCAGCTGTTTCTTAAACACTTCCATGGATGGTGACTCCACCACCTCCCTGGGCAGCCTGGTGTTGCCATGTTCCAATGTTTAACCCTACTTTCAGTGAAAAAATTATTCCTGATCTCCAACCTGAACCCCCTGGATGCAACTTGAGGCCATTTCCTCTTGTCCTGTCGCTGGTAGGCTGGGAGAAGGGACAGACCCCCACCTGACTACGACCTCCTGTCAGGGAGTTGAGAGTGATAAGGTCTCCGCTCAGCCTCCTTTTCTCCAGGTGAGACATCCCCAGCTCCCTCAGCTGCTCCTCATAGGACTCTCCAGACCCTTCCCCAGCTCTGCTGCCCTTCTCTAGATTTGCTCCAGCCCTTCACTGTCTTTCTGGCAGTAAGGAGCCCAAAACTGGAGACAGGATTTCAGGTGTGGCCTCACCAGTGCCGAGCACAGGGCACATACACATACACACATCTGTATGCATCCATGCACAAACACAGAAAGTGGGAATCAGTAATCTGTTCTTCTGTTCTTTTTAGAAAATAATTTTTCAAACCTCAAAGAGAAAATTCCTCACAGTAGTTTGTTGTGAATACAAGAGTATATGCAAATTACTGCAGAAAACAATCTGAAAAAAACCAGATTTTCCTAAACAAACAGGCAGAGGTCTCACATCTACCATAGAACCTGACAGCTGGACAGCTGAAATAACAGAGGCATTCACATAAAACTACACAGAAAAAACCCAAACAAAAACCCCCCAAAATAAGAGAAGAAACAAGTAGTAATCATAATATATATTATATTGGCACTGCTTAAATATTTTACTTCAGGTGCCAAACCTACATAATCCAGCTTTTAAACAGGAAGTACCTTGGCTGCTTTCCAGAGTTGAATTTTACAGGTCAGGCAATCAGACATTTTCAATTATTCAGAACTTTGATAAATATCTTAGAAGAAACAATGCATGGAAGCAAAGGCTTTGGACAGATAAGATAGCATTATCAGAAATAAGGTTTGTGGATAATTAACCTGTGCAATCCAAGATGCTGAGAATATTACTGTAATCTAAGAGGACAGTTTGTTATTTTCTCAAATTATTTTCTAAATAATTAAAAACCTATTTTAGTTTATCTGGTTATACATTTGTGCCTAAACTGACTTAGCTGGTTTAGAGGAATTGTAATATTCACTGTTAAACCTCTAAAAACAAAAGCCTCTAAAACTACAAAACCCAGCCCAGTTATAAATTCAGAAGCATTATTAATTTTGAAAGACCATCTCTCAGATCAGTTTTGAAAATCTAATCTACTACATCTACCTGGGCTCTTATAATGAACAAATTTTTGCTAAGTGCAAAAAATTTTTTTTCTGAAGTTATTTTCCTTAATTTTATCTTGTATCCACATATAGAAACTTGTTTAAAGATGACAGCAAGACTTAATTAGTTAGAAAAGACCACTGGAGGATTTCTACATGTTTTTTTTTAAGGAGTGTTTTACCAAAAAAGAGGCTGTGATGCACTGAGAAATGAGTCTATATCTGTTTGTTGACAACAGAGGCCCCCATAAACTGGCTTTTTAGTTATACTTAGTAAAGAGTAATGCAAAGTTTTCCTTAACCTGAAATAATTTGTAGCTGTGTAGCCTAACAGCAGGAGAATGTGTGGCATATCATGCTGGGAGTGCAGCCAATTAATATGTAAAATTTCATTTATATCTGCACAAGCCAATCAATCTCCTCAGCGTGAGGGGATTATAAAATGAATTCTCAGAAAAGTGTTATGAGGTTTATATCTAGTTCTGTGTATATTTCCACCTCTTCCTGTTATCAGAAGAATAAGAGGAGGCATACACCTATTTCTTTATTATAATTGTAGAACAGACATGAAAAAAAAGCTTTTCTAAGAATGACTTGTGGATAATTTACTGGATTTTCTATGTTTCAAGAACATCTGTCATTTAACACTTTAAGTAAAATTACTGCTACTCCCCTATAAGCAGAGAACGAGAAGCCAGGCACATAATCTCCACTCTTCATTTTCATTTAATTGTATAAATTTTTACAATTAATTCAATATTATTAAATGTAAAATTGCAAAGAAAATTCTAGTATTATTTTGTGCTTTTCCATCTTAAAAGTTATCTTTTGCTTGAAATGAATTTTTATAAATTTTCTATTAAATGAGCAATCTCATGAAGTTCAACTTCCTTTGCACTTCATAGTGACAAAGATCCAATCTGATGAACATTTATTTACTTATGGGCAAACATGTCTAGAATAAACCTGCAAACAACATAAAGAAGTTACAATAATGACATCTTTTTTAACATATTATTAAAAAACCCCCAAAATCTGGTAACTACTTCTTGTTAATAAGTTGTTTAAACAATACATTAATTGTTAATAGATTGTTTAAACAATCTTCACTCTTGCTGCAGTTCAAAAATGCCAGTTAAACATGAACATAATGTGAACATAAGCACTTCTAAGGAAGTAAGTGAGGCCCCTCTCACAGTGTTCTAACTTGGGCACGACTATTACTGAATTAGAGTCTAATAGACAGAGTTTCCTGTGGAATATTCATTATTTAAATATCAGGCTATAAATAATACTACTCCCTGGGCACACCACCTATTAAAAGGGCTAGAGAAGAGGTGAACTGCAGCCAGCATGAAAAAAAAATGAGTAAAGATGTTTGAAGCAAGAAGAGATTATCTAGAAAAAATACATGTCTGTCTAAATATAGACAAGAGAGACAATCATAAATTCGTGAATACGGACAGCAAAAGTAATGAGACAATCTAAAAGAGAGTCTGAGAATTAAATAGCAAAATGAGTAAAAACTAATAATAAATCTGTTTTCAAACACACCCAGAGCAGGAAACCTGCCAGAGAATCTTTTATCAGTGCATAAAAGCAGTGTTAATCAATTCTTTTGAGCACTGTTCACTTCAGGACATACCCATACCAACAGAAGATCTGTCTGAAACTGAAAACTTGTGGAAGATGCTAAACAAAACTGACACTAAAAAATTGCTTAGGCCAAATGTCATTAATCCAAGAGGTCTGCAGGACCTGAGAGGTAGATAGCTGAAGCAATAAAGCACAAAACCTCTCTATTAATCTGCCTTGATACTTCTGAATAAATGCTGGAAATATGATTCTCTTGCTTTAAGAATTGTTTATGGATTTCTCTTGGAACTGCACCCCTCTAGTCCTGTTGTTCTGAGTGGAAACTAATAGAAACTCTAAGGAAAGAAAATAATTAGTAGATACTGGCTTAAAAATATGTATGTATGAAAGGTTCAAAATGACTTTCACAAAAGTAAGTCCTCTTTTATGAAACCAGTGATATTTATAGTTCTCAAGCAATTTCATGGGGGTGATTTGGTTTCTGCAGTCTTCCTGAATTCCTGGAAGGCTTTTGACATTGCAAGACCAAAGGCTTTTAAGGAAATGAAATGATCATGGCTAAGGCAGTAAAAGATGAGTTTTCACAATATTGGGAAAACTGGAATTCTACAGGTGTCTTTGCTGGAACTTGGCCTGTATTCATGAACTATCTTAGAAAAGAATATACAAGAGGGTAAAAACATTTTTCTGATGACATTAATCTCTTGTTTTGAGGACAAGGACAGTTCTAGAGAGCTGGAGAAGGATCTTATGGTAGTCCCTGACTATTTAAAACGTCAGAAGGAACTCAGCATTGAGAAATGCATTTGAAGATGACAAACAAAACTCATTCTACAGATAAACAATGTGCTCAGAGAATCCCTTTGAGCTGATATTATCGCTCAGGTATGACTTGGGTTTTATCCTGGATGATTATTATGATATACTTTTATTTACTGCTGCTCAGAATTAGGTTGATGTCATGAAACTGATAGGTGGGGAATACAAAATAAGTGGAGAATCTTATTATTATGTGAGTGTTTGAGAAAGGCAACTGTGCTCTTGAAGTCCTTACATGACACTGCACAATGCCATGATTTATTTGCATGTGCAGTGTGAAGTGGTGTTCTGGTACGTTCATCTCAAGAAAGATATGTTTGATCTTATTAAGCTTAAAAGAGAAAGTTGATCAAATACATGGAAGAGCCTATGGATGGGGAATAAGCAGCTGAACTAGGAATTTTCCCCATGGAAAAGATATGCTTTGAGTGAGGTCTACAATTAGTAGCATGGTGAACAAGTTATTGTTCACATTCTCTTCCAGCACAAGAATTAATGATGAGGCTGAAAATGCCTCTAGGAGCCAGTTTTAGAGCCAAAGGATCTTATTTTGCTGATAGAAGAACTGTGGCACTTCTGTCAGAGTGTTTTGGCTGTTAAATTTGGGGCTTGAAGGAAAACTGGGCAAATGCTTTGAAATGATTTAGTGATGATTACCTAATGAGAAAATTTGCACTCAGAATATTACTATAGTAAGAGGCAATATGTCATATATATGAAGCCAAGAACTTACTGATAGCCTAGTTAAAACTTAACAATATCATCAAAAGTGCAACAAAAAGTTAGTTGCTCAGTTAAAATAATTTTGAGACTGATAGAGCAAATTAATAGGGAATAGCTGGATTGCTAATAAACTTACTAATATTTTCCCACTGCCTTTTTCATTTTGATCATACTGCCAGAATCCCTGTGGATCTTCAGGCTGACAGCAAAAGTTTTCCTGAGACATAGCAGCAAGGAAAAGGGTATCAGTGACATTCCCAGTTCTTTGGCGGGAGGAGCAATGTGCTGATGGCAAGAGTAATATCTCCTCCCTCTTAGAACTGTTTTTATGTTTAGCAAGGTCTGTTTCCATTTCACTGGTTCCCAGGTAAAGTTGGAAAGTTGTTTAGTAGCATTTTACAATCATTATTAACAGAAAGTGCTCTTGTTTGTTACGCAGTGATAAGCCAGAGTTTTCAGACCTCATACAGATATGGTGTGTGTAGAGATTAAGGAAACACACTGTGGAAACAGATTAGAAATAGCTCACGTGTACACAAGCTCAGACCAGTGCTGAGACCCTGCATTATAAGGTCAATAAAAGGCTTATGGCCTTCTTCTAGTAATAAAGGTATATTTACTACGCTGCAAAAGAAAATATATCCATCTCAGTTCTTGGAATTAAAATAGCCAAAAAAAGGAAAGATACAGACAAAATGTGTACACTTGTGGTTTTATTTCTCATGAGTTCTGTTAGAAACCAAATCCTGGGCTTGCTGGTGTTTTGATCTGACACAGCATGGTTGTTATTATTATCTCTAAATAGATGAATACATTGCTTCTTAACTCCAGCAAACCCACACAAACGCTTCTCATGACTTAACCAAGAAGGTTATATTAAGGCCTTCACTTGTAGCTGTAAATATGTGATATTTGCATTTGGGTTTTCCCTCATGATTTCTCCATCCTGCACTTTATTCCGAGGTTGAAAGTTATCAAGGGTCTTCTCTTAGGAATGGCTGCACAGAGTTCTGACCATGCTTCTGGAGGAGTTAGGATTTGCCTTTCAGGTAAAATGGAAATGCTTTATGAAGAAAAGTTAATTTTTATAATAACCTTAAAGAGTCTTACCTGATTTCCTGCCAGACCAATGAGCCTTCCGTCTTGGGAGAAACATTTTAGGTTTTCCTTTCTCATCTACTCACAGTACATGGCAAATACAGAGCAATTATCCTGAGTCTCTTTCTTTGTTGTCAGGTCCTTCCATACTATCAAGATCTTAGAAAGATGGGAAAACTCTGTCAATCAGTGTATTTGTCAGTTTTCATCGTACTCTTCTAAAAGGTAACATCAAGGGCTTCATCTCTTACTGCTAAACCTCATCAGACCCTTGTGACTGGCTGAAAAGCAGCATCCAGCAGAGGATAACAGTGGACACCTGTAGGAGCTATGCTGATCTCAGTCAGTAGTGGGGGGGACTTTTCACACTTCATAGCAGTCTCTGGCAGTGTAAAGTGGAGTTCCTGGGAATAAACTTTTAGTTTTGGAAGTCAGATGTAATGTGGTGTTTTTTCAAGAAAGCATACAGAAGACTTTAAACTCGGTAGAAAAAAATAAACCAAATAACCCTCCACAAACAAACAAAAAACCAAAACCCCACCCCCAAAAGATCCCTGCAAGGTCTTCATGCCGGGTTTAGTTTCCTTCTATAATAGGAAAACCTGCAACCGACAAAAACCCAACCAGAAACCATTCAGAAAAATAAAATTTAATAAAATGTTCTTTTTTGTAAGAAAGAAAACACATGCATTATTGCAGTAATTGCTGTGCTAAGATGTTCAGCTTACTAGTAGATACCATGAAAAAAAACCCCAAACTTCCTTAACTCTCTTTTCAGTCAGGAGGAGTTCTAGCACTTTCCTATTACTGTCAAAAGCATAAATAACAATTTATGCTGTAGACATTTAGAGTTCCCTATTCAGGTCCTTCTTGAGTAAAAGTACACTTCATGCTGGATATTAAGAGGGTAGTTTGAAGAACTAACCCAACATTGCTTTAAATAAGACTCTTCCCTTCAAAAACACCCCACTACCATAAAAAATTCTTCTCAGTATGTGAAAATGTATGTCACATATTACAAAATGCTACTAAAAGTACACTTTTAAAAAGATAGTATTGAAAGCAGTGCCATCTTTGTAAACAGCACAAAAGCCACATGCAAAATTATAGAATGATGGAAAAAAAAATCACCTGTTCAGTCACCTTATTCATTCCTTGCTAGTGAAAGACTGTTCCCTAAGGTGCACACCTAGTGCTTGTTAGCTTTCCAAAGCATCAAGCAGTGTAGCTGCATTGTATTCCCATGGGAGATTATTCAGTGATTTCAGAGATCTCACTGTCAGGAAGATTATCAGTATGCTATTTAACCTCAATTTTCCTTTATCCTACTTTAGTGTTATTACTCAGTTACCCCATCATAACATGTTTTGAGATGTAATATGAGCAAATAGATACTTAACAACAAGATAAACATCCCATCAGCCTTGCACAGGTAGGATTATTTTTAGAATCTCTCTGAACCTGGAGGGTCTTGTCTGATGTCTCAGCTGAGGCAATAAAAATATACAAGAAAAAAATGTTAATGTCAAACTATTCATTTGCATAGTTAGCTTCCATATAACAATTACTGAAGGAGGTCTGACAATGCTTGAGATCATTTTGATAACTCAGATTTTGCTGAAAAATAAACTCTGTGCTGCAACAATAGATTTCAAAAAAAGTCCTAGCCTCAGGATGAACAAAATATAGTTCAAAAAAAAAAAAAAAGTCAGAATACTCCCTTAGTAAAGAGAACAGCAGATTCTTGTTTTCTTTATCAGTGTTTTGTTTTAGACTCTCACATTTAGAATGCTGAAAAGCCAAATTTGGTGGTTGCTATAGCTCATGGGGTTTTTTTTCTAACCAAAAAAGATTAAATCCACAGTGTTGTAGTATCACAAGAAGGACCCAACTAATGCTGTTAGCAAGTTTCCCTACTAAAAGAGCTCATACCTGTGTAGTTTGGAGGGATAATAATTAATTGACAAAGCTGAGTGATATATGCTATGAAGAGAGGGATATGAACTGAACTTGCTGTAGATGTCATCATTATGAATGGTAAAGAAGCTTTTTAGTGACCTAAAAATGTGGGTAAAATTTGAGTTTTCCAGGCAAACTGACACAGCACAAGTTATTGCACTTCACTCCACCCTCAACCTCTCCCAAAAATATTAAGTGGAGTATATTTGTGTCACTACCAATTACATTTGCGGAAACTTTTACGTTAGGGCTTCACACATTCTATTACAAATCAGATGTTCAGCTGTCTTTTTATCTTGCCTTTCCCAAGGCATTCCTCATCCATGCCCAAGGCACCAGTTCATCCATCTGAATGGCTGTGCTAAACATATCCACTCACATTCTAGTTTCTCAAATTCCAGTTTGGTCAGTTTTTCTAGCCACATCCCAGACATCAGAGTCTATGTAAGAACAACAGGAGGAAAGAAACAATAGATATTCTTGTTTTACAAGACTGGGCTTATCTCCTGTCACAAGAATCTCTCAGTTACTCAGAGATAGGAGCTCAATGACAGCCATGAAACTGAGTAAATCCAAGGAGGCAGTTTAAGGGTAGCAATCCAGTACAAAGTCTTGAGATTTCCCTATATATATATGTATATATATGTGTGTATATATATATATATATATGAAATTTTCATTTAGTGCTTATTTGGTTAACAAAAAGCCATTCTTAGAAGAAATGTTTAAATTCTATGTTGCAGGATTCAAAGCTCTGCGTTTTGGAGTCGCTCTGATTTTATTCCTTAGCTTATAGCTTTTTAAAAAATACATGTACAGAGACATGCAATTTTCTTACAGAAGGAAAACTCCACAATTATTGAAAGCACTTAACTTCAGTTCCTTTGAAGAAAACATCTTTGGCCAGGAATCAATATGGAAATTTTCAGTCCAGAAGGAAAACTATCATGAAGGTATCACTGTCAGAAAACCGGGTGTGATTATAAAATATATTTTACAAACCTAATGATAACATTTCCTTCTAAGTGACAGCTATAACAATGATTTGCTGCAAGATCACATCACAATTTTCAATAACCTTTCCATTCTCAGCATTTGGACACTGGCAGGAAGGATAGTGTAATTAAGGGGAAGAGAAGAGAGGGTGTCATCCATTTATGTCTTCACCTTTTACAATCCAATTTATCCAACAGATTTTAAAACCAATAGATGAAAAATCTTTTACAATTCACAGAGAGAACAGATGGCACAGCAGCATTGAAAATGACAGTGTATACATGCCAAATGAACTGGTGTTCTGCTCTAGTTAAGAAGCTGTCAACATTTGTATTACAAACCCTGGATTTCAAGGGTTTGTAAGTTGTCTCTTTTAGATAACATCTGGAAAGATTGGCTTACAGGCTGCATGCCTAGGTACCACGTTTAAAAACCCCCCAACAAAACAGCATTTTTTTTACTTTCATATCCTTTACACTCATATAATAATATTGTAAATGTTACCTGTGTCTTAGATTGCTGAGGGAGTGCCTTTATTTGCCAGAGGGATTTGAACGGGCTGGTGAGTGGGTGAGTGGCTGTGCTGGCTGGGCACTGCAGAGTGTGGCTGTCCCTAACCTCCTCCTTTCCACAGGAGGCTTTAAGCATGACTGCTGAGACCTGCCTGAGCACCCAAACATTCCATGCCTGGGATGTTACTGTCTTTTGGGGCATTTCCGGACCCAGCTTTATGAAGCCGTTCCCAGGAACAAAAGTGATCAAGATGCCAAACACAAAAGAGAAGCCATTTTAAACACTACACCCAAAGTAACATAATGCTTGTGTTAAAGAGCACATTTGGGCTTAGAAAGATTGCAAGCTGTGCTGAAATAACTAGTTTTCTACACTGAGAGTCCCCAACAGTGGTTTGCATAGGGACAGAGGTAGCTATGCATTGCATGAAAATCCTGCTTATACAAAGTGTCAGTTTTGGCCACAAAGACAAAACAGAAGATTGTAACATTTTGCCTCGAGAAAAGGTAATGGCAGCTCAGGAAGGATTTCAGGATTTGGCTCACCAACAAAACAATTTTGAATTATATGCTGCTAAGCACTAAACTGCTTGCAGGATTAGTACTAACATATTGTGCCCACTAGCTGTAGGTTTGAATCTGTACCATGATCTCTGTGGCTCGCAATAATCTTGCATTGAACATAAAGCCAAACTTTGGTCTTACTTGACAAATGGGTCTACTGTGTTTAGTTTTGAAGTAAATGTGAGAAATCAGTGAATACTGTAGTAATAGATTCATTGAAGTTATTCTGTGAAGGGGTGTTTTGGACTGTGAAAGAATATATAGAAAAAGCAAAGAGTTAAATATATGTACTAGAAGTAATAGTGTGATTTTCAACTTGGGTAACTGTGACCTCATTCTTTCAGGAGGAAACATCAGGAAATGAACAAACTAACCAACCAGTCAAATTGGAAATTACGTTTTTAGTGCCGTTTAGAGGAAAAGAAATGCAGTGCAATCAATCTGAGTTGCACCCACTGAGACATCCATATGTCAATGAAACTCTTTAAATGGAATTACGAGTCATTCCCCTAAAGTCCTAAATTAAGATTTTCACAGGTGTTCGTATCCAAATACTCCTAGAATTCATGACTACCACATGACCCAGGCACATTTGAAATTCCTCTCTTGGATGGAATATCTATTACAAAAAATCTTCAGTTTCAGGACATTATCAACAAAAACTTGAGGCATTTAAGAAAAACAAAATGTAGATAAAAGTCTAGAAAGAAAGAGTGAGAGAGTAATGTAAAAAATAATGAATATGAATAGCTTCAATTAATACTGAGAAAGTAGTGAGGGAATATATTTGCTAGTGTATCCAATTATATTCCACTATGTGTTCAGGATCCAAGTGAGAATGGGATAAATAACTAAAAAATTCTGATTTCTACGATTTGACTTTAAGCAAATAACTAGATTCTGAATGAAAAAATTAAGAGTAACAACCTCAAATATGGAAAAGTGATGATAAATACCTAGGGAGGAGGGAAGACAACCACTAGGACTTTAAATGAAGGTCCCATCTTCTTTTGGCAACACCTCAACCTCTGTTCCTCACAGAACTAGATGGGAACTGAGAAGTGAAAATTGTGTCTTGCAATGGATGCAGCAGCAATGTCCTCGTTTTCATTTCCCTTTGATTTTCTGCAACAGCAACACTTGCTGTTCCCTGTCTCAGAGAGCTGCGTGTACCTGCCTCCCTGTTCCCAGTAAGAACCTGTGTCCTAAGGTCAGCTCTCACTAAAGTGGATCAGATATTACATTCTCAACACATGATTGGATCTGTTTTACCACACGGGTGCTGTACTCATGGCCCAGGCCATGCGCCTCCCCTGGCTCTGATCCACGACCTCGAGCACACCTGGGGCTGTGTCCTCCAGCTGTGTCCTTTGCTCCATGGAGTCCATGATATACTGGCTCCCATTCCCTGTTGGCTACTTGAGTAGTACCTTCAACTTGTATTTTGAAATTAACGCATTTCAGTTTCTAAAAGAAAACTAATTAAAATACATAGTGTTGATCCTTTTCATAATTTTGAAGAAACCTGAGATTCAAATGTCTCAGTACAATGTTAAGATAAACCCCATGTATCCCAAGCTTTTTCTAGAGATTGTAGGGACTAAATTACATGGTTTCTATGTATCAGAAAATAACTTTTGAAATATTCTTTGGAATTTGAAATCTTGATAATTGACATATTTTGCTGAGTCACAAATTAAAGATAGCTATCTTCCAAAGCAAAATATTATCAAGAAGTTTATTTCCTCCAAGCAGAAAATAAATTCTACCGTTTAGACTGAGCCTTCCATGTAATAAGATTTTCAGGAAAATCAAAACTAGAAATCTCTGATTCCTGACTCTGATTTAGCTCAGCAATGTTCTCAAAGGCCAGTGTTAAAATACTCTGGAAGAACTGGAATATGATGAACTTTATTGATAAAATATTATAGAAGACATGAAATGCTGTTTGTTTTCTGGAGTCTTTTAAAAATGAAATCCTTCTTTGAACATTGATTCCAACAGACAAAATCCAGTAAATGAGCTACTTTCTCTGTCCCTGCTTAAAAAGTGAAACAAACATACATGACAGACAGACTAGAAATTTCAGGTCCTGTGCATTGTCTGAGAGCAAAAGAGATCTTATTTTGAGAGACTGCAAGGTAATCTGAGGTGTCAATTCGTGCAAACATGACTTGAACTCTAGGCTGAAATGCTCTGTGCCACCATCTTCCCAACTTTTCTGATATACTTGTAAGTGTGCAGAACACATCAGTGTTTACTGCTGTTTTTCTCTACTAATAATGTGGGTCAGATTCAGCTGTTAATGTGTTTCCTTCCAGGTATCTGAAAGCATGTGTATATCTAAATGAGACTAATAAATGCATGTCTGAACTGCACCAAACAGAGTCATCCGGCCTCTCTAGGACTTTGCTGATTCCTGTGCCAAGATAATTAATAAAAATATCAACAAATATTTGCTGAATTGGAGATCAATGCTTGACAAACATTGCTAATTACTTCATTTCAGCCTAATATTTTTCATCCAGTACTCTTGAGTACTGACCTTTTATCAGGCCCTTGCCTGTCTCATAATACTTTTAGTGATTCTCATGTTTTCCTTATTAATTAACAAGTTTCCTAATGTGAGATCTTATAAAATTCTGATCTTTAAATAACGAGATTTACCACATTTAAAAAAAACCAACAACCCAAAGCAACAGTTCCACAAATAAAGATATTAAATCTAGGTGCTAGCATCTCTTTCTATTTCCTTTTTTTCTTTCATTTCCTCACTCCATTAGCACTGGCTGACAGGGAAAATGCTTCTGGACATCACATGGCTTGTGGTTGCACAGATGCTCAGCCCTTCATGAAGGTCAGGGTTGCATTTGCCCCTGCACAGAGCTGTATATTACAGATGTCAGAACAATGAGCCTGAAAGAACCAAGATCCCTTCACTGTCTTTTTAAAGCATAAATGTTCCTGAGACTGCAATTTCATGCACCAATTGTTTCAGATTTCTGAAATGAAGATTACCTGGTCTCTTCCCTCACTCAAGAAGACTACAGTCTTTGAGTTTCCTACTACCTCTTTTGTGATAATTTCTGTTTCCATATTATTATTCTTTCTTTCTAATCCTATATTCAACAATAACTTTTTCCCTGTGATTTTCTTCAATAACAATGGAGAGACTACGGAATCTGAGCCATGTTCTCATTTTTTCAGTAAACTTTTAGCTCTGCTTTAAACCTTACGTTGTTGAGAGCATACTTTTACTGTTTTCTTAACTTTCTGGCTAGTGACATCTTTGGCATTTTTTGTTTTACTGTCCTTCTTGGTTTCTAATTATATTATGAACAATAAATACATAGCTGGTCCATAGAGTTACATGGTTAGACACGATCCAGACATAGTTGCACTGTCCACACATTCTTTCTCACCAACTCCTGTGCTGTTTAAACATTACCTTTTAGACACTAAGTACATAAAATCAACTTTTATTATGTAATTCAGTGAACTCTACTAATATGGGTTAGCTCAGTTGTTCGTCAATGTGATATCCAGGAAATGATCCTATTTCTTTCACTTCCCTGGCCATCACTCTCTTCTGCTGTACAAATTCCTGCAGCAGTTTTCCACAGTGATGGTACCATGTCCATACTTCATTACCCAGCTGGAACAGGTGGAGGATTTTCACTGTGTTTAAACATACAGCTCTGCTGTCTTCTAAATGAGTATTCTCATCATCTTACTTTCTGAAATCCCGGTGTTCATCCTTTTATTTGTAGTTTCATCCACTGTCAGGTTTTGTCACCCAGTTTCCCTCTTTTAAGCCTATAAATTGATTTTCTACTAACATTCTTGTTTAATTTTTTAGTTTTAATGGTAAAATATTCATATTTTGGTTTAATTATAGGTCTGTCTTGGGTTGTAGAGCCACAGGAAAACACTTTACTGTTATATAGGCTGTATAAAACGACTGGTTACTGACAGGGTATTTTTACCTCTAACCTAGGAAAGTATGCCTGTTGCAGTGTGACAAGACTCTGGGGACTGGCTGTGATGAAAAATAAATAATACAGCTATCCCAGGCATTATCTGAAAGCTGCATTGAAACACATATGCTAGGTTTCACCATAATTATTTTTACCTGCCTGTCCCCAGCACTGACTGAGGAATTCAGTGGCTATTGTGCGTTCTGAGTTTATCCATATGCCTCAGCGAGAAAGAAAAGAACTTTCCCATAAAAAAGATAAATCTGTTCTTAGGATTGCACAGAAGAGGGGAATACAGCATATCTCCCTTTCCCTCCCCCTTTTATTAGTTTCTAATCACCTTCTTCATGAAGCAGACATGACCCTCATCTGGTATCTCACCATAAGGAACGGTGTTTGATATTTTGTGACCCATTTTGCTACTCAGCTGCCCACTGATTGTTGCTGTAAGCATACATTTCTTCAAACAAATGAGGCATTTAATAGGAACCCCACGTTGCATCATATATCAATTTTGTAGTTGCAGACATTCAAATGAAATTGTCAAAGAACTCCGTTATGCTCCTCCTAGAATGAATATCTTTTATCTCTTTAGCCACTGTTATTTTTAGAATTGGAGGGCATGCAAAGATGAAAGAAACTCCTGGTGTTGCTGGGGTACCCATCCTCCAAGCCAACCAATTGCAGATCTTAACAATGGAGATTGGAAAGAAATTACTACTGATACGCAGACATATTGCATAAGGTTGTTGAATGTTTACATCATTATCTATGCAGAATATTCATATACACATTATCTGCAGAGCTGACAAGATAGGTAGATCCCAAAGGTGACTCAGGACAAAGGCAACTAATGCATTTTTATGTCCAATTTCATCAGCCAATTGAACATGGAAATGGGATCATTTTAGTATGTGGATGTTTTAATTGTTATAGTTATTAATGAAGACACTACATAGCTTAAAATGCAGGATCTACTGTGCATATATTTATCTTCTGGTTTCAATGGTAAATCAAGAAAAAAATAGTATCTATTTCATGTGTTAATCATATTTTCATGCCTTTTTTTAAAATACTTGCTATAAACATGTTTTAGACTGTAGTCGGATAAACAAAATGTGTAAGATTATACTGGCAACACGAAGACCTGATCAAGTTAAACTTCTATGCACATTTTAAAAGTAATCATTCACACATGACAATATTTTTTAAGCATTGTGTGTTACTCAGATTAATCATAAAGTTATTGAATAATTCAGGTTAGAAGAGCCTAATTCAGGTTAGAAGGACATCTATAAAGCAAGATATGTTTACTTTTAGTTTCAAAGTTTAGGCAAAGATATTTGAGAATGAAATCTCATTCACAAACCCTGTTAGAATGATGGAACACTATTGTTCCTGGTTATTCTCAATTTGTCTCTTCATAATATTATTTTATCTCAACTCCCAATTTTTCCGAAAACTATAATGGAACATCCTTTATCAGATTTTCTTACAGAATAAAAACTCTGAGTCTTCTCCCCTAGATAAAATTATTGCATCCAATATATACATAGTAATACATCTAGTAATACGAGTGTATCCTTATGTATTGTGCAAAATACAGGAGCGCCTGTGTTTCTGTTTAAAATGAGATAACAAGTCCCATTCAACCTCTCAGCTTGGTTTGTTTCTTAAGATTGATTGACATTTTCTACTTGCTTGGAAATGGTCTCCTCCTCTTTGTCTGCAGGTGGTCTCAGTGAAGCAAAGAGAAGGACCATCCTGCAGCTTTTCTTTCTGTGAATGCCTCTCTACCTACAGGCAAGCTTCTCGACATAATGCTTCTGCAATTCCAAACCTCCATATTTCAGTCAAATCTGGTTGACAATCAGTTTCTGGAGTTAAAAGAGTGGTCATGTGTCAACAGAAATGGAAAATATGAACACACGTGTTCTGGTAATCCCAACTGTTTAACTTTGGCTGTCAGATTGGAGTGAACATATCTAAAGTCAAATTGAAGCTGCATCCTGAGGCTTTGCTCTTTCTCAGCAAAACACCTGAGGAGAGCAACTTGAAAGCTGGGTCAGAATTTTAGATCAACACAGTACTACATAGTGCTATCTCTGTTACACTATGAAAGGAGCGCTGTTATCTGACCTGACACTCAAGATAAAGAGCTTTGCTGATAATGCAAGATGCATTTCTTTTGATTAATACAGTAACTGTGCCCGAACCCAATTTCATCTCTCCACTGTGTGTATGAGAATACCCAGCCTAAGCAAACTGCGCCATACTCTGCATCATTCTCCATAGCATTATGCAGAATAGGGAAAGATATTCTGCTGCTAATGAAGAGAGGTACTTAGAGGAGGATTCATGGTTATAGCCTGCAGGCAAGAAAACAACATTAAGAGTAAAGAGTATCATTTAAACGCTAAGGGTTATTTAAGAATGCTGAAGTAAAATTACTTTAAAGGACTGTTAAGAGCTTTGGCTATAAAGATGTATCTTAGAGATATTTTTCTTGAAGTGATTGCATGCTTATTTCTGTCATCTTTCCCAGTTCATTCCTGTTTACTTCTTAAAACTTTATAAATGATTCTTACAATTCAGTAAGCTGAGGATAACCACTTTTTTATAGGAAGGAGGGGAAAGGAGAGCCATTGTCTTTGGAGGGTCTCCACACTGCTTCTCTTGCTATCTGGTATTTGTGGGTGCTGGTGGCCTGGTTACATTAATGTTCCATTATTTTCTCACATGCACAAACTTCTCATTGTGATTGCTGCTGCTACCAGTGCTTCACAGCCTGTGCATTTTCTGCTTCCTCATGGCAGAAATAGTCTCCAAATTTCCTCATTACCAGTCGAAAGATTGTAGAAATTATGTTAAAAAAAAAGATGCTGACCCTTCGAAGCCCCCTGTTCTGTCAAAGCAGGAGGGTGCTGTGGGTATCACTGTGGATAGACAAGCATGAAGTCAGGAGAGGCAGAGAACAAGGAAGTGGCATAAAACAGAATTGTGGCGTGTGCCAGACAGTGGGGGTTGTGACCTCCTGCAGCAGAAGTGGGGACAAACCAGAAGCAGCAGCAGAACCTAAAAAGGGAGGGAAGGAAACCAAGGGAGCCAGGGCTGGCCAAGCACAGAGGAGCAAAGAGACCTGAGGTACTGCTCTGCTACAGGTGTGGTTAGAGGGTGGTTTAGGGCCTCCTGCTGAAGCTGAGCTGCTGTCTTGTCTCATGCCCTGAAGAAAGGAAAATAAAGTATTTGTTTTTGTGAGTCAAATTAGTGGAAGTGATTGACAAGCTGAAATGTAGCATGCCTGTGACAGGGAAGGGTAAAGAAAACAAGGGGTTCCAGAGCACTGCCAGAGACAGAGCAGGCAGGTTGGAGCCTGCTGGCACTTGGATTTCAAAAAAGCCATGCACTAGTTTTTAAGCAGGCAGAAACAGAAGTGAGTAATACTTGAGAGTAATCAGGCTGAGCTGTTATAAAACAATGACTGGAAAGCAAGCATTTTGCCAGTTCCAGTTGTGGAATTTCTTCTTGCAAACAGGTAAAGCATAAAGCATTGGTTGTTGTTTCGAAAATATTGTCTCCTTCTCAATGTCTTTTTCCTTTAACCAGAAGTGCAGCAGACCTTACACACAGACTGAAGGCATTTCCAGAAATGTATTTACTACCCGGATTGAAGATAAAAACGTAATTATTATAAATACGGACCTGTAGATAGTACCAGAAATTTGAGGACAAGATGACTTTGTTACCCCCTATTTCTGTGGAAACGGACCAAAGGATTCATTTAATTAAAAATGCAGATTGTTAAGGATATGTATATCTACCTATGTAAATAAGTAGAACTCTATGGATTAAAACAAATGCATTATCAGTGCAGAGGACTACAGTGCACAGTAGTATGTACTGCAATTTCCTTACCATAACCACTTTATATAAAAACAGATGCATTGAAATGTTTGCCCCGCAATGACCCCTCGGCTGTTAGCTAATGCATCTTTATCAACGAATTATGAATTAAAACAAAAGGCAGTGACAGCAGTAACTTCTGTATGCATTTTATCAGTATTTCTAATGGATTATTCCATTAAATATTATGAATTTGTAATCTGAAAAAGTATCTCTGTGAGGTAGGATTGTATCCTCTCTCTTTTTGCCATCCTAAGCAAATAATCAATTTTCAAGTGCAGAATGGAGAGATAAAAAGATCAGATAACTTCCCATGCCATTCCCCTAATGTGAATGAAGCACAACGTTATTTCAGCTAAGTATTCAACATCCCAACTGTATTTCATCTGCAGTAAGTTTCTGAAAAATTATCAATGCCAGCAGTTCCAGGCTAATGTATTCCTATAAGTAAAAACTGCCAGGACATACATAAGGTTTGCTGTGTTCTTGCAATGTCTTGCTTTACAACAGAAAATGGACAGCACATTTGAGCTAACCGTGGACAACTGTTTCATAAATCACTTTATAAATAATTTTGAGTACATCGATATTATGGATTAGTAAGAGCTAGCTCCTAAACTGAATATTGATTAGGTTATACTCTGTGGTTTCTCTTTTGTGGCTGTATTTGTCTCAATTGTCTTCCCTTATATCTGTCTTATTTTTGTTCAGCGCCCCTTAAACCAAAGTAATCATAGCTGAACTCTTGAGTCTGGTCTTGCATGCACGCTCTGAGGTACAGAAGGGCTAAACTACACACAAACAGATGTTACAAGGCTGGGAATTTGCTATGGCAAGACTCACTGGGATGGAGGAATTGCATTCTGGCAGCAGGAGCTCTCCTGAAAAGCTGTGCCATAGTATTTCCAGTGGATTACAGTAATTACCAATGACAAAACACCTTCCTATGGATTTGTGGAATTTTTCCAGAGAGACTAAATCACTTGAGTTCAGTTCTAGGGCAACAATATAGAAAAGCATAATAATGCTTTACTACCAGTTTTAAACAGGCAAAAAAATTACTAGTTTTATCTTCGAGCAGCTGAAGCCGTGCTAACACAGATGTTCAGGTGTATTCTTTATTTTATATTTCATACATTGGTTTTGTTTTGATTCAGGCTGGGAATGCAAACCTTTATTACTCTTAGAATGGAGAAATTAAAATAAAAAGAGATCTCTGAAAGGAAAATAGCAAGCATATTCGGTGAATTGCATGCACCACAGTGAGCTGAGATGCCCTATGCTTTACAAAGCAATTTAATAATGCCTTTATTAATTCCTTATAAATACTGTTTTTTAGTTATTAAATTTTCAAAGGTAAACAAAATATATATTCAGAATCTTGCTTGAACCTCCTCTTCAGTGCATATGTACATGTTACACACATGCAAAAATTAATCTGAAAAAACTCTAAAGGAGCTGGTAATACCTAATTTACTGAGTATAGTCTGGCCAATCACACTTATTCTGTCAATTCTCTCTATTTTTTTTGTGGTCATCCTCATTTGTCCTTATGTGTTTGACACAGAAATAACAAACCACCCAAGGTCTTATGCAACTGTTGTGTCTTCCAAATTTCAGAAGCACCATACCTCATTACGTTACTCTTACTGGTCTTTTTTTTTTTTTTTTTGCCTTGTTAGCAAAAAAATAAGCCCAAAATTAATCTAGAAAAAAAATAATGACATTAATATTGTTTGAGCTTGATAGTAATTTGGGCATGTTATAAAGACATTGTTAAAAGTAATTTAATACATTAAGCATACACTGCAATTTTATTATACAGGCAAATTTGAGATAATAGAATTGCAGAAGTGAAACTGATGCAGAAAAGATCCATTTGCTCATGACATCAGTGTCATAGTTCATCAGCATTACAAAATGTATTGTCTTCTGAAAAAATAAGATTGAGTTAGGCAATTGTTAGACATTTGTTACTTTAATTATTTTTAATAGAGGCTGGACTGTATGCTACAGAATACATCTCAGTCTTCATATTTCTCTTAAATTGCTTTACATGTTCTGAAAAAATTTTTGAGTTATAGATACACTTTGATAGTTTTTTTCTCCTTTTACTGTTTCCTTTTGTTGTCTTCCCTTCCCAAGATGGATTTTCACTTTGTATTTTAGCCACAAAGACTTAAAGAATGGAGTATAACATAAAATACACTTGTTTGCTGAAAATCTATAGACATCCCATCCCATGGCAACAATCTATAAAATAAGGCAGTGTGGGTTCACCATTTAAGTATATTGAAGCTACACAAAATAATTAATTTCCTCTAGTGTATTAGAGGAAAATAATTGTGAGATCCAGCACTGAATTACTGCTACAGTCTTAATCATATCACATCCACCATAAGGTAATCTTGTCGCAATTATAGATCCAGCTGGAAATGGATTTAAAGCTAGACAGCTCTTCAGGTCTTTTTTGGCCAAGTGTAGGAATAGAAATGTCTTGACAGAATAATTAATAGAAGTGCTACTAACATTAAAATGCACACTGTAACACTCCATGTGCCAGGTGCAATGTTGCGTCTTTTTGACTTAATGCTTAAGTTTTGAAGCAGCTATGAAATGCTTTTATGTCATTATAAATAAGACTGAGAATTAATTTTTTTAAAATAGGAGTAGTTTAGTGGTTTAAGCTTAATCTGTCTCAAATGCAATGTTATACTAGGGACTCCATGGAGATTTTAAAAAAACAAAGCATTCTGCAAACTTGAAACATTTAAAGTTCTTAATATTGGTGTTTTATTTGACATCTTTTGTGAAATATAAAATATTCTTGAACTACTTTTTCAGCAAATTCTCTGTTTCCACATTTGAGCACTGTGAGAAAGTTCCCAGGATGTCTTGCAGCTCTTTTTGTAAAAGAAAGAATCTTTTGTCATCTATCCATAATACTCCTTCCTGAAAAAGTGTAATAGCAAGTTTTCAGTAAGTTAATTATTGTATTTTTCTTCAGTCTCACTTAGAACTATTTCACCTTGGTAATTCAATCAAACTTCTGATACTTAAAGCCATCCTTTGTCTTCCATTATGTCTCATGCCTTTGCAGTAGCTGCACAAGATTTGTTTTATAACTTTTCAAAAGTTTGTTACTAGTTTTTGAGACCTTGTAGCACACCCTTGGTCATAGTACCTTTCTTTTATTGTCTTTTTGCTTGCTGCTGTTCTGAATCTTAAGACCTGATATCTCCTCTTTGTCTTCATTTCTCTTTCACTTTTTAAAATAAGTTGAAAAGCCAGCTCATCTAAATGAACCAACTGTTTTACTATTTTAGTTTGCCAATACTCAGAAGCCAAAGTCATCTCAAAGTCACAAAGCTTGACTGTGCAGTCTTCAGTTCCACAACCGTATGTCTACTGCATTTTCTGTAAGGCACCTCTGTCATTCAGTGGGCAGGCTGTGTGGAACTCATCTTTTGTAGCAATAATGGAACAACATCCTGGGGTCCGCTTTTCAGTTTTTGGTTTGCATGCCTGTATTTTGGTTATGTATGAAATTTATCAACATCTGTTCTTTGTTCAGAACTGCACGATGAAAAACTTAGGTACCTTAGAAACAATTCCTTTATCTGTGAAGAATGTTAGTTAGGTTGGGCAAAGCTCATTTTTACTGATAGTATGTGCTAGATGGAGTCAGCTCGGTGCTGTTGTGGATAGGTAAAATTTGGAGGTTTAAGTTAGGGTAGTTTCAAAGCCTGAATATCAAATCTGTTCTGTGTGTTCAAGCTTGGCTGTATCATGAGTGCCTAGCTTTTAGGAAATAGCTTTACAGGTTCAAATTGGATCTTCAGACCACAAAGGTGGTATAACACTGACTACTTTGAGTGACTGATTTCTGATCTGGGGTGACTGCAACATAGTGTGAATGTACATAAGTTATTTTTCAGGAGCCAGCCCACCTCTGGGTATCCATCTATTACAGCAGCAGGAAGTGCAGTTTGGCATCATCATGTCGTTAGGAATGGATCCAAATCTTTGACCTCTGAAAAGCTGACAAAATACAACAACCTGCACTGGAAAAGAGTGAGCCATATGTTTAATAAGCCTGTTTTCACAAAATTTACTAACTAAAATAAAAGCTCACAAATGCTTGATCTGCAAAGCAGTGATTTGTCAGGGATGACACTTGGAGTTGTTAAGATTACCTGAGGCTATGATTAGGATGGATAATCTTTTTGAATTAACTTTCCTCCTATTCCCACTCCTATTGGTCAATGGCAGGTTTCCCTTCCTCTATACTCAGTCTTGATTTACTCTAATTTACTTCTCTTACCTCAGCTCCATTGGAAACAATGCTAATCTTTACTGTAGAGTAGGAATTGATGATTTCTGGGTAGTTTTACCCTTTTCCTCCTTAGCCTGGTCTTCTTTTCCAAAGAAGGAAGTCTGTGCAGGAGGTTTGTTTTGTTTTAAGAAGACTTGAAACCATGCCTTCTAACAATTTTGAAGTTTTTCCAGCCAGTTCAAAAACAAATCCTTTTTCATAAAAGTCTTTTCAGCTTTTCAATAAATCATAATTTATTTTTTCTTTAGGAGATTGCTGTGAAAATGCTGGCAAAATTAAACTGACTGAACTCAGAACCTTATAACATCAAGCCTGATGCAATCCGAAAGGGTGACAGAGTGATCAGCCACACTTAGGGCTGCAGGATAAAGCAGCATTATTGATTGGGAGGTGCTGAATGCAGCTTAGCTGTCAGCCAGCTGCCTCACATACAGGCAACAGCCTAACTATAGGATCAGAGAGCTAAAATCAGGGTCACCACGCCGTATGTGACAGCCTCACGTGACCGAGTGCTGGTGAGCAGAATAAAGTCTGAGAAAGCTTCTAGGTTTACCAGAGCCCATTTCAGTAAGTGACATGTCACACGGAATGATCAGCAGTTCTGCGTGTACATCTGAGCAACCTGGGGCACAGGGGGTTGATTTTGTTCTTAAGGAAATCAGTTTAGCACTTGTTAAACTAATCCTTTGGTGTATACAGAAATATAATAGAAATAATACCAAAACAGTAGAAATTAAGCTGAAAAGATGATGGTTTGATGCACAAAATTTTCTCCACTTAAGGAGGCTTTTAAAATGCATGCATCCTAATCTGGACCCACTTGCAAATTTTAAAAACTTTCACAATTGTTTAAAAGCAGAAGTCATTAATCTTAATACAGCTTAGTAAGACATTTCTTCTTCATTTGTTCCACTGAATTTAGAAAAATTAACTAATGTGATAAGAATTTTTACTGTGACCAAATGAAAAAGCAAGCTAGAAAATGGTGGAAAATAAAACATTCAAAATAATTTGTTTTCTGTTTGTCTGTTTGTTTCCTAAATAAGTGGAGAAGTATTCTAAATAAAGAAAAAGAAATTCCTCGACCCCTTAAAGAACTGAGCTCCTCCCAAACTTCCAAGTTTTACTCTTACTCAAAACGACGATTGGATTTTGGTTTTAGCACATCTTATCCGTCATATAATGATGGAAGATTTTTTTTTTCCTGCTGTGCTCTGTTCCTCCTTACTGCGTTTCTTCTTCCTGTCGCTTCACTTTCTTGCCTTCAACTGCACTTCTCTGGCGTTAGGGCCGTTCACACGGCCCCTAGGTGAGCACAGGCTGGGCAGGGGAGAGATGTGTCAGCAGGAGGAAGGAGGGGTTATTGTTAATGCCGGGGCAGTACATGTGTGTGTTTCTAATTATGGACAGGCTACTGGCTACAGCTACAAAGGAACCAGAGACTTTGAAGTGCTCATGTGTCTGCAGAGAATTTGGTCCAGTCCATGTGATACTTCAGGCAGACAATCTTAAATACTTCTTTTATACTGATAACTGAAATCTGGCATCTGAAAGTCAAGTATACTTCTTTTAATCTTCACACAATAGAAACGTTTGTCTCTGTAAATCCTGGAATGATTAATTTCCAAATTAAATTGTCAAGGCCTGGGTTCATATTCCTCTTGGTTGGAATTTAATTTCATTCTTTACCTATAGGACAAAGAAATAGTTTTTCTAGAGGGTTTGAATAATTCCTTTCCCTTATAATTTTCTATAATATCATTTCCAGAGTGTAAGAATATTTAGTAGCTTTAAGTAAGAGTTATAATCTTTTTCTGAGATAAGAATTGCATCATAGAGTATGTAATAGCCTTTGTTTTAACAAATATATCTATAAATACCTATTTAAAAAAACACCCCTAAGTTAAATAACTGAAAAGGCCTTGTTTCCTGGGATAATTCTAGGCCTCATCTTATGATGGGCCTTAAGAAATCATGTTCTGCATCTTGCAGGAAAACTTCAATGTCATTGTAGGGAGTTTCATTGTGCCTAGAGGTTCATCCTTCATCATTCAGGTCATGGTTTTCAGCCTTTTGGAAAGTTTTCATACATTGCCAAAAAATCTAAAGACAAACACCTTGGACCAAAGTCTCTCTAAGTTTTATAATCAGAAAGAGATACAGACAAGTATTTTTGGAAAATTTTGTAGGGCAGTGATCAGACTATGTTTGTAACTCATTGAAATTGTGAAATAAACCTTGAATCAACTCTGGCACTGTTAAATTAAATTAATTTTTAAACCTGGCCTTTAAGTCTAGAGATCAACTCAGATATCTGGGCAAAAACAGCATAAGTACCCTGTGCAGACCTGGCATCCTTGTTGCTGAAGAAAGAGCAATCAGATGGACTTGATGAGGTAACCCATTTATGTACATGTTAGTACTCTAGCTATTAGTGCTTTTAGGATGGACAAAAAACATTTTTGTGTTTTGACTAACAGTGATAGAAAAGCTAAGGTTAAATGGTATTATGCTACTCTCTTCCAGACATGTTTTCCTTACTCTTATTAAAGTCTTCCTCGACTTTAAAGCATTTTTTGATGAACTTGGAAGCATAACATTTACCTAAAATTTTATGCTGTCATCTAAAAGCCCAGAGATTTTATCTGTAAATTTGAGAAATCACTGATGGCATATAAGAAAAATAGCAGAATTGTAATACTTGAGAAATTCAATAGTCCAGAGACATAAAAGGAAGAGGGGGTCATGTAAAAGTCTATTGACATAATAACAAAACAAGTACTATGTTATTTTTTTTGACAGATCATCCAGCTTTTTTAATATCAGCCTTCTCATTACTCACAACATTCCCAGTGTTGTGGGGAGATTTTTAACTGGAAACAGAAGAATGGGAATCAGAAAGTATAGATCATCAAGGTATGAGAGTACAGCTGCACTTATTTGCTACTCATAGGTGAATATTTTCTCAGCATTTTTAGATACTTTCTACTCCTCTTAACAAACTCAATATCTTTAGTAACATGAGACCCTTTTGGTTAAGGCAAATTAGCAAAAATATTCTTTTATTTCAAGTAGCATTGAATTTACATGGAATATTTCACAATATTTTTGTCAGTAAGTTACGGGTACTAAAATCAGTTCATTATACCAGTGCTATCAACCAAATCACATATTGCCCTTAGGCCACAGAGCCAAATATTTTTAACAATGTAGCTTTACTGCATTTAGCCACAATGTCTGTCTTAGAACAGCTGATTTACACAAGCGTCTGTGCACTGATCAAGACTGTATAAGAAACTGTCTGTCATGAGAAAAGGGAGAGATCTTTACCCCTGAATGTCGAACGTTGCCTCTCTGTGCTGTGTCCACAGACACAGGGGCTGCCAAGCTGTGAATCTGGAGTAACACAGTTAAATCAGTGGAATTACTCTGGATTTTCTCCAACTCAAGGGCATGCAGCTTTTGGCAGTGGGTACTAGGCAGCTCATAGAAACCTGACCCTCACTTTATGCATTGGCACAGATCTCTTAGCTCATTTCTGACAGTTTTATTAAGTAAAACCAGCTTAAATAAACTGGTGCACGATTTAACTTCAGTGACTTCAGAAAACTCCATCGCTGGAGTTACTGTTTTGAAGGCCCACGAAAAATTAAAACCTTACACACAATAATATAAATATCTATAAAGGATATGTCTCCCTCTATATAAACACCTAGTTAATTAAGGCTTGAATATACTCAAATGTACAGATGTAAGCAATGTTTTAAATTGAGATAACATCTAAACCAGAGAATCAATGAAGAGGAGAAATCAGTATTTGAAATTAGTCCAGTTGCATGTCAGAAATGCACACTGTGTCTACAGAACTAAAAACTTTATTTTTTTTTGAAAACACTGATATGTTTTTCCACCTGTCTACTCCTGCACATTGTCTGAGCACTTTCCAAGTGTGCTTCAAATTATTAGCTGCAAACAGACTTGAACAGTATAATTTGCTACGGATGCACTAGTCAGTAGAGAGATGACAAGACTGATTTGCTTAAATGACAACAATTTGTCTTTAAATTTGCTCTAATTTTTTTCTTCTGCCTTGTTCCTCTTAATCTTTGTTTAAATTATCTTAGGAGAGCTTTATTTTCTAACAAGTGGCAAGACATTTAACCTAAAATTCCTTAGGATCTATGGATGTAGAGAAACTGGAAATAAGGACTTCCGGCCAATTGATGTCCTTATTTTGGGCCATGAAACAGGTAAGACTTAAATTCATATCTGCATTTCTTCTAGATTCAGTCCTCAGAAAACAGCAAAAGATATTGATGATCAAGTCTGCCTATTGATCAGTGCAAAAGAGATCACATCCTTGCGTGTACATAGTTAGGGGAATTCCTCAAACAGCTAACACTTGATGGATAATTTCTGGTGTGGCATCCTTCCCTCTGCCTTGGGATACCTGCAGACTCTCTGCTTAGAATGAAAGGGACTCAATAAGCCCTTGTCCCGTGAACAAGCTTGTCCCTCTCTACCTAGGACAGACAAGGCCTGCAGGTCAGGACGTGCACGTAATTCTGTGCTGGCTGAGGTGATGTGCTGATGGCTGCATAGGAATTAAACAGACAAGGTGAAGCAAAGAGGATTAGACAGACAGAGCAGCACCTTGAAAAATTATTCTTCATATGTTTACCAGGAGTCAATGCACTCAGCCATGAATGGACAGCAAGGGCAGCAGGAGTCAAACTTGGTGGAAATATTAGTAGAATGGACACCTGCTAAAAAAGAAACTCATCAAATTTTGCTCAAAAGTCAGACTGAACCTTGTTTACCTCATCAGTCTGAGCATTTTATGGTACCAGATATTACTGTGGATGTCTGATCAAGCCAGGCTAAGCAGTACAGATTAGGAGCTATGAGACATTTCCCCTCACATGTTAATGAAAAGTCCCATTACCCTCAACAAAGAAGTCAAAAGTAACTAAAAGTAGAAATTAGTAAGAATCAGTGAGGTGTGTTAATAAGTAGGTTTTATTTTATTGAAACCTCTCTAGGAAGCCAGTTTATAGGAGGGAGAGGGAGGGAGTGCCTTTGATTTTCTATCATTGCTTTATTATGTCCTTTTTGGCTGAAGGAAATTCAAGTTTGCTAATACATTCAAAAGAAGAACATCTTTTTAGTAGAGAACTATATATTGGCAATAGATTGCATAGCAGTAGAAATTGTCTGGAATTATCAACAATATGTCAGCACTGATTTATCATGTTTTCTTTAAGAAAGATCAGAAAAACTCAGATATGCGCCTTTCCTTCTTGGACTAGTCCCAAATATCTAGCCAAATAAGTAGTGGTGTCGCTAGAAATTAGCTGGCTTTAAGGTGTTTATATGGGGGAAAACACCATTCACTCAATTACTACCAAGCTAAAATTTGGCCTTTGAAATCAGCTGTAAAACTCACATCAGCTTCAAAGGAACTGGAATATCAGACTTACCATTCATTTCAGTAGAGGATCAGTTCTGAAGAATAAAAAGTCTTTGATGTTCCTTCATGGCAAAAGCCTATTGGGGCTCTAAACCTTTGGAAAATGGTAAAAATTCCTTTATATGAAAATGGTTGTGACAGTTTTGTAGATTTTGCTTGATGAATATTTGCAGCAAGGACTAGACTAGCGCATTAAAGATGGAGTACAAGGCCTCACTAGAGAAATTTTTATCTCTAGGGCCAGTTTTTGGTTTGACAGTGTTTGTTAGATGCTTATTATTTATAATATCTCTGTCAGTATAATTCTATTTATGTCTTTTCACAAGCCCATTACTTTATACCTTAGGAACTGCACAGTGATTTATACTACCTGGAATTGATATTCTACTTGACTGACTTTGATTTTACCTTTTAATGACTGGTTCTACACTCCTATAAACATTTTAGCTATAGAATCATAGACTACCTAGTTGAGTTGGAAGGATCCCACAAGGATAATCAAGTCCACGTCCTGACACTGCACAGAACAACTCCCAAAATCACACCATGTTTTTTCCATAGTGGTAGTCATACTAATAAACTGCGTGCTCTGCCTAAAGTGGTGAGTATTCTGCAGGAGAGGCAGTCCCGATTCTTTAATGGTCTTCCTCAGCTGAGAATGTCTCTTGTTGACTAATATTGTTCCAGTTTATATGCTGGAGTAGTATGTGTTCCTCTCCACTTTGAATTTATCTCATCAGAGCTTGAGAGTCATTTTGATTCAGTGTCATTCTTACTCTTTGGTTTAATTCATACATCTAATGAAATTGTTTTAGAGATGTAATTACGTTCAATACCCTCTTGTTAGGAAGAGCTTCCACCTTGCCTATGAAAATCTGCTGTTATCTGATACTTTAGTTTAACTGGTGTCCTTTTTTCAATTTACTTTTCCAAAGGATGCATTTATATATGAGATTTTTCGGTTTTCTTCAAGGTAACCTTTTCTTTCTTACACCTGGCGACTTGCTGATATGTGAATGTGCAAGAGATGTCTTTCATAACTTTTCTCACCTATCTTGGAAAAAAAAAAAGCACCCTAATGCAGCCAGTGTCTATGATATTCCCAATTCTCTAATCATATGCCAGTCTTACATCTGTGTTAAATATTTCACAAGACTTCTTCTAGTTATGTGTGTGGATTGAGCAGACTCAGTGCTTTCAACTTCAGAAATGCTTCACTGTAAAAAAAAAGACATAAAGGATAAAATAAAAGAAAAAAGCCCTAGCTATAATATTTCAAGCTCAGAGCTGTGCACATCTCTTCCTTCCTGACTTGCCTTCCTACTTTGGCTCTCTTCAGCTGGCCTTGAGGAATCTAAACAACCAACATATTAAAAAATAGCCTCTGCCTTCTTAAGTAAAAAAAAAAAAAAAAAAACAAGTCCAGCTGGTTTTCAAGTGAAACCAAGGGAGTTTGAACAAGAAATCATTAAGGCCTTAGAGATGCTTAACTAATGTTCCCCAGTTTGCTCATGTCATATTAATTGACATGTCCTGCTATGTCGTGATTTCCTTTTGGAAACAATTAGGTTACCCTGTAAGGCATTTCTTCGCTTTTGCCTTTAGGAAAGTAAAAACTTTTGCATTCAGTTTTGATGCATTCTTTATCCTTATCAGAGGGTGTTTTTCAATGCCATTTCACCAGTATTTAGGTTTCTCTCCCATGTTACTCAATCTGTCTATTTTTCAGTTTCTCTGCTACTAGTCTCTATTCCTCTCCCTGCAATCCTACAGGCTCTGTGTATGTGAAAATCTGGACTAAGTCAAGTAAACAAAATTTGATTAACTAAGCACAGTTGTTAACTAAGAGCAGCTGGGGAAGCAAGAAGGAAATAACTGGATCTATGGAAGATATATCTTCCTGTCTGAATCAGATGAGTATGTTCAGTGCAGAGACCACCTCTTGCTTATTTTTCAGCAACTGAAAACTGTAATCTCTGTTCAGAATCTCAGCACTGACTGCTGTTAACAATTTATTCTTAATAGAAGCAATAATTGAACACCACTTCTTATAAATGAAATCTTAATTACATTCTCATTATTACGCTGGCATCATTTTTTAGATAACAAGTTTCTTGAAGGTGTAATTTTAACTTCTAATTTTAATTTTAAAAAAATACTTAATGCATTGAGACCAGCTGTTGTTTTGAAGGAAAAAAGTAACAAGGAACATGCAGAATTCATATATTTTTGGCTTTTTATGGAAATGATAATTGAAATTGTAAGACTGCATAAAAATATATTAGTATAACATACCAAAATGACACAGTCTTCATGCCTAGCCTGTGTTTACAGTCCCTCTCAGGAGAACATGTGAGGCTTCATGCTGACTCTGGAGTTTCCAATAACTGGGACTTTTGCAGATATTAATTAATGGGGGAGGCCTAATTTTCAAAAATGCTCTAAGGCTATGTGGTGGATTGAGAACCGGCTGAATGACAGATCCCAGAGGATCATAATCAATGGCACAGGGTCTAGCTGGAGGCCTGTCACAAGTGGTGTCTGCCAAGGTTCAATACTGGGCCCAGTATTGTTTAACTTATCCATTCATGACTTGGAGGAAGGGGCAGAGGCCTCCTCAGCGAGTTCACTGATGACACAGAGCTGGGAGGAAAAAAACCCCTGAGAGCTGTGCAGCCCCTCAGAAGGGCCTCGACAGGCTGGAGAGAGGGGCAGGGGAACTGTCTGACATCCAGCAAAGGCAAATGCAGGGTCCTGCACCCGGGCAAGAACAACCCCAGGCACCAGCACAGGCTGGGGGCGACCTGCTGGAGCAGCTCTGCAGAGAAGGGCCTGGGGGTCCTGGTGGACAATGAGCTGTCCATGAGCCAGCAGTGCCCTGGGGGCCAAGAAGGCCAATGAATTCTGGGGTGCATTAGGGAGAGCATTGCCAGCAGGTCAGGGAGGGGATCCTGCCCCTCCAATCAGCCCTGGTGAGGTGAGTGTATCTGGAGTGGTGTGTCCAGTTCTGGGCTCCTCAGTACAAGAGAGACATGGAGATCCTGGAGTGGGTTCAGTGGAGGGCAACAGGGATGACAAAGGGATTGGAGCACCTCTCTTACAAGGAAAGGCTGAGGGAGTTGGGCCTGTTCAGTCTCAAGAAGAGAAAACTGAGGGGGGACTTTATCAATATCTGTCAGTATCTGAAGCGAGGGTGCCAAGAGGATGGATCCAAACAGTTATTGGTGGTGCTGAGCAATAGGACAGGAGGCAGAAACTGGAAAAGAGGAAGTTCTGCCTGAACATGAGGAAGATTTGCTGCACAGGTGACCATGCACTGGAGCAGGTTGCCCAGAGAGGTTGCAGAGTCTCCCTCACTAGAGGTACTCAAGAAACATGTGGACACAATCCTGTGCCATGTGCTCTGGGATAGCCCTTCTTGAGCAGGGAGGTTGGGCCAGATGACCTTGCTATGGTCCCTTCCTACTTTAATCATTCTGTGATTCTGTGAATATATGAAATTAAAGTGCACTCGGGGGGCCAGATTTTGCTCTCGATGATGACATATTACTTTCCCATAGGTTTGATAAAATCAGCCTTATTACACCCCACTTTAAAGCATAGCTTTGACAAGCACAGTCAATATAGGAAGACCATAACTGGTCAGCATTCCCTTTGATCTCTCTGGTAAAAGTGCAAGCACTGGAATATATCTGTATCTGCAGGAAAGCAGGAGATCCTTATATGAATCAGAAATACATGAATTCATATGTCTCACTTTCCAAGAGACAAAGCACCTCAAACCCCACATAATACTAACCAATATAATAATTTCTGATGCCATCAAGGAAGGATTTTATTGTCGTGCAGAAAGCTAATGCAGGTGTAGACTGGGAAGCTTTCAGATCTCCAGCCCCCCCACATGGAGCTATACAATACACAGGACAGCATCCAGCATCCACAGCCATGCTCACAGTCTGTCAGTACGTGATTCCATACCAGCAAACATCTCACAAAGGTTGTCAGTGTGTGACACACCAGAATGAGGTCTCTGGCTCTCACTGGAAGCATTTTTCTGGCTTCTGTAACTCAGCTCCTCTCAGACAGATTTTTCTCATAAAAAAGGTCCCCTTTTCTCTGTTCCCCAGCCATGTTCAGGCTAGCATGTTATTTTTTCCAGTTTGTCCTGGTACTGTCCCTGAGAGACTATTTGTTTTTTTCAAGTGGAGATGAAGGAATCTTTCTTTCATTTCCAAATCCTATGATCTTTGCTACAGCTCCAGGAGAGCTGCACTTGACAAATTCACAGGTTTCTGAGGGGGAAAAGAAAGAATTCAACCTACGTAGAGAAATAGAGAGGCACAAAATATATTTTATCCTCTAAAAGAGACATTAGGGTGACTAATTAAAAGAAATGTTTTCTTTAGCTTCTTTAATGCAAGACCATAAAGAGCATTTTAATATTTTTTTTTACCTAAATATTCCCCAATTGTTCTTTTATATAATATCCTCCAAATATAAAATTGTTATAATATTCTTTTTCAAATCATACAGACAAAAAAATCCTCCCCACTACATTTGGGAAAAAAAAATATTAGAAAATAAATCGAATGTTTACAGGGCAATGTACGTGAATTTTTCAACATTTTCCAGACTCTTATATCAAACTTAATTTGTAAAATGCTGGCAGAAATAGATTATATGAAGGTTTGCCATGACAAAACAGATGGTTTCCTGAAAGGTTGATTGACCACTTGAGAAGGAAGATGCTCCTTTCTCAGTGTGGACTTGGAAAATTCACTGCCTGAGATTTGAATCATGACAAAGTCAAACAAAAAGCACAAGTGTCCAAAAAATTTTTAGTTACACATGTTTGGTCCTGAGACTTCATTTCTGAAACCCTATAAGATTTCTTATATCTGAATATAAGAATTTGATGAGTGCTATCTCCTTTATTTTTCAGCTGGAAAGCCAGCCTTTCCTTCAAACTCTGAATTAGCCTCTGTTTTATTTAGTAAGTGTTTAAGAAATCAAATGGGGGAAAGAAAGGAAGAGTGGAGACAAACACTCAGACAGAAGTATTTTGTAAAATACTGATTTGATCCTCTAAGAAAGCAAATCCTAAGGTCCTGAGTTGTACTTTTTGGTGTGGAACATGAAACTGTGAAATGGCAGGGATTTTTGCTGTGTATTTTTGTTTGTATCTAGTTGCTTTATGCTTCAAGAAATAAGAACCTTATGTTGAATTTTACTAGAATGCCATTAGGTTTATGACCTGCAGACATTTGCCCATCTGCTGGGTAAATTAGCTTTCAGTGAATGAAACAATAGCAATGCAGGCATAAATTAGTGTATTTTAATTAACCTACTTTTTGTACCCTGAAATTATCTTACTCTTGTAGCACTTGTTTAAGGTTATGCTCTTATACATGCTAGTGAAAAAAAATAAACTTTTCTAAACTAAAAGCCTCTTGAGGAAAGAGGTGATAATTTTTAAAAATTATTATTATTATTTTAACAGCTGAAGAGTTAATAGGTGTCACGGAATGTGAATTTCAATACAAGTTTAACTACAAAATGCTGGACATACAGGAAGTAAAGAGGACCATGATCAGCAATGGAAAGGTCTTAATTTACCGTCTCTGCCTTAAAGTTGGTGATGCTGAGCAGTCATAGATTGAGAGATGAGGACTGATACCTAAATCATGGTGAATATACTTGTATGAATATGGGTCCCTATAGAAGTAGAGTTGGAGCTATCTGAATTTCCTTATCTTCCTCAGAGTTGCAAAACTCGGTCTCTGAGGTTAGTGCAAATTTCCTTCCTGTTGCCAGAGACTTTCAATTCTTGATGCTTTTAAGATGAGTGGATGATAAGCTGAATGTGAATTACTCTGAAATCATGAGCAAACTGCCTATTGCTTTATGCCGTGTGAACACTGGCATACCCAAGGTGATATGAGATTCTTCTTTCACCATTAGTGTGAATTTTTCTCATTTTCCTCTTCCATAACAGAGGTCATTCTTAATTCCAGATCGATCCCAGAATGACTCTTCAACAATCCACACAAAAGATGGGGTAGTTAATTTCAAATAACCAGGTGTTATGCTTATGACCTCCCCCCCCCTCAAAAATACCCTATTTGCGCTCCCCCCTCCACCGAAATAACTTTATAAAATAGTGACCCTCACCCACTGACTTGTGTCTTGGGTTTCAAGTATGCCTCTTGCAGATGGATTCTTACCTAGGAGTTAAGGTCTATGATGGCACAAACAAAGTGAAGCTCCCAGGCAGGCTCCACTGAAATCAGAATCTGCCATGTACTTGTGTGTCTTTTCTTGTTGAAAGGGTTTAGAAGTGACTTAGGAAGATTCAGCTTTTGTCAGATTGAGGCACAGTGCAGATGATTCTATATGGACTGTCTTCAAACACTTAATTTTCATACACTGGAATAAAGAAAAATCTTGGACCAGACATAAAAATAACCACATGTAAAAAACCTTGAAATGGTCAGTAAGCATCCATTTCATAATTTTCTTGGAGCACTGACCACCCACCATCCAACCAGGCTCTGAGGCTGCCACATAGTCTCCTTGAGCTTCTGTGTTTGATTTCTATGTTAGGCTATTATTTTTCAATGTGCTAAGAGCTGGGATTCACATTATACATTTTATTTTTAAAACCAAATATTTTGATAATGTCTGATTCAAAATTTCAAATTTGGAAGAATAAAGAAAATCTCATTTTGAAAGAAAAATTATTGCAGAGCCAAGTGTCATTGTTGCAAATTCCGATTTATTAAGGTTTAACCTCAGTAGGTAGCTCAGTCTCACACAGCCACCTGCTCACTTCCCGCTGGTGGGATGGGGGACAGAATTGGAGGGGCAAAAGTGAGAAATCCCAAGGGCTGAGATAAAGATAGTATAGGTAAAGCAAAAACTGCCAATATAAGAAAAAGAAAATAGGAATTAAATAACTTCCCCTCATGGGCAGGCAAATGCTCTGCCATCCCAGGAAAGCAGGACTCCAGTGCATAACGGTGACTCGGGAAGACACACATTTCACCACTCTAAATGTGTGTCTCTTCTCCTTCCCCAGCTCTGTATGCTGATCATGAGACCATATGGTCTGAGACATCCCTTTGGTCAGTTGGGGTCAGCTGTCCCAGTTGTGCCCCTTCCCAAATTCTCTGTCTGGGCAGCGTAAGAAAGAGAAAAGGCCTTGATTCTGTGTAAGCGTTGCTCAGCAACTTCTAAATTTCCCCTCTATAACCAACTCTGTTTTCATCAGAGGTCCAAAATATATCAGCATACAAGCTGCTGCGAAGAAAATTAACTTTATCACAGCCAGAACCAGTAAAATAAACTACAGTATTTTTCCATAAGTACATGTTAATAACTACAGAAAATTAATTAAAATTTTGAGTGGAAAATACGCAGGGTATATTTATTCTCAGTAATCTCAACTAAGCAATTTTACAGAAAATGTAACAGTTTTTCTCTGATGCTTGAAGAAATAAATACTCTATGTCTTCTCCACTGACAATGTACCATACAAATGAAAAAGAAAATCCTGAAAGTGTTACTGTGCATTGCAAAAATATCATCAATTTGGTACAGATGTGGATGGTTTTTGACTCCTCCTCCTATTTTTACTCAAAGCTCACTTTTTTTGAATATTACTCGCTTTCAAATACTGTAAAGTGTCGTTCAGTAGTTGCACCCTTGTTATTTAAGTCGGAGCCAAAGAGAGAAATTGTTCTGCTGCAGAACTGGTAAGGAATTATAACTAGACTCATTGCCTCCAAATACTAAGAGGAAATGATACAGTGTCTTTCACTGGACCACTGATAATGAACAATTAGAGCTGAAATAAATTCCTTAGAAGCTGAAAAAAATTATCAGTCATTTGGAATGACCTTTATTTGCTTTCACTCACAGTGTTTGGGACATCACTCAAGAATTAGAAAACATTTTTTACTTTCTCTCTTCAAAGACATTTATTAATGCTCCGATTTTGCTTTTTTAATGCAACTCTCTATCCCTAGCCCACCCCAAAATGTGTCCTTTTCTCCTCTCCTATTTATTTTACCCCTATAGTTAGTGGCTTGTGCAATTAGGATTAATGATCAAATTAAAAGGTATCCCAGTGGGTGACTTAAGTTAAATATTCGTACTACACCAGTCTCTAACATGTCTTGTTATATTTAATAGATCTGGAAAGCTCAATTAAATCTTTACTTGAAGAAGGCTACTGAAGTTTTCCCCAGATTCTTTATAAGACTGACTTAAATCAGCAGAATTCTACTTTAAGTGAACTCTTTTCCTCACGTAATTCCTACCTCCCCGATGAAATGTATTAGGTGTTTGGACATTATTCCTTAATTAGTATTCCACTAACTTTAGTTAAAAATTTAGTGTTACCAAATTTGGGAACAAAAGGGTTTTTAAAATATTGATGAAAAGTCACTTGTTTATTACTCGGGAACCCTTCAAAGGTGGGGAATATTGTGTAAATACCTACAGAGTCCACAGAATCACAGAATCACCAGGTTGGAAGAGACCTTCAAGATCACCAAGTCCAACCCATGTCCTAACACCCCAGCTAAACCATGGCACTGAGTGCCACATCCAATCTTTTTTTAAACACATCCAGGGATGGTGACTCCACCACCTCCCTGGGCAGACAATTCCAGAATTTTATCATTCTTTCAATAAAAAACTTTTTCCTAATATCCAACCTATATTTCCCTTGGCACAGCTTAAGACTGTGTCCTGTCATTCCAGCTGCTGCTGCCTGGAGAAAGAGACCAACCCCCACCTGACTACACCCACCTTTCAGGAAGCTGTAGAGCGTGATAAGGTCACCCCTGAGTCTCCTTTTCTCCAGGCTAAACAACCCCAGCTCCCTCAGCCGTTCCTCACAGGGCTTGTGCTCCAAGCCCCTCACCAGCCTTGTCACCCTCCTCTGGGCGCGTTCAAGCATCTCCACGTCCTTCCCGAACTGAGGGGCCCAGAACTGGACACGGCACTCAAGGTGTGGCTCAGTGATCTTGAATGTCTCTTCCAACCTGGTGATTCTGTGATTTCTTTTAGTTTGATTGGCAGTCAACACACTGAGATCTGAACTAAGGCCTTAGGACAACTTTTGGTATTACCACACAGTGTGATGCTTGCAGAAAGCTAAAGAAATCTAGCATTACCTGGTCAATGAGTTTGGTAAACCTAAAGCATTTTTTGGTCCCCAAGAGTAAATTGCTGGGGAGAATTAGATTCATTAGATTAGTTCATTTTTACAAATATGAGTGGGTACAATTCTCAGTTCTATTAAAGGATTGTATATGAAAGTAAATTTTAAATGTATCTGGTTTTAAATGCTGCAGGGCCTATGAGGGACTCCATACACATCCCTTAGGCTTACAGGTAGGATCAACTATTTTTTAGATATGATTTTATTCTAAAGAGAAAGATTTATTGAAACATGGTTTTGTGATTTACCCTCTTTAAGATCACATCAGCCACAGATACTTTCCCAAACATCAATTCCATATTATGAGTAAGATGAGAGATGTCAAAGATTTTATGCACTCATGCACACTCGAATGGCTTGTATGTTTAGTAATGGTGATTTTTTTATACCATAGATGAAGGAGAGAGAACTTGATAAATAATTGAGTTTTTTCCAAAAAAATTCAGTGGCACAAAGTAAGGAATATACATGAAAGGTGGTGAAGGGGATGGATTTGCCAGAGCTAAGGAGTGTGGGAGGAGATGAAAGTAGAGATGTGGCTTTGAAAGAAAGCTTTGAAAGAAAGAAGAAGCGTGGATATGGGAGATTTGAGGAGATACAGAGAGAGAGGAGCCACAGAGAGCTGAGTTTCAAGTGCAGCTGATCTGGAAGCATTGAGGGTGAGAATGTATTATGGAAAATAAGAAATTAAGTTGAATATTAGCAGTGAGGATGACAACAGAGAGCACAACTGGAGATGTAGACAGTGGAGAAGCTTCAAGGTTTGGATATGAGGGTTCTGCAAGAGAAAACAACGGGGATACCAGCAATAAATAGGTTGATGTAATCAAACAAGTGATAGGGGGGAAAAAAGTAATATTATTCATACTGAGTCATATTCTCTGCGAGTAAAATGGTCTTTACCAAACAGAGTTTATCTACCAGGTGCACTATTAAGAGATCTTGAGGAACAATGATATCAGAAAAATACAGACATTTTAGGTGTAACAGGATCTGTAGAAGATGGGGAGACAAACTTTCAGGTTATGGCAGAGGAGGTCACATTAGAGACTGAGAGAGGTAATTAGTGTGAGGGATATTATTTGAGAGAAAGTCAAATGAAAAGCTGCAGGATGTCACCTGAGAAATGTCAGTGTTTTTTACCAGTTCTGTCTTTCCTACAGATTTATAAAATGCATTTATTGCACCAAGGAGTTGTTACTATGCTAGTGGACTACAGATACAGGACCAGAAAGTTTGGTGCTTAAAACAAATGAACTTGCCTCTAGGGAAAAATGTGTGATAGTCTGCATTTTAATTTAGTTTTTAAATATGGATTAAATCTACTTGCATCTTCCATTAAAGTGGAAACAAGCTGAATCCTAATCTCATTTTTTCAATACTCTAGGATTTTGGAAGGAAAATCGATTTTTTTCTGAATTCTACTTTGAAGAATCAGCATGCATTTTGAGAAATCTCGTATCTAAACACACAGGGCTGCATTTTTGTTTTTTTTTTTTTTTTTTACAAAATGTGTTTGTTTGGGGTAAATATGTTCAATTAATCTTGGAAACCATCACATTTCAGAAAGTGATCTACTATAAAGTCCAAAGTTCCTATTCTCCTCCTTCTTTCTCTATAAATAGGAAAATTACTTTGATTTCTTGTGAAAAGGATGCACGGATTTCCTAAAACTGGCTAGAGAGTAAAGATACTTAAAAGACAGGTTGGTGTTTGGTACATTGTGACATTATTGGGGTATCCTGTGCAGGACCCGATTTTGGACTTGATGATCCTGATAGATCCTTTCCAACTCTGCACATTCTTTTTTTCTTTGATATTGGACAAATTAGAAAACTGGGCTTTTTGTTTGATTGTTTAAATAGAGAATATACTTCTGGCTAGTTTTGCATGATCCCTCCTTGAAAATCAAGATGCAGCTCTGCCTGGTGATTCTTAAAATTTCTATGAGATGAACAGCCCTTTACCAAGGATGCTGTGGGGGCAAGTGGGCTAGCAGCGCTTCTCTTCACTCCTGGGAAGTAGAATCATTGTGGCAAAGACATGTTAGTGGTCAAGGGTGTAAGTAGATGTCACTGAGGTCAAATATATAGGAGTTCAGAGAAGGAAAAAATCAGACATAATATCTCTGAGTAGGGATCACTTACGAAAGGCAGAAGACCAAACAAAAAGCAAAGTTTCAACCACAGAGGTATCAGTTAGGTGATCAGTTAGAAAACAAAGAGAGGTTTACTGAACATGTTTAGAAAGGATTTATGTTTAAAAAAAAGTGATCTAAACAGGATATTGGAATTTTGCCTTGGACAGAAAAATAAAGTGTTTTTAATTCACTGTAAGGTAGCACTAAAGTATGTGATATGCTAATTTAATATATTAAGATGAGTGTGGCAATAAGCAAGATACCTTAATTTTTGAGATTTCTGAGGCTTTTTTTTTTATATTAAGAATGTTGGTTTGGTATTTGAAAGTGATTCTCTTGCTTACTAATGGAAAGAAGAAAAAGGGTAAAAAGTATAACAGATTATACATAAATGGATAAATAAATAGCCTGAATTATAGGAAACCTACCTGAGGAATGATTCTTCATGGCTATTCTCCCTATCATGCCTTTTAAGGTCTTTGTTCACCATGTTATGCCAAGATGAGTAAAGACAGAGGCAATGACATAAATAAGAACAGTGATAAGAGATGGACAAGTTTTGCTTTTCAGTGTTTTGTTTTTTCAGAGAAAAGAAAATACCTCTTAATCGTTGTGTTGCTACAAAAGCTTAAATATTGTTGGCTGAAGTACAATATTACAGAAACAGAAAGTGTTAATTGGGCATTATACAGATTCATTATAAACTGGTGGACAACAAAATATATTACTTTGTGTTGACAACCATATTAGATTAAATCCTAGATGTGTGTTTTGGGATAAATGGCAATGCAAGGCTTAATGCAGAATGGAAAAGTCATCATATTTTTTTCTTTTGCTGTTTTTTCTTTATAAGTATTTGAGAAGACACCAAGTATCATGTTAAGGATGCTTTGGAAGCAATTTCAAAGTTATAACCAGATCTTAATGTGAAATAACATATAGTTTATGCAAAGAAAATCTCATTTGTGAAACACTAAGTACCTCCTCTTTAATAATACTATGTCTAACCTCTCCCTCTGCTATCTTCAGGTTTGTCCTTGGCAAAATGCTCTCCAGACACAGAAGGCACATGCAGAAATTAACCCACGAGGCATTCAATTCAAGATACACCAAAACCCATGAGAATAAATTGAATGCTTCTTTAAACACAAGCATTACCAATATTTATAGTTTATTTGACAGTGGCTGGATGAATCTACATTAGAGATTGCATAATCTGCTCCTTGGTTTCAGATACTTCCATGGACCTCAGCAGGATTTTTTAAGTGGAATGGGAGAAGCAATACAAGATAAACAGGCAAAATTATAACAGTAAAGTATTTAGCAAATCCCTCAGGATACAGAAAGGAGAATCTTTAGGGAAAAGACAAAGTTACAGTAGCACTTCTTCTTTTGAAACATACATGGGGACTTTGGATTGCATAGTATTACAAACCATTCCTTTTCCATCAGAATTCAGACATATTATTCCCTTGCTTCTACAGTGGCAGGATACTCTGCAGATGAATAAAGAAGCAAGTCTCTTTGAATTCTGAAGGAAAAAAGAAACTTTTTAATGAAAAGATCAGTAAGTAATACTGTGCTGACAACAAAATCATCAATCACTTCTCCTGAACATATGTAATCATAGAGCTTTTATTTGAAAATTAATAGCCAAATGGATGGATATATTAAAAACTGGAGAAAAGGACCCTGATCCTGGGAGTACACTTGTTCAGAAATACATTCCTTCAGAAGTAACATAAGTTTATAAATAGATAGATAGATAGATAGATAAAATAAGGACAGAACAAAAATAGACTAGAGCCTCAGTTTATAGAAATACATTTATGTGAATTCCTCAGTCTAAATGCTGCTGTCTTGCTGTGAGTTTGTATTCTCATCTGTAGTGGAAAGCCTCTGCCACCAAAGATGGGGAAAACAATGTGTACTCAACTTTGATTTATGATTAGTTAACTCTTAAGCCTCTTGCAAATCTCTGCAGCCTGAGCTATCTTTTTAACTGTAAAGATAAAATATTCATAATAAAGAAACCTCAGTACTCAAGAATCAAAAATGTCCTTTCTATCCTTTCTTCATTTATGGTATTATAGTATTACTTTGGCAACCTATTGATAAGGATTGATTTCCTCTAAAAACCATGGAATGGATCCTAGCAGCTCTGAAAGACTTCTGTGCTTAGACAGAAACCTTATTAAATCTACATATGCTATATGGTATCCATAAGCTTCATTTTCCATGTAGTTCTTACGACATATTATAGGAGATATGTTACTGTTTTCCATATTGTTTCCATATCAAGTGACATGTGAAGAGACAGTGAAAAGCAGTTAATTATATCCTCGTTCTAAATTTGATTTACTAAAAAAATTACTCCCCGCAGGCTGACTGTAAACATTCAGTCAAGTATTTTTTTCCCCTCTGCTACATTTGCAGCTGTACAATTAAAATCCCCAGAATGGAGTGATAGTTTAGCTCAGGTGAAATCTGAACAGAAAGAGTATTTGATGTGCATTGCATTTCTCTAGAGCTTTTGACAATAGTAAAACCAGAAAGTTTATTTATTTAAGCAAAGCTCATATAAATTTGAGTCAACACAAATGCCAATAAATTCAAAGAGGATGGGTGAATTTTTAGCTTTCTAAAAATGATGAGATATTTATCCAACCACATATTTAACATGAATCGCTCAAGAAGTGTTTTAAAAATGTATTCTGAATTTGGGAGTTACTATCAATTTTATCCTTGAAAGAGATTCACTCATTTAAACAAAACTGAGCCATAAAATTTTTGCCAAGAGCCACAGCACTCATTTTTTCCCACATTTTCTTACTTCTGAACTCACCCAGAATTCGCTGTTAAAATGCTGGAGTCACCCCCTGACAGTGGAGTCTGTAGGATAATGCTGGGAGCACCACGGTTTAAGGAAGCAGCAGTTCAACCACCTTAGTAAAGCTGCCACTCTCAGGTCACAGACAAAGCAATTTCCTCATAGGTATGAATAATTTTGTACATGTAGATCGCAGGTGGAAAAGGAAAAGCAGATTATTTCATCATGAAGGAACTTGAAAGAAATGTGAAAACAGTGTTTGGGTTTTTGTGAAAAAGTGCAGTTTTCTAGCTCATCTGTTTAGGGAGTGCATCATACCCTGAGCACTGCAAACCAGGCAACTGGGGGTGTAATTATGAATGTGAGTTTGCATCATACCTCCTGTGAACAGAGGAAAAAATTTCAAATCCATACCAAATCTGTATAAGTGTTCTTGTTTTCTTTGCCAAGCTGAAATAATTAAGATAGAAAGTATTTTGCACCTCATTAATTCCTAATCATTCCCTAGAGTTGCTGTTTTGCTTTGGGTTTGGACTTTTCAAATTATTATGATTTTATTCAGTTTTCATTTCATTATCCTAGATGTCATATTTTGATACACTAGATCAAAGTTAAGGTCTAATCTAAATCAAATTGGTTTTTCTTCATTGCATTGTTCAAAATACTAGCATAAACAGCAGAAATTACTCTTAAATATTTTCAGCCTTGAAACAGTAGCATAAATCCTGTCCACTGTGCATGTGATTGTCCATCAAGAACACTGAATCAGTGCTTGCTTCCACAAAAAGAACTCTTCTAGTCTGAACTGGTTTAATAAATTATTTATGAAAAACGTTATACTGGTACTTATTGGAATAACCGTCACATTTAGTTTATCTCTGAAATCCACCTTGAGGATTCTTATACCTACTTGTGTGCAGACTTATAGTAATTCCTTTATCTAAAGTATCAAAAGTAAGTTTTTGATAAGCAGGAGGCAGTGTCTTTCAACATATTTTAGCAATAATTTATTTATTTGTGTCATCCTTGATCCATGCTGAATTTATAAAGGGAATGCTTAATGGAACAGAAAACAAAAGATTTTTAAAACCCAAGTTGTTTGAAATTGTTTTAGAACAGGAAATATGTTGCTCTTGGGTTTTCATAGCCTCAGAAGGTCAGAGATGATTACTACAGTTTTTCCATGTAGAAAGGACAGGGCAAAATTCCAAAATTCAAAACTTTCAAGTCAAAGATTTCAATGCCCAAAATTCCTAACCTGCATAAATTATTTATTTCGAGAATGGCGCATATGTTGGAAAGAGGAGTCTTAAGAGCTGATTGCCAATTGACTGCCTTTTTTTGGCAGATGCATACTCAAACCCATTTCAGAGTTTTTCCCTAATTTGCCCAGGGTATTTGTATGAAATCATCACATCACTGCATTCCCTCGCAGGTCTTGGAGCCAGCTCAAATATGTGATAGTTCTGTGTAACAGCCTGAGCAGGCCCTTCTACCAAGAGCAACACGACCAATATGTAATCATTGCTGTGTGAGGAAATCACACCACATAAAAAAGCAGAGATCAAGAAAAAAGCTGAGGAGAACAAATCTGAATAAACTAATAAAAAATCAGGTATTTTGTGCTCTTATGTTTATCTTTGTTCTTTGTAAAATATTTAGGCAAAAGTTTCAAAGCCAGGTAAATGTATATGTTGTTCATATAGTTTAGTTTGGAGCTGTATAATACTTTCACTTTGCCTATCAAAGTCACACTCAGGTGAGCTGATGTGACATTCCAGCTGTGCCTTTGCTCATGTGAAACTTTCCAGCCATGGTACACAGTGTGTGACCATAGGTCTAATTCAATAAACATTGCCCTGTTTCCATGTGTATATGATGTTTGTCTGAAGCACCTGGATATAAAACAACTCTTAATTCTACTTTAAAAAGTTCCAGGGATGGAATTAAAACCTTGAAATATCCCATGTCTTCCATGTTTGGTAGGACGTCTGTGGCAAATAACATTGAGGCAATTATAAGTTGAAGAATGGTACCATTTTAGCATAATAATATCAAGTATATTTATTAAGGAAAATGCAATAACTGTGAATTGCAAGTCCCCCTCTCTACTATGTCATTGTTGTGGTTTGACACTGGTCCAATGCCAGGCACCCATGAGAGCCACTTGCTCACCCTCCCCTGCCACAGCTGGGGAGAGGAAGGAAAAGGAAAAAAATTAACAAACGCTTCATGAGTGAGATAAGGACCGGGAGAAACGCTTCAAGAGCGACACAGGCTCGACTTAAGTTGCAAAGTGATTTTATTATTAACAGAATCAAAGGAGGATAATGAGAAGCAAAGTAAGCCCTTAGAACACCTTCCATCCCGCAGCCCCTCCCTCCTTCTCACTGACAGCGCAGGGAGACAGGGCATGGGGGTTTGGTCAGTTCATCACCGAGATTTCCTTCCGCTGCTCCGGGAGAGTCTTTCCCTGTGAGGCCGTGGGCTCCCTCCCACGGGAGACAGTTCTCTGTGAACTTCCCGGCGTGGGTCCCCTCGCACGAGCAGCAGCCAAACCGCACCTGCTGCAGCGTGAGTCCCTCCCA